>CM062809.1:712451866-712963826 GCA_031772625.1 Pinus tabuliformis
AGGTTGCCATGTGATCTTTGTGCACCTGCAGAGCAGGATCATTTAGGACCACTCGTGGTTTAATATTAGACTTGGGCTTGCAGGGTCCCATTGTAGCTCTACCCTCCATTCTCTGACCACTGTCTCCAGCTTTCATTTCCTTTCGAACCTCCTTGTGGGTCCCTTCCTTTTCATGGGGTTTGCTGCCTTCCGGCTTTTGGGTACCAGTTGTTTTTGTCTCATTCTCCATTGAATTTTGGAGCTTGTTTCGACTCGGCTCTCTGCCTTTGTTTGAAACCATGTTATTGTAGGAGGGAGTGGAGCTCCGTCCTCCTTGCCCCTCCTTCCTGCCAGCTCGCTTTTGTTGCCCCTAGTTCCAAACCCTAGTCGCTTCGGCGCCTTCCCAGCAAGTCCTCATTTTTCTATTTCTTCATTACAATGTAAAACTCATTATTATTCACTAGGATATTTATAAATTATAAAGCATATACAGATTAAAATTGATATTACATTTGTTATTTGTAAAATTTCTCAATAAGAGTGATTTTAAATTACTATGTTTTTTTTTACAACCTAATTAGGGTGAGCATAAATTAGTATATTTTTTAACAACTTTATTGGGGTGGAAACATCACGTTATTGGGATACTAAGTTTCACATGCTTTGACTACATAAATTTTAGCATCTATCCAATCAAAATATTAATATAGTCGCTCTATATTATACTACCATCTAATTATTCTAAAAAAAATTATTGTTCTATCAATTATCTTTTACATAAAAAACAAGCATAAGTAACAAAACTACATATTACACTTATTAAATTATACTTCATAGTGCCACATTATTTTATAATATATCATTAAGTTGGTCTAAACGTAGGGTGGTGGAGGCACTCCACGTGATGTGCTTTTGACTTAGAACGATAACACAACTCACCATAAAATTATTACAGATAAAAGTCTATAATTTTATGAGAAATGTGCTTAATATATTTCTAATTAATAATAAATGGGTTAATTCTTTTAATCATTTTTAAGTTTTCATGAAAAAGATGTTAATATCTTTTGATAATAAAAGAAAAGTGGTGAGTTATTTTGATTATTTTATAACTTTAATATAAATAGTTGGAATCTGAAACTATAATAATTTAACATAAAATTATTTAAATTACTTTTAAAATTAATTTAAATAAATTTTTTAAATTAAAAAATGTCCCATTTCTATCGGTTTTCGTGGTCATAATAATAATCATTTTAATAATAAAAAGTAAATTATAAATTAATTAAAAATGGTGTCCCATATTCAAACCATATGAACATAAATATATAAATTATAGAATATTGTTAGAATAAAAATAAATAATTTAATTTTTTTTAATAATAAATAACAACTACTATGTGAATTACATTATTCTTTTTCGAAGTTTTATATAAACTGATATTTTTTTATGTAATTATCATTTTTTATAACAAAACACTATAGAATTTATAAAATCATTTATATAAACATATATATTTTAAAGTAATTATAATCTTTTATAATAAAATGTTATAGAATTTATAGAATTACATTATATATTGGATTTGTCATTAGGGAAATCAAGCCTTAGTAAAAAATTATGCTAGTTTGTTATAATGGGAGATAAGTTCAACATATTAATCATGTTTACATAGAAAAATATTATAGGTATGATAACATTAAGGTAAAACTTAAAAATGTTTGAAAAAAAAATGTTTTGGACTAAAATGGATGTATGTTACATTAAAGTTCAATCTTGTTTTAGCTAATAAAACTATAAGACATAAAAAACATAAACATAATAAAAAACTCTTTAAAATGGAGGTAGTAATTAAGAGAAGGACTTGGAGTTATGTCTTCCATAATAGCACTAGGTTTCTAAGGGCTTAAAGTGCCTACCAGACTAGAATAGAATGGAATATGGATCCTCAGCTACCAAAATATGGTGTTTTTGGGAGCCTTTCAAGTCTGTTGAACCATTCATTTTTTCTCCATCCTCAACTCATCCTATAGAGCCTTTAACTTTAATAGTTAGTCGAGACATTCCCTTCGTAAGGGCCTCAAACTTACATTTGAAGAGTGGGAGCTACTTCTTTAGCTCAATGATTTCAACTACTTTTGGAGTGATGGCTTGAGAAACCATAGCTTTAGTGATCCATTACATCTCACTAAGCCTAAAAAATTATGTCTCCTTAGTTCGAGAAATACCAAGGTCATGAAGCCAACTTTGTGTCTCTACCAAGATCCTCTCAAAGTCCTTTCCTTCCCATAATATCTGCATCAGTGATATGGATTCTCTCAGCTACTACAATTAACCAAGATCTTTTACTTATGTGATGTTAGTAAAATTACATGTGAAAAAGTATGAAAAACCACATGCACATACTTTAAAGAGGAGAAAACATAAATACAACCATCAAATCAAAAGTTGATAATGGAGTTCACCTGGTGTATGCTACGTCTTCGGGCTCGGTGTCAAGAGTGGGGAGGTCGCTTCATTAGTTGTTGCGAGATGATGATGAGTACATGATATGTTCTTTGTAAATACATGGAAGAACTCCCTTAACTAGAGTGGAATGTCTCTCCAGTAGACACTGTTCTATAAGAACTCTCATTCATAAAATCTCTCCTTCAGCATGATAAAATAACAAAATCTCACATAAAGTGGCATAGAAGGATCCTCCAATAAAATGGAAAACAAGGATCTCAGCATCAAATCATCATCTAAGAAAAAATAAAAAGAAGACATGGCATAAGTGAATCTTATGCCTCCACTTCTAGGGATGGCAAGAAAATGTACAAATTTGATGAAGAAATGGACAACACGATTGAATTCTTCGCGATAAATCATGAAATTTGACTGTAAAATTGACCCCATTCTCAATCGGTCAAATTTGGGCTCACCGGGAATATTAAATATTCTTCAAAGATTCTATTTTGTGCACTGACTGGAATTTAGTTGCTCAGATGAAGAATCTAATCACACCACCGTGTTCGTTGTGAAAAACTAAGAAAAATGAGTACAAAGCTATTCTGGTTATGAAAATTTAATTTTTGGGCCTCTAGGGAATCTTTCAAATTCTATGTAGATTCTTGCATCAAGGTTCCAACTTCATGGTTTTTCCCTCAACATTTTGCTTCTGAAAAATATGCAGCTTAGATTATAAAATTGATCATTCCATCACACTCCTAGCCAAATTCTGGTTAATCTGAGTATAAAGTTAGCATGATTTCGTCACTGTAAAAAATTAGTTCCAAAAGATTCCTTCAAGAATCTTTCAATCATGGCTTTGCATCCCCCAGCCTACGTGTCGGCTCAAGGTTTCACTATGACTCTGGGTTCCCCTTGCGTGTCATAGTTCCACTCCTAATTAGGTTCCTCTCATCCTCTGAGTTCCTTTGTTCGATTTGTTCCGTGTTGAATGGGAAAGACACGTTCATATTGAATTCGTCGGAGAAGGAAACAATGATTGTAACAATGTCCAATTGTTTCACGACCTACCTAGGCTCAAACCCTGCAGTTCCCATATATGGTGAATTTTTGTTTTATTTGGCGGGCAAGTGGGGTTGTTTTTAGCAGACCAACTCCCTAATGTGGATGTTGTTTAATAGAGATTGGGTTGTCAGCTTATGTGATTTTCTTTGAAGGTGGGTCATTGAGGCCACCAGCTGGTGTAGGTTCGAACCCCGCTACCCTCGTATCATGTTTGACCACTTTATAACCTACCAAATATTATTCGTTAGTGAATGATTTTTGTTTGAAGTATACGCTATGTACAACATTTAATGACATAACCACCATAGGTTTAATATAACAAACAACAAACCTCTGTTTTGGTTGACTCATGTGAAATTTTAATATGGCTTGAGCCTTATATCATATATAACCCATAACTCATAATGTATTATAACCATATCATAATAGCTTTTTCCCACCAAACTATTAATATGTTGGTTTTTAAATGGTTATGTTTTCGACTTCCAAAATACAGGGTTATTTTAATATAGTTTGTTTGTTAGGTTATGGCTATTTATTATAACCATATTATATAATAATTAAATTTGTTTTAATTTTATCATTTTGGTTAACAAATATATATTTTAATACATTTTTTTGTCGTTTTGTGCAGGGTTAGGAAGCTAATATTGTCACACCATGTGTCAGTGGCTTATTATTCTTTTTTGTTGCACATAAACGAAGTGGGTCCCATATCATAACTTGAAAATTTCTAATGATAATAATTTGGTCATATGGGCTCGGTTTTGAGTGTCATTTGCACCATAGGGATCATATCAACAAGCTCTGCAACTTGAGGCCATCATTGCTAAGATTCATTAACTTCAAAAATTGAGTCTTTCCATAGCCACCTGGATCATTTGTCCCCATAGAGGAGATTTTGGTCCTCCAAGAGCATAAACACAATCTAAAATATGTTGTACTTCTTCATCTGCACAACAAATGCCCTGACATGACACACTTCCTTCTCCATCAATTTTGTATTTTAGAGCCATAAGTGATGAATTGCCACTTGTATCTTATGTAAACTTGTAGTACAACTTGAAAAGTACATGTTGAATTAGATGACCTATCATGGACCAAGAAAACCCCATACTTGTCAGGAGTTTATAACGGACCCTTTGGTCAAGTTTACATCAAAATGATAACAAAAACCAATACCCTAGCTATCAACAAAAAGGTCAAAAAATACCACCATGTTTCTTTCATAAGTTATGGAAAACACTTCATCGGTTTTACAATCATTTCACCACATGTGATTTACAAAATGTGGCCATGCTCAACTATTTAAAAATGTTACCCATATCTTACCCAACCATGTTGATGGGCTCTCTTCCTGTAGCTAGCTTTCTTGTTGATTTGCTTCACTCACATGTTCCTTGTGAGATTCTTTCTAGTCCTTCGGTCGTTGCTCTAGATGGAGCTCCGAACATGTGGCTCTTTGATGTCCACCCTTGTTGCAATGACTGTAAAAGTTATTTTTCATCCAGATATGCCTTACCTTCTTTTAACCCGGATGTGGAGAATGGTTTTCATGTTTTGTCCACTTCCTTTCTACCATTCTTTTTCAACACTTGGCAACAACATGGTTATACAAGACACAAAAGTAAATGGTCTTTTATGCCACAAGTTATGCTCATTATTAATCTTCTTGTAATCAAAAGGAACATTAGAATATTGCAATAAAATATTGCCACCTATTAAAATTAACCATTTGCATTCTGCATGTCGCTACAATTTGAAGAATGCCTTTATAAGAAAAATTCCAGCAAACAACGACTTTCAACCATTGTTTTCAGCCTCCAATCATCATATTTCATGTTAAATCCTTATCAATTATCTCATCAATTTTTTTTTCCTAATGGCTTCACATAAAGGAAAGTAAAAAATCAATATAGATAATCCCTTTTATCCCCTGTGATTAACCTGGGTGAACTCAAATTAGTTGATACTCATTTCAAAATTGGAGAGACTAATTGTGAATTTGATCTATATGAACTTCAAAATTGGGATTTCCAAAAGTAACAAGATACTAGTGATTAATTTTATTTTTGGGAGTCCTTATTGCCTCAGTTTTGTTTCCCGCAAACCTATAATTTCCCAAAATTTGTTGCTTGGTATGGAGCTCGATATCGACCTAGACAAAGAGTTGTAATAACTCAAAACAATGAAACCCTTTTCTATGTGACCTCTAAATCAATTTTCCAAGCCCTCCGACTGGATCTACAAGAATATTTGCATCCATTTTCTCCCAAAATTTGCTACTTGGTATGGAGCTCGATATCGACCTAGACAAAGAGTTGTAATAACTCAAAACAATGAAACACTTTACTATGTGACCTCTAAATCAATTTTCCAAGCCCTCCGACTGGATCTACAAGAATATTTGCATCCATTTTCTACTGATGCATTAATGGAAATTTACCAAAAATTATCATTTTCAGACAAAGCTCATATCTTTAAATCTTTCCTTCCTCAGAATTCTGAATTACCCAATACCAATCCTCCCTATTCTATTCCTATGTTCCCTGAATTGTCTAGACAATTCATTTCCTTAGTGTCATGTCTATTAGGATACCCCAACGACCAATGGGTTTATGAAGTCATTTGGGATTTCTGTCAGTTTTCTCTTTTGGTAGAAAACTCTTAATAATATTCAACTACAATCAATTTCTGTCTAAAGCAATTCATGATCAATTCTTCAAATTCAATGTAGAAGGTTCCTTCAAATATCAATTAGTTGTAATTTTCTTGTTTCTATATCATCAATATGAAAGGTTTAAGTTCCCTTTGCAAAATTTCTATAATGCAAGTGCCCTACAATCAATCATTCACTAGAAATCATTAGTGAGAAAGACCTCTGAATAATTTTCATTTAATGGTTTTGTTAATTAATTCCTCTATACATTAGGGGAATTTTAAGGTCTAAAATAGGTCTCCTAAGAAAAACGTACAACTAAAATAAACTTTATAAGAACCAATAGGATTCAAGATGATGATGTCAACCATGGGGTATGATTCACCATTTTTGGAGTAAAACGGTAAAAAGATTAAAAAATAATAAAATAATAAAACTACTTTTGTAACTTGTATTTTCAACTTATCTCCCTAAGGTTTTACTCAAATTTGGAGGGAGAGTACTTGTTGGATGTAAAACTTAATTCCTCATCGAAGGATTACCCATGTCGCATACTTTTGATGGAGCCTGCTACGCAAAAATTAGAAATACATGAGAAAACACTATTGCAATCATGTTTTGCATGTATTTCTCGGTTTCGTGTAAAAGGGTCCATTGAAAGTATGCAATATGGGTACTCCTTGGATGAGGAATCAAATTTTTGTAGGTTTTAACCCCGTACAAAAATCACCTGCATCCGAATTCTAAAACACAGAAAATAAATAATGTGAGAACATAACACATAAAACACATATACATAGAGATTTCCCCTGGATCCCAAAATTGGGACTACCAGCTTGATTTTTCATTATGTTCCTTTCAATGTTACAATACATATTTATACATGCCGAAGCATCCAATACCATGGACCGAAAACCGTCACGTCCAAAAAACATGTGCGAAAATCATGCACAAAACCATAGATGGGTCCACCCAACCTAACATAGGGTCCAAAACAAAAGTGGAGTGCTGCCCCAGACCCCATAAAGTGGGGTTACAAGTGCCCTTCAAACCCCCTATTAACTACTTGGAAAGAATATAACACAACCCAAAAATTTTGCATCCAACGAGTGTTGCATCTCGAAATTTGAGTAAATCCATAGGGAGATAAGTTGGAAATATGAGTTGAAAAAGTTTTTTTTCTTTTTTCCCACTAACATTTGATGATGTAACCTAATATTATTATATTATTTCCACTATTATTTTATAATTTCCTTAGGAGGCCCATTTTAGACCTCAAAAATCCCCTAATGTAGCTGATTGTTTATTAAATAGTGATGTTGTTCATAGAATGTCAACTAAAATTAAGAGAATTTTACACCTAAGTGAGTAGAATAAAGTTGGAAACTGGTATTTATACCATAATTTCACTAAAATTAGGATTTATGGATGTCATAGAAAATTTTAGGGGTGAATGTTCACCCTTTGGCGAAATTAAGGGGTTTTAAATTTTTAGTGGGCGAATATTTTGTATCATAGTACATTTTTACAAATCACCTCAAATAGCCCACCTTATTTTAAGGGAGAGGGTAAAAAAGGTAAATTTAGCCCTTGAAATTAGGAGTTACAACCTTCCATTCGCCTATTTTCAGGAATAGGTTTTATTTAAGTGAATCCTATGGGCCAAAGACCCAAATACCATATTTATAAAAGAGGTATGGTAAATTAATAAAAATATAAATAAATGAGAGGTATGATAAATAAATAAAACATTTTTTTATATTTACTCCATAAGTCACCTTATATACATGCAAGGGTGTAAACAAATAAAAATATAAGTAAGTGGAGGTATGGTAAATAAATAAAACGTCTTTTTATACTTACTCAAAAGGTATGGTAAATAAATAAAAATATAAATAAACTAGACGCATGGTAAATAAATAAAACCTCTTTTTATATTTAGTCCATAACCCTCATTCTATTTATGAAGGCTCAAAAAGAGGTTTTATTTAAGTGAATCCTATGGGCCAAATACCATATTTGTAAAAGAGGTATGGTAAATTAATAAAAATATAAATAAACGAGAAGTATGGTAAACAAATAAAACATTTTTTTATATTTACTCCATAAGTCACCTTATATTTACGAACACTCAAAAAATGTGTTATATTTAGGTGAAACCTATGTGTTATAAAATGTTTTAATAATATGATTTAAATATTTTATTATGATATATATATATATATATATATATATATATATATATATATATATATATATATATATATATAGTGAACTAGAAGAGTAAAAAATTAGGTGAGCTTTTTTGACACATAAAATTCTAGACAAGTATGTATGCTCTTATGCATAAGATGTATCAAGGAGATTTCAACGCTACCTCCTCATGAATAATACTTCATTTACATATCATCACTAATTGAATTGCCCCAAAAAAAATATTACTATATTAAAATATTATAATTATATTAAAAATGTAATAATATTATTAAATTTTAAAATTTTATTATTATTATATTATAACATAACATCATTAATTTTTAAAGTTACATTAACAAAATATATTATAAAAATATTGTAAATAATACATAAAATATTATTTTTACCGCATTATTTTTTTGTAATAGTATTACAATAATCTTAATAATAATAACAATAATAATAATAATAATATATTGATATTATTATTATATTAATATTTTGTTCTTAATTATTATGAATATATTTAAAATAATATTATTACCATAACACTATTAATATACTTTATTAAAGTATTTTGATTATACTATATTATAATATTGCTATTATATTTATAAATAATATAGTTGGATAGAAATTACTAACATTTATGATAAAAAGACCTACATAACACTCTGTTATTCCCCCCCAATCAATTCTAACTTCTATAAGAAAACGAATCTAGATAAAAATAGTCCTCACAATGGTTTAGGGAATGATATTTCTGGCCTAAGGAATGAAGACAATATCCTTTTAATGGGTGACTTTAATGCTCGAACTTCAAGCAACCAAGCTATTCTTCTAAGAAATTACTCCAACCCCAATCCTCTTTGGTTAGATGAAGTCCTTCCTCTGGCTAGCCGGTACAAAAGGAGCTTTGAAGACCTCAGGGAGAATTTGTTTGAGTTGGAGCTAGTCAAGCTATGTGGTGCTCAGGATCTCATAATTTGCAATGGGCTAAAGAAGTGGCCCAATTCTAGATAGATGACCTGCATCTATGGGCTTGGTAGTAGTGTGGTAGACTATGTTATCTCCGATCTCCCTCTATACAACGAAATAATAAATTTTGACATCTTAAACGACCACGAGCCTGATTCTGATCATAGGCCTTTACTTATAACTCTCAATTTTGTCATGCATAGAGATCCCATAGAAGATAATCCTTATAGCCAAAATAAGTTAATCTTTGAGAGAAATAAAAAATATCTCTTTCTAAATGAATTAAAAACTAATTTGCTTCCTTTATCTAGTATAGACAACATAGAAAATCTCTATCATAATTTTACTACAACCCTCTCATATTCTGTTAACAAGTTCTCAATCGAAGTTTCAAGTAATAAAAGAAATAGCAAAACCAACCCATGGTATGACAAAGATTGTAAAAGTGCGAGGAGAGAAATTAAGGAAGTTGTTGATGAATCTCTTAAAATTAGCAAGATAAAAATATACAAATCCCTAACTAAAAGGAAAAAAAGGCAGTATATTCATAAAAGACAAGAGAATCTATTACACCTCTCTAAGGTAGCTCCTAAGGAATTCTGGAGGCAGATTCTCACTAGGAAAACTAAAGATAATAATAAAATTGCTTTACATGATTGGAATTCCTATCTTAAAAAGCTTTATGAATCTCCAAATGTCATGGATAACTTTGAAACCCTGCTCACAACAAAAGAAGTTTTCTCATTAGAAGACATTGATTTTTGGGTTAATTGCTTGGCTAATGGGAAAGCTAAGGACATTGAAGGTTACCAGGCGGAAATCATAAAAATTGGACGTCCTATCCTCATCCCCCACGTTCACAAGCTTTTCAATCAAGCGGTCAAGAAAGGGTTCCCTAAACCATGGAATCAAAGCCTCATTATCCCTATTTTTAAAAGTGGGGATACAAATAACCCCTCTAATTATCGAGCAATTACGATCAGCCCTCTCCTACCCAAGTTATATGGTATTATTTTGGAAAGGAAGTTGAGCATATGGCTTGAAAGTGAAGGTAATTAGGCTAAAGGCCAAGCGGGTTTTAGAAAGCAGCACTCAACAACAGACCACCTCGTTACGCTTAGGGTCATTGTGGAGGAATGCCGCACTGATAAATCCAATCTCTTTTGTTGCTTTCTTGATTGTAGAAAGGCTTTCGATATGGTTCCTAGAAACAACCTTTGGAATAGATTAGAAGAGCTAAAGGTTCCTTTTGAGTTGAGAGCTACCGCTATAAGGTTATACAAGAATGTAATTGCTAAGTTAAAGAGAAATGAGGGGTGGTAGAAACATATTAAGTGTAATATCGGAGTTAAACAAGGTTGCACCCTCTTCCCTACCCTATTTGGCATTTACATCGACAAGCTAGAAGGTTGTTTAGAGGAAGCAGGATGTGCTGGCACAATCTTAGCTGGGATAGTCATCATCCTTCTTCTCTAGGCTAACGATATTTTTCTTCTCGCAAGGTTCCCATCTGATCTTGATAAGCAACTTATACTTCTTAAGGATTTCTACTCTACCATGGGTATGATTGTTAACACTGACAAAAAAAAAGTTATGATTTTCAAATCCAAGAAGGACACTTACGCTAATTTTATGTATGACAATAGTAACTTGGAGGAAGTGTCTTCCTACAAGTACCTAGGAATTGATATTCATCACAAGCTCAACTGGAATTGTAGCATTGAGAAAAGGATTAATGGGGGATGGAAAGCTTATTTTGGTCTTCAAAATAATTGTAAAACAGAAAATGTTGTAATGTGGGATAGAAAGAAGTTCCTTTTTGAAACTTTAGTCACTTTGGTTATCTTATATGGATGTGAGGTTTCGGGTTGTAGCATTTCTAGAGAATCCTGGAGAAATATTGAGCAAATCCAGAAGCATTTTATAACGTATAACCTCAAAATTAAAAGCAAAACACCCTATCCTATTCTCCTAATAGAAGTGGGTCTTTCCCCTATCGAGAGCCTAGCTATGACCAGGCTTCTGTTGTACAAGCAAAAACTCAATAACATAGGAGATCATAGACTTCCTAAGCTAGCTTTAAATTCTAGCCAAAACCACCTAAGGCTCAAACGAGGTTGGTATAAAGACACCAGGGACTAGTTAAACCATTGGGAGATCGACGAGAATGTTGCATTGCAAAACATTAGTAACATTAAAAATATTGTTACTTCTAAGTTGAAAGAAAAAATCTGGTGTGAGAAAGATTTAGCCGCTAAAAGAAAATTAAGATATTATGAGGTCATCAACCCCACCCTAGAAGATCAAAAGTATATCACTATTTTATCTAGCTCAAAGAAGAAAATTAATATAGCCAAGATTAGAATGAACTCTCATGAGCTCCATAATGAAACGGGTCGTTGGGCAGTTCCTAAAACCCCATGGATGGAAAGGTTTTGCCATCTCTGTGAGAATATGAACATCGAGGATGAAAATCACTTCCTCTTAGAGTGCCCCGCTTACAACCACATTAGATCTTAGTTTCAAAATCTTTGTTGCAATACTAACCTTCCTAGCCTTTTACATTGTCAAAATTACAGTAAGCTTAGGAGGCTTCTCTCCAAGCTTTTTGAGCATAGGAATAAAATCTTAAATCAAACTAAATAATTCGTTTATTTAGGTCTGATAGACCAAATTTTGGTCTTAGTAGACGTTAACCATCACCATCATCATCTTACAAATACATAAATACTATTTTATAATAATAATTATTTATTAATATTCTTATATAATATAATACATTATATATAATAATAATATATATATATATATATATATATATATATATATATATATATATATATTTTGCATGTGGTTCACGATTACCCTGGTCAGTGAGTGATTGCTACATCCATGGAAAAATCTGGGCGATAGCTGGGCTAAATCGCCCCTCGGCCTACTGCAAGACCTAACCCCAAGGGCTTCGGGTGGATTTGACCCTGTGACCTCCCGATGGTGAGGAACGGTTTTTGACCAACTAAGCTAACCCTTGGGGCTATTATATTATATTATATTAATATTAATATAATATAATATATTATATTATATATTGTAATTAATATTAATATTAATATAATATATTAGACGAATATATTAAAGTTCGTTTATGACAATACTCTCATGTTAATATTAATATATCTTATTTATAACCATAATAATTTTTTTTGAAATATTTGGAAATTTTAAGATTAAGTTAGATTTTTCTCCTTTTATTTAATAGACTAATTATTTCTTTTACTCATTTTCCATGTTTTGTAGTTATTGTTAAGCTACACTCTTCTTGTGTTTGAGATTTTGTCCTCTTTGTCCTAAGATGGATCTAGATAGTAATAGAAAACTTAAACATAGATCTAGTTAGTAATAGAAAACTTAAACATAATTTTAATATGAATAAAGTGGTTCTTAGGAGTTATATATATAAAATAAAAATTATTTTTATTTCAAAAAAAATTATAATATATTTATATAAATTCAAAAATCTTTTTTTTTGGGAATTAATATGTAGGAAACTTTGTTATGAATGATTTCTTAATATTTTTGGATTCACCTTTTTGGTTTATGACTTTTCATTTGACCTAAAATTAAGGGGCAAGGGGCAAGGTGACCTAGGAGATAGTGGGTGGCTTGTTTAATAGTTTCTCCTCTATTGTGGCATATGGAACCCAACATTTCTTTCGCCAAGAGTTTAAGAAACTATATGTAGTTTAAAGGAAATTTATATTGTTTGTAATTAACTTTTCCTTAATTCATGTGGCAACAACCCTTTGATTTTATGATTTTTAATTGATGCAAACTCACGCTTTATGGATTTTATTTTTAAGTGTATTTTTCTCATAGAATTTTGTTTCACAAAAAATCAAAAAATATAAATAGATTCAAAGATTCCATATTTGGTAGGAATTGTAATAAGTTTGTATTATTTTTTTAAAATAGGTTTCACCTTTGGTTTCTAAATTGATTTGAAATTTCAATTGCGAAATATTATGTGAGATGGAAAACAACAATTATATGAAGAAAGCATTTCAATAGAAAGATGTATTATCATTTTTTCAAACACCTTAATTCAAGGATCCACATCATCTTCATGCATAAACGTCATTTGAGCAACCTATCACTAAAGAAGATGTCAACTCTTGTAAGAATGCATATAATATCCAAATAAAATATGATAGAATAGGTTACTGTGGCAACCAAAGTGATATAAATGCATCTTCACTAGAAATTGATAATGATGTTGAAGGCTTTTCCTTGTGAGATGATACAACACATTGATGGAAAAAGGAAAAATGTCAATGGGACATTGGGAGAAACTTTCAAGTAGAACAATTCTCAAGATTTACATATATTTAGAAGTTATTTGAGAAGTTAGGTGCAATGCATGTAGTTAAAAAACTAGCAAGGCAGTGAAATTCTGAAATACGTTTTGCAAAATAAAGAAGCATGAAGGGAAGATGTATGAGAAAACAAAGTAAATGGTGAGGAAAGATGTAATATTAGATGAAAATATTGAATGTCTATATGTCAAATTTGAATATAAATATGAGAAATATATAATAAAGGAAATATTGACAAAAATGGAGGAACCATCACACATCTATTTATAAGAGTGTATAGTAAGAACCTCAACCAACACAACCCATGATGCTTCTTTTCCCAAACATAAAAAATGAGTATACTAGCAATTGCACCACATGTTGAAATGGGAACGACGTAAGGCATGTTGCTAAAACTTGGATAGTATTACTCTGGTTGTCTAACAAAGTGATTTAAGGGCAGGGGAGTTATTCTAAAAGGAAAATGCCTAAAGGCATATTTAGTAAACAATAACATAATAGATAACCACATGTCATTCATTAACATAAAATGTTGTGTGATAATGTAGAGTTAATATATATAACATTGATAAAGGCCAAATTAATTTATATTAAACCCATTATGTAAAATTCATAAGATTAAAACAAAGACAAAATAGATAGCCACGTGTCATTCCCTAAAATAAAATGTTTAGTATCATAGAGAATTAATTAATTATACCCTTAAAACAAGACATTAAGAATGATCAAAACTTTCCTTTCTCTTCTTTGATATTTTAAATAAATAGTATATAATGATACTCATTAATTCCAACTATAACACCAACACAAACCTATGTTAAAGATGAGAAGGGTTATAATAAATTGACAACACAAACTGATTAACATAGATGACTTACTTATGTTAAACATATGATGTTTTATATTTTCTGTAGATAGGTAATGTAATGTATATAGTATATTAATATATATATATATATATTTCATATTAATGTATTAAAAACCTTTCAGTATATACACATGAAACTTAAAAAACCTATGTGATAAAATAGTATGACATGAACTGCTAAAACAATAAATTAATAAATAAATAATCTAACCTAGAGTGCTTTGAATAGTAATGTTTATTCCCATTTTCACTTATAGTTAACAAATCACATAAGTCCTGAGTTGAGATGCATATAATATAAATCTTGGCATCGTATGATGTTATTCATGGCCCCCAAATTGGCTGATTTCTCTGAAATAATTTTTGTGGTTGACTCATCCTACGACAGTGTGATCTGAAACCCATTTTCCATATGATGTTTTTCCTCTGGAGACACTAGCTACCATACTAGGCTCTCTCATGTTGCTCCACCCATTCTTGAAATACCTTAGCACACTCTCATCTACAACCTCCATGAAACTCTGCCTATATCCTCCATCTCTTTTAGGGATTCCAAATTCACAGAATAACAGAGGCATTTTTAGTGTCTTCCACAATCTTCGATGTGAACCTGGGTCTAGTTTTTCACAAATGATAAATGACAGTATCGATCTCTGTTCTCGGAAATCCTGTGCAGAAGGATACCATGGTGTTAATCTTGTTAAGGGCATGCTCATAACCTTATCATTCACTAGATGAAACCCTGCAAAAATCTTCAGTATTGCACCAAGATAAACAATCGAAGATGTTTCGTTTTAGTGAAATATGGGTATGTCACTCTGTGTAATATCATCATTGAACTATGATGGAAAACAATGAATGTGCATAATCTAAAAATAGTAAATATATCCTGAATCTTTTCATCTTTATATGAAAATGTTTTCACAGTTTGAACTTGATCTTGTCGATCAAATATTTTTAGAAGAAATTATGTTCGTGTGGGAAACGAAAGAGCAAATATATGTTAACGTTGAATATTTTAAATGAAAATAAGTTTGGGAATTAAGGTTTCCATAGTTTGAACAGATGTTGTGGATCAAATGCTTCTAGAAGAAACAATGTTTTGTGTGGAAAATTTATGAGGATGCTCCACCGATAATTAGGAACAAACAATGTATTTTCATAGGTAGAGCATCCCTCAAATCATCAAACATTTGCCACACCAAAGATAGTTTCCTCCAAAAATATTTGATTGACAACATGAAAAGAAGTTTTATCCATTGATTCAAAAGAAGTTACAGTACAATTTGTTTTATCCCTTAATTGGGGTAGAGATAGATGAGATAGAAGTTACACTGCAATTTGTTTTAATAGATTTACCAGTTGCTCGGATAGATCTGTTTGGAAGCAAAGTCGATGTCAGCAGCTTTGTGGTGGAAGATGAAATTGGTTCCTTCTTGATTTACACAAGTATAGGGATGGAATCTATTCTATCAAGGAAAGAAGGCCCATAAAATCCTTCCATCCATATGCCCACTAAATGCTTGGGATTAGTCATTTTCACATATGTATCCATTTCTTTCGTCCACACCTGATCACATCACCATATATGTATGTACATTGATCATACTCTTCTTTACACATTATTATTTGCAATCAAGAACATCCATGTGTCTAATTGCAGAGGTCATAGTCACTTACATGCAATGTGTCTCCCGTTGGATCGGATTCACACTGGGTTCGTTGATGAGCTCCCAAGCAAATATAGTTGGATCGTTATTATAAGCCACATTTGTCAATGTGTTCACCCTGTTCAATATAACATGTTGAAATGTATGTCATTCATGGTAGTGCTTAGTAGTGGGATTGTGAAACACTTCACAGTTGAGGTGGAACAAATGTGTTATTCAGGGCTAAATTTTTACATAGATATATTGTACAATTAAAAAAAATAGACATAAACTTCTCAATGTTTAAAACATTTGAAGTTAAAATTACCCTGTATACACCAGAGCCACATAGATATTTAAACCAGATAGACAAACCCAGTAACCAAAGCAAAAAGAGCTAAAAAGGGTTAGGCTTAACCTATTGGATGAACAACAATTGAGAGGCCTAGCCATATCTGATCATGGAACCAACAAATTGGTGCTTAGCAAGAAATTAGGGTTAAATTTAACCTATTGGCTGAACAACAATGAAGACCAATAGCCCTCACCCTAACTGGTCATGAAGCCAACAAACTAGCACTTAGCAAGAAACCAATCTTGTTTTGGTAGGAGAGTTCAAAGATGCAAAGATAGATTGCAAATGGGGAAAGGATGCTACAGTCAATACAATGCAGCACAAGTTAGAAGAAGTTTTTTCTCACAGCCGGAGACAACAAAACATATATTAGAACAAAGGTTGTAAGATCCTTGGTGTTTGCATTAGGGCACAAGAGATAGTCTAATCTTGCATTTTGTGTAAACTAATGTGAAGCACAAAGATATAAAAGAAGACTGGTACTGGATAGTGTGGATGTATTTATTTTTTTCTACCACATGCTTCGACTGTCATTTATTGATTTAAGCTTCGTACTTGTACCCTATAAAAGATTTTCCTATCTCGTTTTGCCATAGGTTGTTGCAATAATTTAATTGACAAAAGAACATAGTAGTAGTGTTAAAGCCATAGAATATATACAAAAAAAAAATCCATATTCCTTTGACGACTTCAGATAGATCCAGACGAAGTATAAAATTCAAATAAAAAAGAGTTTATACAAAGTGAAAAGTTATTGCTTCTCTGGATTCAAATGTTAGCCTCACTCTCTTAAAAACAATTATAAATCTAGATAAAATAATTAATTAAATTAAATCATGAGAGTTAGTTTCTCAAACTAAGGAGTTTAGTTAAGAGGAGAGATTCTCTCCAACTAGTTCTCCTAAATTAGTGTGTAAGTTGAGAAATTGTCTCAACCAAGTGAGTCTAAGATAGATGCACTATCTTAAGACCACTGGCTCATGCATTTAAATGTATTATTAAATTATTTGGAAAAGAGAGAATCAAATGAGAATGAGAGACCACATGATGTCTCTCTGCCTTTTTCGCCATGTCTGGTTTCTATATTTCTGAGTGTTTATTTTATTGAGTTTAATTTTTGTGTGTTAACTTGTTGTGCATATGGTTATATGGCTGTGTGACTTTTCTTCATGTGGTATCAGAGCGAGTTGTAATATTTTTGGTTGTCTATGAATTTTATAATGCTTAAAAATTAATTATGTACATATCTACAAGATCTATGAAGACGTCAGATTGGACAGATCTGCGTATGACAGTGGCCAGATCTGCTACATAGAGTTTTATTATCAACATATTGATAAATGAAGAAGCCAGTTCTGGTAAGGTATGGTGTGGATCTACCATTGAGAGAGAGCCTGGTTGGGGCTTCCATGCAACTGTGCCGAAGCAGATCTGGATCAGCAATGGTGGTCAGAAAATATTGGTGAAACATGGACATGGTGGGAGCACGTGTTGAAGTCCTCGGATGATGATTGGAGCAATCGAGATTCATATTTCTGCATACTTAATCAGTTCTATATAGATCACTTGAATATGGGCACTGTTGGGATTCTTGAAACCGTTAGTTTCATCCCATGTGAAGAAGAGGTTGAGTGAAATTTATTTTCACAGGAGACTGCATATCATTGCTTCGGCAGAAGTATGAGGGTCGAATTGCAAGGCTCAGATATATATATATATATATATATATATATATATATATATATATATATATATATATATATATATATATATATATATATATATATATATATATATATATATATATATATATATATATATATATATCATTTTGGTTCTGCGTCAAATTTGGCTTGATTATTGATTAGTGGAGATTTGCAGTAGATCAACATAAATCTCTAGCGACTGAAGAGTGTCTCTTGTTTTTTCCACAATGCAGCAATCATTGTGAGCCGAGGGTGAGATCTCTATTTACCTGCGCAACAGTGAGACAAGGCGAGACCATGTGACAGGTAGAACTGCAAGCAGTGTTTCCACTAGTGCGTTCAACCATTTAGAAGAAGTGATAGGAGCATCATCAGATTGTGTTCAATGTCTAGAGCAATCCAAGTAGAGTTGGGTCGTGCAACACTGTAAGATCGAGCCCGGAAGGATAGTCGACCAAGCAAGATTCCTTTTGTGTAGAATGACAAATCTGTCACCTCAGGTCTTGTATTTGTGCAAGGGTCGAATTATGTTATAGTTTTGGCAGTGCCATTGTTCAACAACTGTGTTTGGACGTGGTATTTGGAAAAATCTGAAACCTGAATCGTTCTCAATAGAGTTGAGTAGGTTTCTTCATGCAAATTAAAAGGAGGTTTGAGCTGCTAAAAAACACAAGATGAGGTTTGCTGAAGTAGCTCAGTGAGTGAGAATGCAGGTTTATGAATCTTGGTGGAATCATGTCATTGATTCCAACTATACCTTTGAGTTGAATTCTAGCTGAAGGGGTTCAATTAATCAATCTGGAAACTTTGTAGAAGTGTACAGGTGGTCTCCCCGCCATTCTCAAGTATGCAGCCACTGCTATAGTTGGTACCTTTCCCAAGACACGTGCAATCTTCTTGTCTTGAATGGACTTTGAATTGTAAATATCTTGTCCCCTTAATGTTGGATTGGCATCTGGATGAAATGTAGAAAGTGCACTTATTGCACTAACAAGCATACCCATTGGATGAGCATCATTAGGCATTGCTTGTATGATATCCAATACTCCCTCGGGCACTGATGAATGTTGGGAAACATTGAATTCCCAATTTGCTAATTGGGACTGAGAAGGAAGATTTCCATACATTAAGAGGTAAGCCACCTCAAGTTAAGTGCTCTTCTCATCTAACTTCTTAATTGGGTAACCTCTATATCATAGGATTATTCCTAGTTCCTGATACCAAATCGAGTTAAAAAAATGAATGAAGGGTTTCAAATGATCCAGAGAGGTCGATAAGGTAAATTTACTTTATATTTGGAGTTATAAGGGTAAAAGTGTAAATTGTTGGAAGAGATAAATTTCCCTACCATTTTGTATGAGAAGAAAATAGTAACTTTTTTTAGTGTGGAGTGACAAGTGAGATTTTTTTAATAAAGTAAGGGATTATTTCCTTGTAATGGAATGATAAGGTGTAGGAAGTCATTTCCATATTTTGTTGAAGAAAGCGGGTGAGTCATTTTTGAAGACAAATTGTTTCAAGAAGTTCTCAAAGTTTGTGCTTGAGAAATTTCATTCACGATGTTGTGAAGGTGAAGATTGATGTACTCCCATACTTAAATAAAAACATATATTTTTGGTGGTGATTGTGTCCTAGATCTACCCGAAATTGAATAAAGGGATCATAGGTACACTCTGAATGTGTTTGCATGGTTTGTGTCGCGTTCATTAAATGATTTCATTGTCATCTCTTTACACAAACTAAATGGGCATAAGAAGTGCTTAAGTATAAGAATGCTCGATCAAGCTCCTGAAATCAACACTCTTGTAATCACTTAAGTTCATAAACACAAAGCATCACATCATCAACTTGATAAAAGCAATCTTCTGCAACAACATTTCACAACAGCTAATTCATGCCATCAAGTTAAGGACACTACACACTCAAGCATTTCAAGTCTAAACGACATCAACATTATGAACACTTTCTCTATCACTTGCAATGTTTTAACTGAATTGTCTGGGTGCATTCTCGGTTGTAACTGACACCCCAATATGAATTGTTAAGGTGAATACATTAAGTCAAGTAAGTCTTCGACTGAGTCATCAAGATTGAACTTGTCATTTGTATCTTGGGTGCATTTTTGATAGTGTTCGACACCCTTCCTTTTTTAACCTCAACACATTTAGTGAGTACATTCAAGAAAGCACAAAGTGTCATCAATCAATCTTACAAGCATCAAGTAAGCCCGAGCAAGGAAACATGGCGATACACATTCAGTTGTCCCAAATTCTTCACAATTTAATGATATCATCAACCGACGACATGATACAAATTAGCAAAACCACTCTTGCTGACATTCAAGTGCATATTCAACATGCGCATGAAACGATTGAGTTCCTTCAACTGGAGTTTCAACTGCAGGGAAATGAGTTGCAAGAGAAGCATGTTGCTTCCAAGTCTTTTCCAGATATAGCTGATCATTAGAACTCATTCATCCAACTAGCTTCAATTGTTGAAGTTGTTCCAGTGCAACTTTCTTCCAAACCCATCATCAAGCCGTGGGAAGAAATCCAAAGGAATCAAAATCAAAGCGCTTAGTATATGTCGAAGATGATGACAACTTACATATCCCTAATTATTCAAATCCCATTCAGTTCTTTAGTGTCAGATTACTTGAACATATCACCTCAGAAAGTTGCAGACAGACATCAATGCACACAAACTGAAAGTGTAAACAAATAGAAATGCATGCAAACTCAAGTTGCAGACAAACTGAAATGTTCTCATTGTCAAAGAATTGGTCATCTGGAAGATCAGTGTTTTGATCTCAATCCTTGTAGCCATTGTGGCAAGTCTAATCATACATTAGAGAAATGTTGCAACCAATGACAGTAAGCCAGATTGAAGATATATTATTCATGGATTGATCCCTGGGAATGGTCATCCACAGTCAAAAGATTGTACAAGTTTTACAATCAGATTCACTCACACATATTGTAGCCAATAGTCAAATAAAGATGGTACTCTCATGCAGCTGAATAGGGGAGTACAACAGTAAAACACTCCTACACCTACAGGGGGTAGTTCATATTTAATTTGGAGAAGATTACCTCTCCTTTTAGCTGACAAAGGGGGGAAAATGTCAATGAAATTGACAAGTGGTTGTCATACTGAAAGTCTCGACAAACATTAGCGAAGCAGCCAGTGGGCATCTTCATTAGCTAGTGGGCATTTTTCATCAGCAGTGAGCATCACCAAATTCACTAGTGGGTGATCGACAGCAAAAGCATCAAGGAGCAGCTTTCATCATAGCAAAAGCAACATTGAGTTGTTTTTGACATCTTCAGCCAGTGGATGATCATCATCAGCAAATACATTAGTGGGCGTTCATCAAATTGTGTCAGTGGACACCGGATGCTATTTTCAAGCAAAGGACATTTGGAACCTTTTGCGGCTTGGCACATGATGGAGTTGTCAAGCGTCATTCAGAGATTAATCAGTCATGTAGCTGACTCATAGTCTCTTCATATTGCAATTTCTTCAGCATCCAAATTTGGCAGTTTTTTCAGGCAAATGATTTTTGAGGAGCAACTTGAGAACTTGGAAGATGGTTCCTTGTTCCTTTTGGATTTATCGTTGAAGGGGGAATGTTAGCCTCACTATCTTAAAAACATGTATAAATCGAAATAAAATAATTAATTAAATTAAATCATGAGAGTTAGTTTCTCAAACTAAGGAGTTTAGTTAGGAGGAGAGATTCTCTCCAACTATTTCTCCTCAATTAGTGTGTAAGTTGAGAATTTTTTTGAACCAAGTGAGTCTAAGATAGATGCACTATCTTAAGACCACTTGCTCATGTATTTAAATTTATTCTTAAATTTTTTAAATGTTGGGTTGTGTTATATTCTTTCCACGTAGTTAAAAGGGGGTTTGAGGGGCACCTGTAACCCCACTTTATGGGGTGCTGTGGAAAATTTTGGTTTTGGACCCTATGTTAGGTTGGGTGGACCCACCTATGGTTTTGTGCATGATTTTCACACATGTTTTTTGGACGCAATGGTTTTCGGTCCATGGTATTGGATGCTTCGGCATGTATAAATATGTATTATAACATTGAAAGGAACATAATGAAAAATCAAGCTGGTAGTCCTAGTTTTGGGATCTAGGGGAAAATCTCTGTGTATATGTGTTTTATGTCTTATGCTCTCGCATTGTTTATTTTCTATGTTTTAGAATTCATATGCAGGTAATTTTTGTATGGGGTTAAAACCTACATTTGGTATCAGAGTAGATTTGGCTTCAAGGGGATGCCTTTGTTGCTGAGGGGTTTCGCTCGGGCCTGTGGTAGACCCTGTTCAGTGGGAGATCTGCGAGATAGATTCTGGTGGTGAAAGAAGATGGCGAGCAGTGGAAAGATAGAGATCGAGAAATTTAATGGTCAAAGTTTTGAGTTGTGGAAACTCAAGATGGATGATCTATTGGTGGATAAAGATTAGTGGATCATGGTAGATCTAGGTACTAAACCAACGGGAGTGTCCGATGAAGAATGGAAGAAGTTTGATAGGAAGGCAAAGAGCACAATACGATTGTGTGTCTCAGATTCAGTATTGCTGAATGTATCAGGGGAAGCTACAATGAAGGCTTTGTGGGACAAGTTAGGGACTTTGTACCAATCTAAGTCTCTGGTGAATAAACAGTTCCTGTGGAAAAAGCTGTATAACCTAAGGATGAAAGATAAAGGCTCGATGACAGAGCATCTGAATGCATTTAATACTATGGTAAGTCAGTTAGCATCTATTGATATTAAAATTTTAGATGAAGATAAGTGCATCAGTTTGTTGTGTTCTCTACCAGATTCGTGGGATAGTCTAGTTATTGCTGCCTTGTAGTTTGATGAAATAGTCTCAGCCTTGCTAATGGAGGAGATGAGATGAAAAAATATGGAGAGACAAAATGGTGATGCCTTGTCTGCACGAGGGTGGACCGAGAATAGAAACACAAATAAGTCATCGAGTGGGAGATCTAAATCTAGAGGGAGATCTAAATCTCCAAGAAAACCTATAAAGGTGGTGTGCTGGAAATGCGAAAAGGAAGACCACTTCAAAAGGGACTGTAAATCTAAAGCTCTTGAAAAAGGAAAGGGATTTGATGAGGCTCCTTCTGTAGAGGCGAAAACCACCTCAGATGAAGGTGGGGATGTGTATTTGGTTTCTTCAAGTACACATGTAGATCATGAGACATGGTTGATTGACTCAAGTGCATCCTTTCACTTCACTCCCCATAGAGAGTGGTTCTGTGAATATGAGAAATATGATGGTGGTGATGTCTTCTTGGGGGATGACATGAAGGCTAGAATCATTGGTCGTGGAAAAGTAAAGTTGAAAATGCAAGGTGGAAGGGTTAGAACACTTTCGGGTGTTTTGCATATTCCTGTATTAGCCAGAAATCTGATTTCTATTAGTAAGCTAGATGATGCAGGTGTAAAAACAGTGTTTGAGAAGGATACCTGCAAGATGGTTTGGGGAGCGCTGGTATCGATGTGGGGAGTTCAGATTGGAACTCTGTACAAGCTGCAAGGTAGCACTGTTGTTGATGGGTGCAACAGTTCCGTGGTTCCTGAAAGTGGAGGAGAAAATCTACTGGTCTCTGGAGAAAAGACCATGTTGTGGCATCAAAGGCTTGGACATATTGGAGAGAAGGGCCTTCGAATACTTCATAGTAAAGGTATGGTAGAAGGTATGAGTAATAGCTCTCTGGATTTTGATTTCTGTGAAAATTGTATATACGGGAAGCAGAATCGGGTGAGTTTCCCCTCTGGTAGTAAGAGGGCGAAACATATATTAGAGCTTGTGCACAGTGATGTGTTTGGACCTGTGAAGGTTCCATCACTAGGTAAGTCTGTGTACTATGTATCATTTATAGATGACTTCTCAAGGAATACATGGATATATTTCCTTAAGAAGAAATCTGAAGTCATTGATAGGTTTAAAGAGTTTAAGGCTCTAGTGGAAAGCCAGACAGAGAAGAAGATAAACGTGCTAAGGACAGATAATGGTGGAGAGTTTTGCAGTAAGGAATTTGAAGAATTCTACAAGAAGTGTGGTATAGCACGGCAGAAGCCTACTTCATATACACCTCAGCAAAATGGAGTTGCAGAAAGAATGAACAAGACGTTGATGGAAAGGGCAAGAAGCATGCTCAGTGGTGCCAGGTTAGGATAGGAATTCTGGGTAGAGGCAGTGGATACTGCATGTTACCTGGTCAATAGGTCACCTTCACCAGCATTGGAGGATAAGACTCCACAAGAGGTATGGACTAGTAAGAAACCCTCTCTTTCACTTCTGAGGGTATTTGGATGTGATGCATATGTACATGTTCCAAAGGAGAAAAGAACAAAGTTGGATAGTAAATCTGAAAAGTGCATCTTTACTTGGTATAAGGATGGTTTAAAGGGTTATAAGCTTTGGATCCCAGTAACAAGGAAGGTTGTGTATAGTCGAGATGTGGTTTTCAGAGAGGTGAAAGATGTTATTAAACATGAAGTCCAACCAAAGGAACCTGAGAAGATAGAGTTTGAGCTAAAGGAGGAAGAATCAGACTCTATAGCAGAGGATGAATGAGAAGACGAAGAGCCGCAAACTCCAGTTGTGAGAAGATCAGTTCGAGAAATAAGGCAACCAGAAAGGTATAGTCCATCTGCTTTCTGTTCAAGTTTTGCTTTATCTGTTATTGATGATGATCCCAGAACTGTGAAGGAAGTAGTGGATTTGGAGGATGGAAAGCTCTAAAAAGAGGCCATGGTTGATGAAATGGAATCTTTGCACAAAAATGAGGCTTGGGATCTGGTGGAGTTGCCAGCTGGAAGGAAACCCATTGGCAGCAAATGGGTGTTCAAAAAGAAGACAAATGCAGAAGGAAAAGTGGAGAAATACAAAGCTCGGTTGGTAGCAAAAGGTTATTCCTAGGTGTCGGGAATTGATTTTGGTGATATTTTTTTCTCCTATTGCCAAGGTAACTTCTATTAGATTACTTTTATCTGTTGCTGCTGCTTTTGATTTTGAGGAAGAGCAGATGGATGTAAAGACAACATTTCTTCACGGGGATCTGGAAGAGGAGATCTACATAAAGCAACCTAAAGGCTTTGTGGTGATGGGTAAGAAAGAACTGGTATGTAAGTTAAAGAAGTCTTTATATGGGTTAAAACAGTCACCAGGGATGTGGTATTAGAAATTTGATACATTTATACGGTGACTTGGCTTCACCAGAAGCAAAGTAGATCACTATGTGTATTTTAAATTAATTGGTGATCGTGTTATTTATCTGGTCTTATATGTGGATGATATGTTGTTGGTTGGAAATGGAAAAGAAGTTATCGAGGATTTGAAGACCCAATTGTCCTCCAAATTTGACATGAAAGATCTTGGTGCTAAAAACTATATTTTGGGCATGGAAATTAAATGAGATCGGGCAAAGAGGAAGCTCTTGTTAAACCAGAGGAAGTATGTCGAGACAATATGAGGACATGTCCATGTTCCATATGCAAATGCAGTCAGTAGCCTGATGTATGTAATGGTCTGTACTAGACCAGACATTACACATGCAGTGGGAGTATTGAGCAGGTTTATGTCAAAACCAGGGAAGGAGCACTGGATAGAAGTGAAGTGGGTTTTCAGGTATTTGCGTGGCACTAGTGATTATGGTTTGTGCTACCAAGGAAGACTAGGATTGGACAGAGTGTTGGATATTCATGGCTTTGTTGATGCAGACTGAGCTGGAAATCTGGATCAGAGAAGATCTACAAGTGGGTATGTGTTTAACCTATTTGGAGGTGTAGTCAGTTGGATGACTAACAAACAATATGTAGTGGCACTGTCAACTACAGAGGCAGAATACATGGCAGCCACTCATGCAAGCAAGGAAGTAGTTTGGTTGTAGAGATTGTGTTCAAGCATGGGGTTAGTACAGGAAGCTATAAGGATAGACTGTGACAGCAAAAGTGCAATTTTCTTGACAAAGAACCCTGCATATCATTCAAAGACAAAGCACATTGATGTTCAGTATCACTTTGTGAGGGATATGATAGAAGACAAAAAGGTGTTGCTGGTAAAGGTGGACACTTTGAAGAATACTGCAGATGCATTGAAAAAATCTGTGAGCTCTGAGAAGTTCTCTTGGTGTACAGAGACAATGGGCATTTCAGGGCTGGAAAAATGACTAAGCTCTCTTGTGGCCCCCTGTTGAAAGAAAAAAACAAGTGGGAGAATGTTGGGTTGTGTTATATTCTTTCCACGTAGTTAATAGGGGGTTTGAGGGGCACCTGTAACCCCACTTTATGGGGTCCGGGGCAGCACCCCGGAAAATTTTGGTTTTGGACCCTATGTTAGGCTGGGCGGACCCACCTATGGTTTTGTGCATGATTTTCGCACATGTTTCGATCCATGGTATTGGACGCGATGGTTTTCGGTCCATGGTATTGAATGCTTCGGCATGTATAAATATGTATTATAACATTGAAAGGAACATAATGAAAAATCGAGCTGGTAGTCCTGGTTTTGGGATCTAGGGGAAAATCTCTGTGTATATGTGTTTTATGTGTTATGCTCTTGCATTGTTTATTTTCTGTGTTTTAGAATTCGTATATAGGTAATTTCTATACGGGGTTAAAACCTACATAAAAAAGAGAGAATTACATGAGCATGAGAGACCACATGATGGCTCTCTACCTTTTCCGCCATGTCTGGTTTCTATATTTATGAGTGTTTATTTTATTGAGTTTAATTTTTGTGTGTTAACTTGCTGTGAATATGGTTATATGGCTGTGTGATTTTTCTTCATGTTTGGAAGTGATGTAATTTTGTAGCAATGTTTTTAAATGGTCAGAATTTGGTAATATAAAAAGTTAGATAATCGGTAATTTTAAATGAATATTTGATGATCTGTATTGGGACATCATTAGGAAAAAATAATCTAGATTGATATAGTATTGGAAAAATCTCAAAAGTTCATTGTTACATCATGTATGAATCTTGGATTATTGCAAATATCTGTTATTTAAAATTTCCACTCGATTCTTATCAAATTTGTAGCTTGAAATTTCTAACCAGTTCTAATTAAATTGATAGTGAGATAAAAAGGTATACTTATTATTCAAATAACTTACTCCCTCCTGGGTTTCGAGCTATAGACCTTAATATAGGATTTGAAGTAATTTTTTAGGGTTGGATCGGAGAAGAATGCATCATTGGAGGGGAGATTCAAACCAACATTTCACCCCCACATTACATATTGTGATTTGCATCCATACGCATCCCATTTATTGACCAAACTCAATATCATTTGAATTTTCTTTTGCTTGGATTCACTTATGGTGAAATCTAGAGCCTCAATACGAGAAGAATATGATTTCATAAATGTGAACCACCTACCCTATATGTCTCAAATTTGAAAGGTCTAGTTCATTGTTCTCAGAAATCTTGTGCAGAAGGATACCTTGGTATTAATCTTGTTAAGGGTAGGCTCATAATGTTATCATTCACTATATTAAACCCTGTAAAAATCTTGAGTATTGCACCAAGATAAACAATTGAAAGATGTTTCATTTCAGTGAAATATGGGTATGTCACTCTATGTAATATCATCATTGAACTATGATGGCAAAGAATGAATGTGCATAATCTCAAAACATTAAATATAACCTGAATCTTTTCATATTTATATGAAAATGTTTCCACAATTTGAACTCATGTTTTCGATCAAATGTTTTTAGAAGAAATCATTTTTGTGTGGGAAAACAAAGAGAAAATATATCTTCACCTGGAATCTTTTAAATGAAAATGAGTTTGGGAATGAAGGTTTCCACAATTTGAATTGATGTTTTGGATCAAATGCTTCTAGAAGAAATTGTGTTGTGAGTGGAAAATTTCTTAGAAAACTCCACCCACCATCAGGAAAAAACAACATTATTTTCATAGCTAGAGCATCCCTCAAAACATCAGACATTTCCCACACCTAGCACAATTTCTTCCAAAAAAAATTGGTTAACAACCTGAAAAGTTGTTTTATCCATTGATTCAAAATAAGTTACATTGCAATTTGTTTTATCCCTTGATTGGGGTTGAGATAGATGAGATAAAAGTTACATTGCAATTCGTTTTAATAGATTTACCAATTGCTCAGATATATGTGTATAGAAGTGAAGTTGATTCCAACAACTTGGTGGTGGCAGATGAAATCAGCTCCTTCCTGATGCACACAAACATAGGGATTGGTCTCTATCATATGAGGGATAGAAGGCCCATAAAAGCCTTCCATCCCTATGCCCACTAGATGCTTGGGATTAGTCAATTTCACATACATAGCCATTTCTTATGTCCATACCTGATCACATCACGATATATGTATGTACATTGATCATACTTTTCTTTACAAATTATTATCTGGAATCAAGAACATCCATGTGTCTAGTTGCAGAGGTCATAATCACTTGCATGCAATGTATCTCCTGTGGATCGGATTCACACCAGGGTTCTTTGATGAGTTCCCAAGAAAATATAGTTGGATCGTTCTTGTAACTCACATTGGTCAATGTGTTCACCTTGTTCAATATAACCTGTTGAAATGTATGTCATTCATGGTAGTGCTTAGCGGTGGGATTTTGAAACAATTTACAGTCGAGGTGGAATAGATGTGTTATTGAGCACTAAATTTCTACATAGATATATTGTACAATTAAAAAAAAATAGGCATAAACTTCCCAATGTTTAAAATATTTGAACTTAAAATTACCATGTATACACCAGAGCCACATATATATTTAAACGAGATAGAGAAACCCAGTGACCAAAGAAAAAATAGCTAAAAAGGGTTAGGATTAACCTATTGGCTAAAAAAATGAAGAGGCCTATCCGTAATTGATAATGGAACCAACAAAATCACACTTAGGAAGAAATTGGGGTTAGATTTAACCTATTGGCTGGAAAACAATGAAGAGGAGTGGCCCTTGCCCTAACTGGTCGTGAAGCCAACAAACTAGCACTTAGCAAGAAACTAGTATTGCTTTGGTAGGTGAGTTCAAAGATGCACAAATATCTTGAAAATGGGGAAAGGATGTTACAGTGAATACAATGCAACACAAGTTAGAAGAAGTTTGTTCTCACAACAGGAGAAGACAAAACAAATATTAGAACAAAGGATGTAAGATCCTTGGTGTTGGCAATAGGGCATGAGAAATAGTATAATCTTGCATTGTGTATAAACTAATGCAAACCACAAAGATATAAAAGAAGATCGGTACTGGATAGTGATTTATTTATTTTTTGCTGCCACATGTTTCAACTCTCATTTAGTGATTTAAGCTATGTACTTGTACCCTGTAACAAAGTTTCCTATCTCATTTTGCCATAGATTGTTGCAATAATTTAATTGACAAAATAACATAGTAGTAGTGTTAAACCCATGGAATATATACAAAAAAAATCTATATTCCTTTGATGAATTGAGATAGATCCAGTCAAAGTATAAAATTCAAATAAAAAAAGAATTTATACAAAGTGAAAAGTTATTACTTCTCTCCATTCAAAAATAAATTAACAAGTCCGAAAGTGATCTAATTTTGTAACAATGTTTTTAAATGGTTAGAATTTGGTAATATAAAAAGTTAGATAATCCATAATTTTAAATGAATATTTGATTATCTGAATTGATACAGCATTGGGAAAAAATAATTTGGATTGATATAGTATTGGGAAAAACTCAAAAGGTCATCGTTACATCATGTATGAATATTGGATTATTGAAAATATCTATTATTTAAAATTTCCACTCTATTCTAATCAAATTTGTAGCTTGAAATTGAGCTAATTTTGTGTTCGGCGGAAGGATCTACGACAAGGACCATCAGCGAGTATGAATTAAATCCGTTCACATAGAATGGTGATGCGTTCAATACAAATTGCATGAAATTTCTTCCCACCATACTCCATGACGGCCCCAATTCATTCTCCATCTGAATGATCAAAACAAACTCAAACCGAATACTTGTAGATTTTCATAACAATTCTCAGATTTGTGATAATCTGATCAAGGGAAATGAGGGTACCTATGAATATCTATGTAGCCAGCTATAATTTTCTCTCAAATTCAAATTTTATGAGATCTGGGAAAAGATTATGTCACAAGATTACAAAAAACCTACCACAAAACAAGGAAATTGTTGGGACCGAAGGCAAAAGAACCAGTGGAAACACCAGATAAAAATTGGCTCACTAATTGACAAATGGAATTGACTGTGACAAACTCCAGCGCCAATCCCACACACAATAGTAGACAAGAATCAAAATAAACTGAAGAAATTAAATAAAAGTAATATAGCTTGAAATTTCTAACCAGTTCTAATTAAATTGATAGTGAAATATAGACCTTAATATAGGATTTGAAGTAATTTTTTAAGGTTGGATCATAGAAGAATTCATCATTAGAGGGGTGATTCAAGCCAGCGTTTCACCCCCACATTACATATTGTGCTTTGCCTCCATATGTGTCCAAGTTATTGACCAAACTCAATATCAGTCAAATTTTATTTTGCTTATGATGAAATCTAGAGCCTAAAAATGAAAAGAATACGATTTTATAAATGTGAACCACCTACCCTATATGTCTCAAATCTGAAAGGTATAGTTCTTCCTCATACTTGGAACACTTGTTTATCATAAACGCCAGGAGATATTTGCAAAGCCCTCCAACATCTGTCATTGAAAGCCCAAGTTTGGCCTACAGTAAGTCCTACCGAACCAAACTCTTCAAGGACCATGCTAATTTTGTGTTGGGTGGAAGGATCAACGACAAGGACCATCAACGAGTATGCATTAAAGCCATTCACATAGAATGGTGATCCATTCAAGACAAACTGCATGTCATTGATAATTTGATCAAGGGAAATGAGGGTACCTGTGAATATCTATGTAGTCATCTATATTTTTCTCTAAAATTCAAATTTTATGAGTTTTGGGAAAATAGTATGTCACAAGATTATAGACAACCTACCACAAAATAAGGAAAATGTTGGGACTGAAGGAAAAATAACCAGTGGAAACTGCAGATAAAAACTGGCTCACCAATTGAGAAATGGAATTGACTGTGATGAACTCTAGTGTGAATCCCACACACATCAGTAGACAAGAATGAGAATAAACCGAAGAAATTAAATAAAAGTAATGTAGCTTGAAATTTCTAACCAGTTCTAATTAAATTGATAGTGAAAGAAAAAAGTATATTTATTATTCAAATAACTTACTCCCTCCTGGGGTTCGAGCTATAGACATTAATATAGAATATGAAGTAATTTTTTAAGGTTGGATTAGAGAAGAATGCATCATTGGAGGGGAGATTCAAACCAACATTTCACCCCCATGTCACATATTCTTCTTTGCCTCCATATGTGTCTGAGTTATTGACCAAACTCGATACCAGTCAAATTTTATTTCTCCTGGCTTCACTTATGACGAAATCTAGAGCCTAAAAATGAAGAGAATGTGATTTTATAACTGTGAACCACCTACCTTGTGTCTCAAATCAGAAAGGTCTAGTTCTTCCTCATACTTGGAACACATGTTTATCATAAATGCCAAGAGCTATTTGCAGAGCCCCCTAACATCCATCATTGAAATCCCAAGTTCAGCCTATAGTAAGTCCTATCGAACTAGCCTCTTCATTGACTGAGCTAATTTTGTGTCAGGCAGAAGGATCAATGGTAACAACCATCCGTGAGTATGCAGTAAAGTCATTCACATAGAATGGTGATCCGTTCAAGACAAACTACATGTAATTTCTTCCCACCATACTCCATGATGGCTCCCATTCATTCTCCATCCACGTGATCAAAACAAACTCAAACAGAATACTTGTAGATTTCCATAACAACTCTTAGATTTGTGATAATTTGATCAAGAGAAATGAGGGTACCTGTGAATATCTATGTAGTCAGCTATATTTTGCTCTGAAATTCAAATTTTATGAGTTTTGGGAAAAGAGTATGTCACAAGATTACAGACAACCTACCACAAAACAAGGAAACTGTTGGGACCAAAGGGAAAAGAACCAGTGGAAACACCAGATAAAAATTGGCTCACCAATTGACAAATGGAATTGACTATGACAAACTCTAGCGCCAATCCCACACACAACAATAGACAAGAATCCGAATAACCCAAAGAAATTAAATAAAAGTAACAGTAAATCCAAATGTATTAAATTTCTTCCAACACAGTACCGTTCATCCAATTCTTCTCAGGATGAAAATGAAACTGCATTTGCTGCCATGAGAGCTCAACATTCGTCCATGGATATGGTGAAATCAAAGACCTCGTGGTTTTTTGAGAAACACCTCTGATTCATCCCCCAGAAATCACATACTCTACTACCGGCAGTTCTTCCAAATGTTCACCATTGTTTGGCAGAGTCCTACAACAGTAATAAGAAACACACAAAGAATTGTAGGCCTAAGCGATGTGTATGGTCAAAAGATCGGTAATGTTTCAGTTATAACGAGAGCTTTGATCCAACATTGGCAAACATTTTAATCGTCTAACATCATATCAGAGGGATCATAGTAAGACACGTAAGAGGGGAGTTCATTTCAGAGGGAAACACCTTACAGAGTAATTATAGCTTAACTATTATTATTATTATTAATATCATAGATAGTTGTATACATTATCAAGCTTTAGCAAATATTTTACAATTTCTTCTAATTTTGTACAAGATTTTCTAAAACTTTACAATATTTTATAATCTAATGAAAATTTGACCAATACCAAAATTTTATAATTAGATAAAAAATTTATCAAAAAATTATATATACATTATATTATTGAAAAAAAAACCTATAAATTTGTATATATGCCATAGAGATTTTCTCATTTATTATACATAGGATTTCTTAAAATTTTATGATTCCTCACACAAACATAACAAGATCCACATACTATTGATATTCCAACTACTACCATCTAACACTTCCTAATTATTTTATTTAAATATAATAAACGAAGTAAATGATCTATAAAATCAAATCAAGATTTATTAAATTTCGCTAAGTAATAAATCATTGTAAAATTACTAAAAACCATTTTTAATAATCATTTCATTGTTTCTATTTCCACTTCCGTGCAACATAAACTACTTTGTTATGGTAGTGTAAATTACAAGTCAAAGGTAACATTTTATCTCTCGAGAGCCCATTAAAACCTAGTTTTTCATTAGCATGGGATTTTTTTTGCGATTGACTTTGATCTAATCGCTTTGTATAAAACATTCACAAACTCAGTTTAACGTGATTTTAAAATATCTTTTTAAAGAATTTAAATAATTGATTCTCCTTGTGTTGAAAGTCATATAGTTATCGAATTATTTTCAGATTGATTAATATTATAAACCGGGAGGAGGGGGGTGAGCTTGGGAGCGAGGTGATGACTGGTAAGTTCTAGGGTTTACAAAATTAATCAAGCGTTGAATGCCATGGAGGGGCGTAAAGGGGGGAGCTCAACTCCCTTCTCCGGAGTTTGATAAAGGTCTCTTAGGAGGAGGGAAATGCGACAACGATGATACATAGAAGTAGAATAATAGGAGGGAGGGAGATGGAAAAAACAATAAAGAAGAAGAGGACAAGAAACAACAAGCAGAAAAAAAAAAACTAAATGGTCCATGTAAGCCTGAGACCGCTGTCACACCCAGAGTGGTGTTAAGTGATCCAACGTTGCACGCGTACAGGGATCACATGAGTACTTATGCCATTATTTGTAAATTCATGGGGTTATGGCCCACAGAGAAGGCGCTATAAGCATGGATTAAATATCATTGGAAACCTAACGGGGATATAATCTTGGGTCAAAGGGTTTCTTTACTGTAGTCTTTACTAACATCGAGGATAAAGACAGGGTGTTTGAAGGAGGGCCCTACTTCTATGCAGCTGCAAGCCTCTATATGAGGCCTTGGATGATGAATTTTGTCTTGAAGCATGAGATCTTCACCTTGGTCCCGGTCTGGGTAAGACTCTACTCCTTACCTCTAGATTACTGGCAACCAGAATCTTTATCAGCAATAGGAAATAAATTAGGGCGTTTTGTTAAAATATCTAAGGCAACGAGAAGGGGAAAGTACACCTCCTTTTCCTGTATATGTGTGGAGATGGATCTCTCTAGAGCTCTACCGGATGAGGTGATCCTAGAAGTTTTTGATGAAGAATGGGTGCAAATAGTGGATTATGAACATGTTCCTTTTAGATGTCGCAAATGCCATGAACATGGGCATCTATTCAGAGATTTCCCTCTCAACTATAAAAAGAGCAGAAGTAAAGTTACAATAGGGAAATATATTGAAAGCTTTCATAAAGTGGGAAATAGAGGTAAAGGAGGGAAAAGGTTGCAGAAGAAAAGCCACACCGAGGACAAACAGGCAAATCAGAACAGGTACAAGATACTAGAAGAAGAGGAAGAGGTAACAGAAGCAAATCAGGCCACAGATGACAGCCCAGGGGAGAAGGAAAAGGAAGAAAATAGGGAGAAGACATATCACAAAAACCAACTAAATGAGACCATGCTGAGAAATATGGAACTTGAAATGGACCAAGAAATGACCCCGAGTGAGGTGGAAACGGAGGATCATGAACTGCAGGATATTCTCGAAAGAGAACATCTAGATCTGGAAAGATCCCTGAAATAGGGGACCACGGAAGGTATGGATTCATTACCTCAAGATGATTTTAATAGAGTGCAGCAGTTGTTTCTGTGGAGAACTCAGGCCAAAGGGATGAGAGGGAAAAGAAACCTCGAAAAACAGGACAATGAAGGGGTGAAAACCTTGAAAACCACCTCAGGACTCACTCCCAGAAACCCAGGAAGGAAAAGGGGTAGAACAAAACAAAATGAGTTACTGATAGAATGTGGAAAACTGATGATAGATTCAAGTAAGATGAAAGATCTAACCAACTACTCCTTTACAAATCTTTCTTAATGAAGCTCACATCTTGAAATATTAGAGGTCTATGGAGTAAAAGGAAGCAACAGAATCTTAATAATAGAATGAAACAAGAAACTCCAGATATGATTTTCATCAAGGAAACTAAATGTTCAATTCAAAAAATAAGAGAAACGTAGAGTAAATGGCTCAAGAGATATGAATTTCTAGAAGTCAAGGCAGGCAAAACAGGAGGAGGTATTCTAACACTTTGGAACCTCAAAAGATTGGCATAGTGGATGCTGAAGCATCTAGGAATTATTTATCAGTGGTTATTCAGCCTTTGGGAGACAGGGAGACTTATTTAATCACAAATATTTATGGCCCTTAGAGACCTGATGACAAACTCGGACTACTCAATTCTCTAGAGGATTTAAGAGTTAGAGATTTAGGAATACCATAGATTCTGGGTGGGAACTTTAACATGATCAAATCCCTGTCAGAAAAAAGGGGGGACCAGAACACTAAGCAGAGACTCTATAGCATTTTAGAATTTTATAGAAAACATGAAGCTAGTTGACACAGTTACAAATAATGGCCTCTTTACCTGGAACAACTAGAAGAGGAGGAGATGCTCAAGTAGCCTCAAAGTTGGACAGATTCATTATCTCAAAGGACCTCATGCTCACAGGCCTTGATATGATAGTGAGAATTCTCCCCTTTGGTGGCTTAGACCATTGGCCTATTCAATTTGAGGCGACCGACATTGGAACCCCAAAGAATAGACCTTTTAGGTTTGAAAACATCTGGCTCACCCATCCAGAATTTATTAGCAACATTGAAAAATGGTGGAAAGGAGATCTGCAGATACAGGGAATGAGGATGTTTCTATTACACAAAAGATTGAAGCATATCAAACTCAGGCTCAAATATTGGAATAAGAATGAGTTTGGTAATATTTTTGAAGCGAAAAAAGTTGTTGAAAGAAAAATGCAGGAAATTAATCGAACCCTTATCAGAGATGGCTTTGATGGGGAAAGAAATGAACAAGCCAACAAGTATCAACAGGATTGGGAGGACTTATGCAAACAAGAAGAAATATTTTGGAGACAAAAATCAAGAGTACAATGGATAAAAGAAGGGGAAAGAAACACAAGGTTTTTCCACAGATCTACAATGGAACATAGGTCTCACAACAGAATCTCCATGATCAAGACTCCAGAGGCCATCATCTCAATACCCATAAAGAAATAGAAATTGTGTTGGTTCAGCATTTTCAAAGCATAGTAGAGGAACCTCTCTTCGATAGATCACAATTCATCAGGGACTTCACAAAGCACATCCCTATGCTAGTAACAAGAGAAGATAATTAAAATCTTAATAGGCCGCTGAATGAAGAGAAAGTTAGTGAGGTCATCAAAGAAATGCAGAATGGAAAAGTGCCAGGCCTGGATGGCTTCAATGTAGATTTCTTTAAAGCATGTTGGAGTATTGTCAAGCAAGATATTATAAATGTGGTGGAGGACTCCAGGAAGAATAGAATGGTATTGAAGGAGCTCAATACATCATTCATCAACTTAATTCCTAAACAAGACAATACTATGACACTAGACAAATTTATACTATAGCTTTATGAAATGTGGTGTATAAAATAATATCCAAAATTATTGCCAATAGACTCAAAGCCCTTCTTCCTACTTTGGTTGTGGTGGAGTAGATAGGATATGTGGAGGGCAGACAAATTCTCAATAATATCATTCAAGTGCATGAGGTGGTTCACTCATTGGTGAGTAAAAGGCAGGCAAGAATGATTATGCAATTGGATCTAGAAAAGGCGTATGATAAGTTAAATTGGTCCTACATCAGGAAGGTCCTGCTAGGTTTTGGATTTGACCACAACTAGGTAAGATGGATAATGGCCCTGGTGATTTCCTCTAGTTTTTCAATTCTAGTAAATGGTTCTCCATCTAAGACCTTTAAACCTTCAAGAGGTCTCACGCAGGGAGATCCTTTATCTCCCTTTCTCTTTATTCTTATGATGGAAGGACTTGGTCGCTCCATAAAGTCCGCTAAAGAAGCAGGTAAGATCCAGGGTCTCAAACTTTCCAAGAACGGGCAGGCTTTGACCCATCAGTAATTTGTAGATGATACCATGCTATAGGGCATTCCCACAGTCAAAGAAGCACCTGCTTACAAACAAATCCTGAGTGACTTTGCTATGGTGGCAGGCACAGAGGTGAGTCTCTCCAAATCAAAGATTTTCTTTTTTAATACTAACATTGCTATTTAGTGAAATATCTCCAGAATTCTCGGCTTTCAAAGAGAAATGCTACCTTCCAAATATTTGGGTGTACAACTCATAGACAAACCTCTGAACAAGATTGTTTAGGAGTCTGTGATTAATAAGCCGCAGCACAAGACGCGAATATGGACTAATAGATCTTTGAACATGGTGGGCCGATTGGTTCTTACAAAAGCTATCCTGCAAATAATCCCCATCTCCATGTTTTCATCCCTTCCAGTTCCAAAAGGAGTTATGCAACAATGCAGAAATATCCAAAGAGATTTCCTTTGGGGTAAAGGAGAGGAAAAGAAGAAATGGGCCTTGGTTGAGTGGGAAAATATTTGTAAACCTAAAAACCACAGAGGTTTAGGACTGGATGATCCTGAAGTGCTAAATAAAGTTTTGGGGAATAAATTATGGTGGAGATGGATAAAAGATTTAGATGCTCATTGGGCTCAAATTTGGAACCAAAAATATGCAAGCAATTGGCAAAACAAGGACCACATAAGAATGTATGGCATCATAAAAGGCTCCCACATCTAGAATAAAGCTTGGGAAAATAGAGTCATAGTTCAAAAGAATAGCTTCGGGGAGATTAGAGTGGGAGATCTGGCATGGTTTTGGGAGGATAAATGGCAACAGGAACCAAATTTGTTAAGAGAGGACTTTGTGGATCTCAAAAAGGATATTGATAACAAAGGGTTACTCTTGGTAAATGATTTTTGGGACAAGACAAACAACAAAGGAAAATGGAGAACCTGGAAGAAAATGGATTACAGGAATGATAACCCCTTGAAAGCAAAGGCTGATGCTCTAATGGCCATTTTGGATCAAAGAAAGATATTGATACCAGCTGATCCTGATCAACTCAGATGGGGAGATAACAATGAAGGCACCTTTAACCTTAAAGAGGCAAAATGCATAGCCCTTGAGCTGGGTTCCACAAAACCGGATTGGGTATGGAAGAATCTTTGGAAGATCCAAGGATGGATGAAAACCAAATTGTTCATGTGGCTGGTACATCATAAGAAAATTCTAACATGGGAGAATATTCGGAAAAGGAGAGTTTTGGGCCCATCCAGATGCCAGCTATGTGAATCACAAGAGGAAATAATGGAGCACCTTCTAAACACCTACATATTTACCTCCGCGTTGTGGGATGGTATTGCCTTAATATTCAGACAAACAGACAGGGACAGAGGAAGCATTACCAATACCCTAAGCAATTGGAGGAGGAACTTCTCTAATTATGAAACAATAAACAAAGGTTGTGCTTTAACTCCAAGCTTCCCAATATGGGACGTATGGAAAGAATGCAACAATAGAATTTTCAAAAATAAAAAAAATTCCTCCCAGAACATCATGGATCAATTTTTAAGACAGCTCAAGGAGACGGTTGGAACTTTAATGCAAACACCCTCTACAACCCTCCCTTCAAATGTTGATGTACAGATACTTCTTCAGTTGGGTATGCAGGGGCTTATTCCTCAGGGAAAGAACAGGGTGGTAAAGCAATTGGTCACTGATAAAGATTTCTGGCATCCTCCCCCTCAGGGATTTATGAAATGTAACATAGATGGGGCCTTAAAAGGAAATCTGGGTATGGCTAGTTATGGTGGTGTAATAAGGAACGAAAAGGGTTGCATACAATACATTTTTCATTTCAATATGGGAAGAACCACAAGCAATATGGTGGAGCTAATAGCACTAGAGCAATGTTTAGAAATCTTGAAGTATAATAATCTTTAGAATATCATAATTGAAGCAGATTTTGAGCTGATCATCAATTCGGTTAAGAGAATATGTTGTGGTTTGGCCCCAGAAAAGGTCTCAAGGCACTGGAGGCTTCTACAAGTTTATCAAAGAATCCATCTCTACATACAAAACATGAGAACCTTAAGCTTCACACATGTGCGTAGGATGGCCAATAAATTGGCGGACATACTTGCCAACAAAGGTGCACTCTTCACCAAAAGCAGTAATAAGTATAGATGGCAAGAGGTTCCTTGGGGTAGATTGAGGGATGGCTGTCTTAACCAGGTGAATGAGGACCAAGAGATACATTGGAATAGATAAGGTTAGTAGTAGCAGAGGTTGGGTTTGTAGATACACATTCAACATGAAGGGGTTTTCCAGAGGTAATTTTGAAAATGGCACGCAGCCTTGGTTAGCATTGTTAGTCTAGATCTGCTCAGACACAGAATTCATGGGTGGGAGATGATCTACAGATTAAGGATTCTTTTAAAACTTTCTCCTAATTCAAATCAACTCAGTTTTACTCGGCGGGAAGATGGGGTGAAGAGTCTCCAGTCAGAAGGAACAACATCACCCCATCATAGGTATATAACTGTTAGCAATGGATACAACGAACCAGTGGGGTTGGTATATAGGTTTTTGGATGCTCAGATGGCAGGAATTGATCCTCTCAACTGTAGAATGATGGCTTCAGACCAGAGTCCTTGCTTCCTCAGTGGACTCGAAACCTTCCTCATTACTACCTTTAGTTTCAATATCGCCCTCACGGTGGTTTTTGGCTCATTGGAAGCTCTCAACTCCGAAAAGTGGTTTCAAAGATTTGAGTTCGATGCCACTCAACATGCAACACATGGGTCTAGTAGGAGAGAGAATACCGCCCTCGTCAGGCAGGTATTCTCCGGGCTTCTATTCGATATGATATATTCTTCAACCGTTGGATCTTGCGAGGCAAATCAACGGCCCAGGATAATTTTGCATGTTGGTGGGTCCGGTTAGAGCTACATATTATTATTATCGTTCGTGCTTGTTTAGCTTCCTGGCAGGTAGCAATGAATTTTGGGCAGACCACATACACTATATTTATGTCAGAGTCTTTGCTTCCTCAGCAGACTCGAAACCTTCCTCATTACTACCTTTAGTTTCAATACCACCCTCACGGTGGTTTTTGGCTCATCGAAAGCTCTCAACTCTGGAAAGTGGTTTCAAAGATTTGAGCCTGATGCCACTCAACATGCAACACTTGGCTGTAGTAGGAGAGAGAATACTGCCCTCATTGGGTAGGTATTCTCCAGGCTTCTTTTCCATCCAATATTTTCTTCAATCGTTGGATCTTATGAGGAGGATCAATGACCTAGGATCATTTTGCATGTGGCTGGGACTGGGTCAGAGTTATGCCTTATTGTTATCGTCAGTGCTTGTTCAGCTTCGTGGAGGGTAGCAATGAATTTCAGGTGGACCACATTCGCTATATTTTTGCCACTTTTTGGATCTGTAATCTGATTAGTTTGGTTTTCAATTCCATTTCGGGTCTGGTTCTAGTTCCTACTTGTCTGCCTTGTCTCACTCCTTTGAGATGGATCAAATTGCATCTTATTTTTGGAGGATGTAGGGGTGGGAGCCCATGGCTTAACTGTTTAGCCTTGGGCTCTCTAGCCCATTCCCTGGGAGGGACAGTTAATTCAATGTCCCCCGATTCCTTAGGGGTGGTTGTAATTTATGTAATTAATCATTTTTGGTTAATATGAATAGAAGGTACGAATCTTGCTTCAGCAAAAAATGAAAGTCATATAGTTATCTTACTTATATTAATTAAAATTTTAATATATTTCAAAATATACAATTAAATTAAAAAATTGGAAAACCCTTAGTCAAATTAAAAATGCCTATCGAGTTACTGGATGTGACCATAGAAAGAAGGTTTTTATCGTTGAGAGTTGACTGCTTCAGTTGTGGGAACTTTATTGTAGGAGTGCATAAATTTTATAGAAAAATTGATCATCTATATTTTGAAAATTAAGAATATATGAATATAAAGATGTATACTGAAACAATGTATATGAGAGAAGGCTGATGGCTTCTTTGGAATGTTTCAACTCATATATATATATATATATATATATAATAATTAGAGAGAAGGTTGATTATCACTTCTTTGAAGGCTTCAAATCCGAATTGAAGTTCCCGTATGAAGGACACAGGAAAAAGGCCTTTCATATGTAAATTCCACACTCCTTCTATGAATAAGCAGCCATAAACGTTTGTGCAACCATGGGGCAATTTGGTATGGAAAATGGGTTTGTTGGATACCTATCACTTTTCTGTTGCAATTATTGGATCTTATTAGTGCTCAACAAGGTGATTTACATTCTGACCTTAAGAAAGAGTGAACCAATAGTCTCATACTCACATCCATCCAGTGAATAATAATCTTTAACACTTTTCAATGTTTTACTAAGCACTTTATTGTTTTGATAACAATATATTATTTCACTAATCAATGGACTTTTGGGTAGCAGGATTTCTAATTATAGATTGCGGAGCGAAAACAAATCAAACTGCTGAAAATAATATATCATGGATTAGTGATGCTAATTACATAGAGGTTGGCCACATAACATGAGATACCACTCATAAAATCCCCTCAATGCTACGTTTCTTCCCAAAGCCTCTCAATGAGTCTTGCTATGAGTTTTTGGTGACCCCGAATGTACCTTACCTTCAAAGACTATGGTTTGCGATTGGAAATTACACTAAATATCAAAATTACCCAACTTTCACTTTCACTAGTGGGACACCGCATGTTATGCCCCTATTGAGGTGGTAGTTTTTCAACCTCATATAAGTAGGCACCACCATATTTTTTATTTCACCAATACTCAAGCACATAGACTATGCTTACTTCAACACTTAACCAATTTTTTCACTAAGTGTTATCACAATGTAGCCGAAATAACATTATCATTCATCATCTTCATTATCTTCAATTATACATATGCAGTGGAATAAACAACACAAGTATACACATATACTTGGGAGGGGCAACTCCCAGTTAAGTCTGCCTAATAATATATAAAATTTTCAAGTAATGTACAATTACAATATTTTACAAATCTTCCCAAGTTCATGCAGCCACCTGCACACCTTGCCAAGTTCACCCACAGTTGTACGGCACTGCCACCCATCCACAATACACCTACTGGAAACCCCAAAATAGTGCTTTCCAAAGTCATGCAGCACCTCACCGTTCAGACGTGCCCGACTCCACCATTTATCTATGCCCAGCTAATCATGCAACCTTGCCTAGGAAATGCCTTTAGCCCCGCTCGTGCCTCCATTCATCCACACCCAAGGTTCATGTTCAACCTACGCCCAAGTCTACCCGTTCATTGTCGTGTCTATCGGTTTAGCTCTCTGTGCAGCGTTTTCCTACAGGGCAGATGCATTACCTAGGCTAGTGCCAACAACACTTCCTGCTCGTGCCCTGCCTGAACCCTGCCTACCTACGGAACCTGACCTCCTCTACCTGACCTGCAACTCGACCCAAGACTTCTCCCTTCAGTGTTCCTTCTTTGTTGTCACTTACCTTCTCTTTGTTTTATGTAAGTAGAGAAAGTTTCTTGGATGATACCTTAAGCTCCCCATCCCAACTCTAATATATATGAATTCCTCCACACGCCATTATATCGAAACGTCGTATCCCTTCGGTTGCAACACGGGTCGTCCTTCCCATCCCCATGTTGGCCGACTTGTTCACTTGTTGCAATACTTCATCGCATAATGAAGCGATGTGTCCTTCCCTGAGCCAGCTCACCCACCGTGTAGCTGACCTTAACATGTCGTGTATCAAATGTTTGGTCAGTCTCCCAATTGTGCATCCAGTCGTTTTGCCTATCACTTCCATCGTTTGGCCTACACACGTCTTCATACTTCGCCAACATGACTACTCGAGTTTCCTTGCCCACGCGCTCATCCTTGCCTATCTTACCCAACTCGTCGAACATGGTCACCTCGTTTGCCCAAGTGCGCACTCCCACCTGGGCACCTTGCACGGGTCATCTAACGAGCCCTCACCCAGTGGCTCGCTCATTACCATTGCATATAACCAAATGCCATACTAATCACATTCATGCTTTCTCCACCCAAGTCGATGCAACACGGGTGCCCATCGCATATGGGTGTGCCCGCTATGACTCGGTCGCACAACCACTCGACTTGGATTCTTGACATCCTCCCCCACTCTAGATAAGGTTATCGTCCTTGACAACATTGTCATCATCAAAACATTGCAAAGTTTCACTAGCTCCAACATCCAATGTCCATGCTTCCCAACTTTCCTCTCCATCGCACAAACCTCCTCTAAGGTTCATGTGTCCAAAATGGTAAAATCTCTTCAATCCATGATCATTAATCACATCTGTCGCAATCTCCACATGTTACCCCACCATGGAAGGCTGGTGCCTCCAACTCTAGCTACATTCTACCACTGCAACATATATCGTGTTAACTCATCATGTATCATCATCATATGAAATCTCTGCCATGATACTCTCTCCAACACAACATATCTCAGTAAAACCTCAATACATCTTGGACATAGCTTAGTGCACTACATGCCCCCATGACTCAAACTAGTTAGGTAGCTAATCCAATTGTTGCATCCAAACCGTGAGAATTCTCCTCCTCATGCCACCGTTGGTCATTTCTCTTTCATCCTGTCACAATATCAACTCAATCAAGAATCCAACCCATCTCTATCCAAATGTAGAATAAACCATGTCTAGGTTCATGAAGCGGTCCCTCATCTCATCTACAACATGTTGTCCATTAATGCTCTAAGCAAGCCATATCCAGGTCCATGAAGTAATATCCATCTCATCTGCAATATGTTTTCATCAATGCTAATGTCCATGTGTTGCTCATGGTGATGTCCCAACAACCACATCCATCCAAGCATCATCTCCATATGTGTAATAGGCAGTTTCCCCAAAGGCCCCTTTGTCAAGATGAGGCAATCCTTCTCATCATCAAGGCATTGCACACACCCATCCCTAAAGGTCTAGTGCATAACTGGTCTAATCAAGAATATTAAGTGTTGTGCTAACATCCTCCTTAGATTAGAAGAAAAATTATTTTCATGTGCTTAAGGATTTGTGAGTGTTGCAAGTGTAAAATGAGGTTTTATGTTAATTTTATGAGAAATTTTAAAATAAATAAGAGACTGAACAACAATATAAAATGCACAGAACGTCACAAAAAACACATCACAATAGGAACATGATGAAGGATTTCACCCCTCCTGGGCTACGTCTCCTTGGTCCAGCTTCTAATGGCTTGGGCCTCTCTATTATTCTCAAATGGATAAAAAGGTGTTTGCAATGCTCAAATGCTTTAGAAACCTACTCCAATGAGTCGAGCATGTCCAAAAATGGCTACGTAGCCACTTTCTACATCCAATTTTGTCGAAAACTAGAGAAGTTATGACCTCTCCTAATTTTCCCACTATTCGCTCTACATTTTCACCAAAATCCGAAATCATCCTACAATTTTGCCCGCCAAGCGCAATAACGGAGCAACAATTTCGCCGAAAACTAGGCGAAAGTGTCAGATCATTAAAAAGCCCTCTAATGCTTAGCTTCCAAAAATTCTGGCCACGTGCCTAGGGCTTAAGGCTAGCAACTCACCCTCGCCACCTGAGCCCCCACTACACCTCTGTCATACTTGTTCACATACGGCAGCCACGAGTTTGGTTAATCTATGGTGGTTTGTTTGGGGCTGTGGTTAGCCCCTAACCATGGTCCATAGACCGGGGTCAAGGGTTAACCATGGTCCCCATCCCCCAAATGAATACCATATAAGCTCTAAATAAATGCACCTCACACTATGGTTAAGAAACAACAGATAGGTTGTGTGGTAAGGCTGTGCATTGTGTGTTGGAAGGTGCTGGTTTTGAATCTTGCAACCTCTGGATCAATTATTGAACCAAATTTTTAGTGGCCTCCCGAGTTGCCAAGTGGTGGCCTCCAGTTGGGCCACATGTCAGCCCATGGTTGGCCACTATCCCAACCAAAAAAAACACACCATTTCTAACCAATACCAAGTTGTCACTTGGCATGATTTGATTCACTGAGAGAACCTTGACTAGTCAAATGCCACATAACCCACCTAGTCAGCGCCACGTCAGCAGTACAGACAGCTGACTGGGTTGTCCATTTTTTTGGAAATTTACATGTTTGACAAAGTGAATAGAACACATTTCTAGGAGCATACAGTGTCCATTTCATGCGAAACAAGTTGCGCCATATTTAAGATGAAGAGCACTACGCGGTTGTTCAAGTTGCACATTATTCTAATGACTTTCATTTTTTAGCATAATTTTGAGCACCTGATCATTCCTCCCCACTAGAAGCCTTTTGTACATCAAAATATCACTTTCAATTGTAGGGAGGTGAGGGTACAATTTGCTCACCTTTCCAATCTCTATCCATTTAGCTTTTGAAGTATTTGTTCCCTCGATCCCCACTCGAAGATAATTGACACTTCCCCCTTTTCGATGTCCTTGTTCTTCTGTTAGGTATAGTGTCTTGCTAAAGCTCATCAAGGAATTATGGAGAAAAGTCTTCAATAGATGGAATTTGAACATTCTCTCCTTGATCTACAATCAAAGGAGGATTATACAACCTTAAATTATCGTTATTAACAACATAAATTTGCATATAAGAAGGAAAATACAACCTAAAGGCATTATTACCGATCTTTTCCAAAATTCTGAATGGGTCATATCTAATTGGTTTTAGCTTTTTACCTTCTCCTTCGAGCTTCTATTTGCTATTGTGAAGCCAAACTTCATCACCGGCTTGGAACTTGTGATCTACTTGATGCTTTTCATGCCTTGCTTTGTACTTCCCTTGGCTCTTTTCAAGTTGTTCTTGAACTTTTTGGTGTACCAACTGAATTTGTTCAATGAAATTTCTTGCTTTGTCTATGTCACTATGACCATCAATAGGAACATATTTTCCAAAAATGAAATCTAAAGGAGATTTAGACAAGTATCCCAAACATGCCTCAAAATGGCGATGTTTGAGTTGAAGAATGCTTGGTGCGGTTGTAAGCATGATGAATATAGTGAAAATGTTCATCCTACAACTTAGGATGCTTGCTGCAATACCCACGAAGAAGATTTATCACCGTTATGCTCACCACCTCTATTTGACCATTTGTTTGTGGATGAAAAATTATACTCTATTGGAATTTGGTGTCCATGAATCCCCACAAGCTTAACCAAAAATTCCCAACAATGCGAGAATCTCGATCACTAACAATGGACGTGGGCAATCCAAAATGCACCCATACATTTTGAAAGAATAACTGAGTAGCTTGTTCAGCTGTAACATGCTTTTTAATGGCATCAAAATACAAATTTTCCTGAACCTATCCACAACTACATACAAATAATCATGACCTCTTTTTGACAATGGAATACCTCCTACAAAATCCATAGAAACACGCTCCCACAGCCGTGAAGGAATCGAAAGTGGTGTGTACAATCCTAACTTCCTATTGCTAGGCTTACTGATTGCACCTAATGAGCATCCTTTAATAAAACGTGACACACTTTCAAGCATACAAGGCCAATAACAATACCTCTGTAGATGTGCCACTATCTTACTTACATCAAAATGACCAGCAATAAGAGAAGTATGTGCCTATCTTATGATGTCAACTCTTTCACCTTGTGGAATACAAATATTTCCAAAATGGTACAACAAGTGATCATGCAAATTACAATCCAATTCCTCAACTTGGTTACCTTGACTCAATCTTGCATAAGCATCTTGAAAGTTATTGTCTAATTCATTTTGCTCAATATAACTTTCATGCAAAACATAATTATGCTTGAGTAAAGTAGTTGCACTAATAATAGGCCTAGAAAGCATATCAACAACTTTATTCTAGATACCTTTCATATACCTGATTACCAAGTGGAATTGTTGAAGAAAACCCATCCATTGGAAGTTCTTTGATTGTTGCAACTTTGATTGAGATTGCAAGTATTGCAATGGTTGATGATCAATGTGAATGATTGTTTCTTTACCCATCAAGTAGTGTTTCAAATTTTTCACACTTTGCACCAACACATACAATTCCTTGTCATATGTAGGATAGTTAATCATTGCACCATTAAAAGTTTTTGAATAAAGACAGATAGGCTTACCATGTTGCATGAGGATTGCACCCATAGCATAGTCACTAGCATCAATCTGAACCTCAAATGATTGTCTCAAGTCTAAAAGTGCAAGTACTGGAGTTGAACTGATCTTTTCCTTCAATGCATCGAAGGCCTTTTGTTGTTTGACTCCCTAGTGAAGAACCTTTTTGACACTTGTCAATGCATGCAAAGGAGCTTCTATAGAAGAAAAGTTAGCAATGAATTTTTTCCAATATTAGGTTGCTCCCAAAAAACTTCTAACCTCAGTAACTGTCTTGGGCCTTGGCCAATTCAAAATGACAACAACCTTGGAGGGATTTATTTTCAACTCACCTCCTCTAGCAATATGACCCAAGTAAACTAAAGAATTTTTTCCAAACTCACACTTTGACATCTTAAGATACAACTGTTCTTTCCTCAAGACATCAAGTAATTTTATTACATCCATGGCATGTTCATCACAAGATTTACTAAAATTTAAGATGTTATCTAAGTAGACTATAACAAACTCATCAAGAAATGGCCTCAACACATCATTCATCATATGCATGAATGTAGGAGGAGCATTACATAAACCAAAGGGAATAACCAGCCATTCAAATAAACCTTGTTTTGTTTTGAATTTTTTCTTCCAAATTTCTCCTTCCACTATTCTAATTTGATGGTACCCACTCCTTAATTCAAACTTAGTAAAATACTTTTCATCTTTCAATTGATCAAGTAAATCATCTATTCTAGGCATTGGGTAATGTTTCTTTACTGTGTTTTTGTTGAATGCACGGAAATCCACACACATGCGCCATGTTCCATCAATCTTTGGCACTAAGACAATAGGTGAACCACATGGTGAGGAAGATGGGTTGATGATCCATTTATCCAAAAACTCTTGAATTTTCTTCTAAATTTCTGCACTTTCCATCATTGACATCTTGTACATGCCAATTTTAGGAAGAGTACAATCTTGCTGCAATTATATCTCATGTTGGATTCCTCTATTGGGGGAAAATCCCTTTTGTTCCTGAAACATCTCATGATATTGGTTAACTACATCAACCAATTCAGATTTTAATTTTGAATCACAACCTTTAAAAGCTTCATTATCAACATCATTCTTGGGCTTGGCCATTAGAAACACAAAATTCTTGCTTGAATTCACTAGTCTTTTCATCTGCCCCACATTAACAAGTGGAAGATTTAGTTTCTTGCTATGATCTCTCACAATATATTCTATTCCATCTTTGAACAATTGGTATTTGTTTTCATGTCTATGGAAGATAGATTTTATGTCATAGAGGTACGGGTTGCCAAAAACTATGCCACATATGTCTAATGGCATAACATCAAGCTCCATTTCATCTATGAAATTTGCAGTAATGGCGAATTTCAGTTTACAATTTCTGGTAACCTACAATTGTGCATTGTTATACACCCATCCAAGTGGATATGGTTTATGATGTGGAATGGTTTCCAATTTTAAACTTTTGATAATGTTTTCAGATAAAATATTGGCTTGAGAACCACTGTCAAAAAGTTTATCAATCTTGCTATGTTTTGAGATCACCCTTATGTGAAAAAGTTCTATCCTCCTCTTTTCATTTCGAGTTTCACTTTGTGAATTTGAAGAACTAGAGCTAGCAAAGGATTCTTTTACTTTTATACCCCTGGTTGTAATTTTAGTTTCATCACCCGAATCGGATCTCAAATCCTGTTGAGTGGTTGCAGTTGTTTTTTGTTTTCCCTTGTCATTGAATTTTTTTTGTTTCAATTCAGGATGAAGCTTCCAACAATGAGATTCATCGTGACCCTATTTGGAACAATGTTTGCATTTTAATTTCTCTCCTTCTTTCTTGATATATGCATTTTTTCCCTTCCCTTTGAAACACTTTTCTTTTCCTTTACTCTTAAATGTATTTGTACTACCTTCTTCTAGAGTGTTTTTCCCTCTTGCCTCAAGACAAGTGATTGCAAATCTACACCTAACATTAAAGACCCTTTTCTGAATTCTTGGGTGTAATCTTGCAAATTTTTACCTTTAAATTGTCTATAATTCTACCAATTCATGATGGCTTTTTGGATATAAGCTAGAGGGTATAATTGTCTTTTGATTGCAGCAATGAAATTAGACCAAGAAATTGATATGTTACCATGTTTTTTTATCTCCTCTTGTGTCTTTGATTCCCACCCTACTAGTGTTGCACCCTCCTTTCTCAAGGAAGCTCACTCAATACTTATGTCATCCTCCTGAAGGTTTCCAATTCTGCAATAGACCTCCAACTCACGAATCCAATTATCAAGCTTCTTTCCATTCACTTCACCATTATACATGGGCGGCTCAAATTTAACATCAACTTTTAGAAAGGGTGATTTACTAGTTTCTTTTGAGGTATGATGATGAGTATGAGTAAGGGTTGTGTTAGTGGAAGAGGGTGAAGATGCTGGTGAAGAAGAAGATGAAGAAGATGGCGGGGAAGGTGGAGGTTTGTCTTCATTTCCATTACCTTGAAGAACCTTCTCCTTTGGGAGGTTTGTAACTTTCACCTTGCACGTTGGTATTCCTCTCCTTATAGAGGACCTTCACCATCTTTATCATATCAAATAAAACATTCATGAACACCTTATCATCTTTTGTCATGTTTGTAGGTTCTCCTTCATGAGACATGCTCTCCAGAGTCTCAACTGCAACTTGAGGATGAATTGGTGTTGTAGATTGTGGCAACCTTGCCCTTATTCCCCTTAACCCAACTTCAGGGCTTCCAACTAGCTTCCCTTCTCCTCTTTTGAGTTTTAATCTTGTAAGCATGACATAAACTTGCAAATAGTTAAATCCTTCTTACACAAATAAATCTAGTGCCTTTGATACAAAAATGGTCTGATTAAGAATATTAGATTGTTGTGCTAAGATGCTTCTCAAATTAGAAACAAAATTATTTTCATGTACTTAAGGATTCATGAATTTTGCAAGTGTAAAATGAGTTTTTATGTTAATTTTATGAACACTTTTAACATAAATAAGATATTGAACAATAGTATAAAAATGTACAGAACATCACCAAAAATACATCACAACAGGAACATGATGAAAGAGTTCACCCCTCCTGGGCTACATCTCCTTAGTCCAGCTTCTAATGTCTTGGGCCTCTCTATTATGCTCAAATGTGTAAAAATATGTGTTTATAATGCTCAAATGCTTCCGAAACTTGCTCTAATGGGTCCAACATGCCTAAAAATGGCTACCCAGCATATTTATGCATCCAATTTGGTTGAAAACTGGAGAAGTTATGACCTAACCTAGTTTTCCCACTATTGGCTCTACATTTTCCCAAAAATTTGGCATCATCATACAATTTCACCTACCAAGCGCTCCAATGGAGCATCAATTTCGCCGAAAAATAGGCAAAATTATTGGATCATTAAAAATCCCTCTAACACTTAACTTCTGAAAATTCTAGCCACGTGGGGGGGCACTTGCCATGGGGGCTAAGGCCAATAACCCACCCCCAATGGTCAGGCTCCCCACTCCACCTCCATCATACTTTTTCACATGGGGCTATCACGATTTTGGTTTATTAGCAGTGGTTTATTTGGGGCCATGGTTATCCCCTAACCATGGTCCATGGGTCAGGATCGGGGGTTAACCACAGTCCCCATCACCCAAACGAATACCATATAAGCTTTAAATAAATGCGCCTCCCACTATGGTTAAGAACTAATGGGTAGGCGGTGTGGTAAGGCTCTGCATTGTGTGTTGGGAGGTGTTGGTTTCGAATCTTGTGGCCTCCGACTTAGTCGTTGAACCAAATTTTAGTGGTCTCCTGGGCTGGCACGTGGTGGCCTCTTGCTGGGCCATATGTGAGCCTGTGGTTGGCCACTGTCCCAACCAATAAAAACACACAATTTCTAACCAATACGAAGGTACCACTTAGCACGATTTGATTTGCTGAGAGAATCTTAACCAGTCAACTGCCACATTACCTACTTAGTCAGCGTCAAGTCAGTAGTACAGATTGCTGACTAGGCTGTCCATTTTTTTGAAATTTGCCTATTTCACAAAGTGAACAGAACATGTTTATGGGAGCATATGGTGTCTGTTTCATGCGAAATGAGTTTCAACAGATTCAGGATTCCAAGCACTACAGAGTCGTTAAGGTTCCACACCATTCTGACAATTTTGATTTTTGAGCATAATTTTGAGCACTTGATCAATAACAAGGGTCGGGAAGTTTCCTCCCTAACTCTCATCCACCCATGTATCATATTGATTTTGTTTCCTCAAATACTCATGCACAACAACAATCTCCTCTAGTGTACAGCCAAGCTTCTCAAGCTTGGGTTTCGTCAACTGAAAGTCATATTTCCCATAGCATACCTGCAAAATTCCACAATGCGAGCTGGATCTCTACCTGCATAACATTCCCCAACTTGTGCCTTAGAATGAATACTCAAAATCCCTCTCTCATCAACAACCTCATGGTGGAGTCTCTCAGTAGAATATGCATCTGTCATTTTCTCCATGATGGGTGGAACTGCCTTTCCACCTCCATCCTTCTTTTCCTTCCTAGCTCTCACAACAAAGTCGATCATCCTCTTCTCCTTCATTACTTGAGTCACACATCCAAGTTCCTTTTGTTCCACATAGTCATCCCTCACATTTGGGTTCTTTGGATACAAATTCATTAACGAAATCCTTGGTCTATATCCCAAGTGACTCTTCCTTCTCATTGGAACGATCATGGTCTATGCTCGAGCTGTAATCAAGAGTATGTCATGGTTCACCATTGGTATGGCTTGTATAACTACCAAGAAATCCTGGCCCAAAACCATAGCATGATCATCCATATCGATCACCCTCAAATCCAACTTTCTAAACCACGAACCCATTCTCACTGGTGTGTTCTTCAAAACACTTGTCACAACTTTCATGGTAGATTTTATAGCTTTGAAATCACTCAACTTCCTTTCCACTTTAGCTTTCTTCCCAAAAGATGTTGCTTCCTTCCTGCTAAGGAAACTATGTGTAGCTCCCGTGTTAACCAATGTTGCAAACTTCTTTCCATGTACAGATACCTGCACAAAACTAAACCTCAAGGTATCTCCATCCTCCATAGGTTTTGTCTTGTGTCTTACCTCAGCAACCTTCTTTAATAGCTTGACCTCAGAGTTTTCTTTCAACTTGTACTTCGACTGGACAAGCATCTTAAGGAATGAAATTTCCCCTTTCAGTTCATTCGAGTAATCCAATCCTGGTCTATCATGAGTTCTATCAAGCTTCTCCTTCCTCGCATGCTGCTCAAGTGCACCTAATTGGCACACAACAACCTCCTCCACTTGAAGTGACCTAACCATCTGCACATCCTCCTACATGGCTCAGAAGTAAGCTCTAATTTTTTCAATGTATTCAAGATCAACTTATTCTATAATAATTGGTTTACGATCGAGAAAGTCCCTCTTGATCTCAACCTCAAGTCCCATGACTTTATCCTGCAACATGGCACATTTCTCCCTTAAGCGAACTCATTCATCTATGAGTCCTTGGAGTCTTCAGTCACCCTGTTGTATCTTCTCGTAAAGTTCTTAAATTTCAACACATCTTCCATGAATATTGTTCATGGCCTTCTGCACATCCACTATCCCATCTCCAATGTGCCCCAAGAGGTCCCACTCTTGCACAAGATCCTCATAGTGTTGTCACTTCTTGTCCTTCCAATAATCTATCATGTCTTCAAGATTTTGAAAAGCTATCCCTGTCATCATCCTTCATTTAGCTTGGCCCAAGCTCAATGCTTCACCACCTTCTCAACTATGTCGCAATATGGTCGCACTGCTTCCTTCAACATCAATCTCAAATCAGCTATGATGCCATCTATCACGCCCCTATCTAGGGGGTATTCTTTCAACCACACATAGGCAGGTGCAAGAACGGTGTACTTTTTCTTTTCACCAATACTCAAGCACATGGACTACGCCTACTTCGACACTTAACCAATTTCTTAACTATGTGTTATCACAATGCAGTGGAAATAACTTTATCATTCACCATCTTCATTATCTTCAATTATACATATGCATCAGAATAAACAACACAAGTATACACATATACTTGGGAGGGGAAACTTGCAGTTAAGTTTGCCCAATAATATATAAAATCTTCAAGTAATTTACAATTACAAAGTTTTAAAAATCTTCCCTAGTCTGTGCGGCTCAATTTCTCCCGGTAGTCATTCCCAGGTCATTTAGCACTACCACCTATCTGCACTACTCCTATCAGAAAACCCGAAATAGTGCTACCCAAAGTCATGCAACACCTCACCATTCAAACATGCTTGGATCCACCGATCATCTCTCCCAAACCCACTGTGCAGCCTTTCCCAGGCAATGTGTTCAACCTTGCTCATGCCTCTATTCAGTTGTGCCCAAGGTCCCTGTTCATCCTGCGCTCAAGTCCTCTCATTCATCTTTCCATGTAGCCTTTCCTACTGGGCAGGTATTACCCAGGCCAGTGCCAGTGACATTTCCTGCCTGTGCCCTACCTGCAGCCTATTTTCCTGTGGAACCTGACCTCCTTTGCCCAACCTGCGACCCAACCCAAGTCTTCGCCCTTCAGCTTTCCTTCTTCATTGTCCCTTACCTTCACTCTATTTTATGTAATTAGAGTGAGTTGTTGGATGATGCCTTAAGCTTCCCATCGCAACTCTAACATATACACATCCCTCCACACGCCATTCTACTGAAACATCATGTCTCTTGGGTTACAATATGGGTGGGCCCATGGGTTGGCCTACCCATCTCCATGTTGGCTATCATGTTCACCCATCACAATACTTCCACGCATAATGAACTGATGCATCCTTCCATGGGTTGGCTCACCCACTGTGTAGCCAACATCAACACATTGCATATCCAATGTTCAGCTGTGTCTCCCCATCATGCAACCTGTCGTTCTACCCTTCGCTTCCATCGTTCAACTTATAACATCTCCGCACTTCACCAACACGACTACCTAATCTCTCTTGACCACGTGCTCACCCTTGCCCAGCTCTCCCAACTCATCCTACATGGTCACCTCGTCCGCCTGGGCATGCATGCCCACCCTATTTCCCGGTGTGCCCTCGCCTAGTGACTCGCTCATTGTTGTCGCATATAATCGAATTTCATACCAAGTCATCACATTCACACGTTCTCCACTCGAGTCAGTCCAACATGGGTGCTCGTCACATATGGGCATGCCCGCTATGACTCGGTCGCACATCCACTCGACTGAAACTCCTGACACTCGGTATGTTGGTTTTCTACAACGTAATAGTCGTATCTTCATAATTCTTTTTCAATGATAATATCTTCATTAGTTCTGGCAAAGTGTTTTATGTTTGCTTCATCAGAATCTCGGAGAGTGGCAATCTCTTTATCAATGCTATCAAGTTGAGGATCCTTCAAGATGGCATGTACAGATAGGCTAAGAATGACATGTACTAAGATAGCATGTACAAATAGGTTCAATGTTGAGATTATCATCAATCAGGTGAAGATTTTGAACTTTATATGTTGTACCTTTTGAAATCTAGGCATATACTAGAGGATCTAGGTTTTAAGATTCATCCCAATCCATTCTCGTGTCATTGATGAAATTATAACATTCAATGCTTCTCAGAAGCTATATCTCTATTTCAACATAGTGCTGAGAAAATATTGATATATAAGTATTCTTAGATGTGTTACAGGGTTGATGTTTTGAAAATTTCTTTAGATCTTTATTCTAGTTTTTTTGTTTTCCCTTCGGGGTTTTCTAATAATGGATAAAAGCACTTATCTCATTTAAGGGAGAGCTTTCAGATCGGTAACAAATATTTTTATGAACTATGATAACAATGGATAACTTTGTATGGTGAATTAAGTAGGTACTCTCAAGACGAATTCAACCGCATATAGACGTTCGTCGTATATCCAAATTCACCAGATCTACAATATATAAGTTCAAAAGATCCCATTTCAACAAAAAATAAAGAAGACCTTCCTCCAAATGTTCTCATACAAAATGGGTGCCTTCATATAAGCCCCAACCACTATCAATTCAATCAACCAACATCGAACCCCGGAAGCAAATCATTGATGTTGTTTGCTGAGATCCAGAATCAAGATTCTTTTATATCAGTATAAATGGTGAAACACTGTATGGAATCATTATATTGGTCAAAAGATTGTCCACCTTGGAACTACAGTTTAAATCCAATACAACGACACTACAACACATAGGGGATTTTTAAGACAATATTTCAGACAATTTTTGGGTAAATTGTCTTAACTTGAGACAAAAGAAAAGTTTTGTATTGTCTTAAATATTGTCTTTAAGTGGGTGTCTTAAATTATTGTCTTAAAAAATTGTCTCTATAAAGACAATATATAACACAGGCATTATTTTCTCTTAGGAGACAATTTCATTTTTTTCTTTGGAGAGACAAAAATGAAATTGTCTCCTAAGAGACAATAATGATTGTGTTATATATTGTCTTTATCGAGACAATTTTTTAAGACACCTGCTTAAAGATAATTAAAAAAAAAACACAATATGTCTTTAATCCTAGCTATTGTCTTTTTAGAGACAATAAAGAATTATATTTCAAGACAATAAAATATCACTTTTTCTCTCTTTAGAGACAATATAAAACAATGAATCCACAAAAATATCACACCATTGAAATAAATCATTATACAAAATATTCAGTAAAAAAAAAACTACAATATCATTGATTAATTCATGTTAGGGTGTCGTGGAATCGAACCACCAACCTCCTTCTTATAAGGCAGGTGTTCTTCCATTGAACTAGCACCCTTTAAAGAATTATGTGACGATATAGGCATTGATTTAAAAAAATGTTCGATACATAATGTCATAATATTTATAAAATCTATAATCTTGCAGTCCCTATTTTTAACTTAATAAAAAATAATTCAATAGAGGTAGCTCAACATCACACCCATATGGCATGACCTGCACAACAATAATTACAAACAAATTAATCTAGTAATACAAAAAGGTAACTACAATTATCACAAGTTATTAATATCTTGCCACAACTATTGAATGGTTTCTATTTAGTGTGTTTCCACTATTGATCTCTTTGTCTAGTTCCTCTTTGGCCACACCATTGGTTAAAATATTATATTGAAAACAGATAAGAAAGGAAATTTTCTACAACTTGGTAAAGCAAGGAAAATCCTTAAAATGATTATCTTTAAAATCTAGTTAACAAAAGAAATCAACCATGGTATGTCTACACAATCTAGATTTCATATTTCATATAAAAACATTTCACCTTAAACTTGAAATACCATTTTTAAGGCACATCCCTAGAAGAAGCATTAGCATGTTAATTTGTAGGAAATTTGGAGAAGATTTTAGCCATTTTAAATCATGTTCTATTGTTCATCTGGTTATATAGAAATGAGGCAAATGTCCAGAGAGAAGAGAAGCACATCTTAGGAGCCTATCACAGGCTTAAAGAAAGTCTTATATCAGCCCCAAAAAAACCAAAAGAGAAGAAGGATTAATGGGACAACAAAGGGAAACCCAATTAGGAGTGGACAAGTGGGTGGATAGAACTTTAGGATAATAATGAAGACGAGATTCAAGTAAGGCTTGGTAAGAGGAACCAACTACACTTACTTTACTGGCAAGAATAAAGTAGTTGGTAGAGAGAATTTTTGGGACTATATTAGTAAATTAGTGTGACTGGATGGTTGTCAGACACATTACAGGTTAGCAATATTCACCATCAAGTGAGACTATGCGGAATAGGGGAGATGGCTACCATCTTTGGACATGTTTCCTTCACCACAATGTTAGCATGGAATAATCATTGATACAAGACGACCTCAATTTTCAATCATGTATCCTTGCAGAAACAACATTCATAATAGGAAAATACATGATTAGCTAAATTACCAAGTGGAACATTCTGAAACATTGCATGTAGCTCATGCCAATCTCTAGTTACACATAATTTTTTTAAATAATAATCCTCGTGTGCCACTCCTATACATTTATATGAAAGAGAAACAAATTCCATTTCTTTGTTTCTCTCATATGTTGAGGCACAATAACTGTAAGAAAATAGATAAGCCACCCTATCAAAATCTGAATCATCATTATTATATTTGAGAACTACTTGAAAATTTGTCCAAAAGTACATATTATGTAGGTTCACATCCAAATTAGCTAATAATAAAATAATAATAATCAAAACTTTCATTGGTCATTTAATTTAAATAAATGCATGATAGGCCCCAACTTTTTTGCAAATATCATGGAATTAAAACTATGTTGGAGTGTTCATTTATAGTCATTTAGATATCCTTCACCTTAATTCATCTGCTATGGCCTTGCCATATTGAATACATGCTCTATTGAAATTCCAATTTGGACAGTTGGGCATTTCATTTTTTGTTCAATTTCTTATAGCAAACAACTACTATTTTTAATGTTATAGTGGCTTCTATCTATGGAAAATTAGTCATTGAATTTACTATTGGAAAATCTAATTCTATAATCTTGGCATGCCCACCATATCTCATGCAAGACAGATTCATAAGGAATGATGCATGCACACAAATAACTAGACTTAGCCTTCACTTAAAAGTATATCTAGTTGGATGCATCCATATGTTAAATGTGCAATAAGGCCTCTCATGTGAAGAGTCCTAAGTTGAAAGGAATTGTTTAAAAAGATGGTTATTATTCAACTGAACTATATAGTATATTTCAATAAAATTGGTGTCTGTCATGTAAAGGATTGTAAAGAATGGAGTTCTTTTGATGCATGCACATAAATAACTGGACTTAGCCTTCACTTAAAAGTATATCTAGTTGGATGCATCCATATGTTAAATGTGTAATAAGGCCTCTCATGTGAACATTTCTAAGCCTAAAGGCATTGTTTGAAATGTTGGTTATTATTCAAGTAAACTATCTAGTATATTTTAGTAAAATTGGTGTATGTCATGTAAAGGATTGAAAAGAATGGAGTTCTTTTCTTATGTTTAATTGTAGATTGGTCACCTAGTGTTTATTATAATGAGGATTTCCATTATAGATTGAGTTCTTAGTTGAAATTTACTTATGAGGCTTTCCATTATGGCTGACATTCACTTTTAATGCACTGAAAACTATGGAGGCTTCTCTCATCTCACATGAAATTCAATACTCTACACTGATGCTTCCACTAGTAGAAAATGGTGAAATTAGTGACTAGGTGACTAAAAACGTTAGTCACCACAACTTTTCCAAGTGAAATACTACCAAAAAATAGGAATATTAAGATACCAAACTAAAAACGACTAACATAAATGACTAATTTAGTCTCAAGTTAAAATATATGACTAGCTAATTAGTGATACTACTAAAAATGACTAACGTGAATGACTAATTTAGTCAAGGAACAAAAATATAACTACATAACAAGAACTACAATAATACGAATTAGTCATTTATGTTAGCCATTTTAATTGTCACTTCAACAATCTAAACTTGCAAGTGATAGGGGATTCAAAGGCTATTATAGATTGAATGAAAGGTTATACTTCCTTATACACTTCTTTATTGGATCAGAGGATGATTAGAATTATGGAGCTTATTAGAATCTTAGGGGTTATATAGTTTGATCATATTTATAGGGAATTAAACTCAAAGGTTGACAGATTATAGAAAATGGGAGTGGGCCAACACCGCATTTTGCAACAAAAGATGACCACCTATATATGTTGCAACAACCTTGCCAACTTATTTAGTGGGTTGCACATCTATTTCACATTTCTTATTCATCTTGCAAATTGGTAGTGCCAAGGATAGGGTATGAAATTTGATAAATGAATGTTCACTTAGTACCACTACCAAATTTCCTTCATGCAACTCGTCAAATGTCTTAAGTTTGCTTCACAACTTCTCATGGTGCTTAAATTACTTGTCTAAACCTCTAATTGTGATTACAACCCTCCAACATCTCTAAGTATTCAAACTCTTCAACCCTTATTAGAGTCTTCTTAGACGTGCACTCATGCCTAATGCAGAAGATAACACTAGCATCTCAAATGTGCATGTCCATTCCCTCTTTTAATGCCTCTTTGAAACCTCATTATCACACTGCTTAAAATGAAATGTTCACATCTTAAGTAAAAGCACCTAATTTGCTTATAACAACCTAAAATATGCGAGTGACTAGAAGAGAACTCCATTTTCTCAAGATGAAAACACGAGGTCTAATTACAACCTCGTTCACGCAACAATTTGAATATATTTAACCTAAAGAAGGATATGTATCCTACTCCTTCCAAATTTGACATATGAATTTTAAGAAAATAACACTTGTTTTTAACTATTAAATCCATTTACTATATTCTCTATTTTGTTTGCACCCACATAATATTCAAGAACACCTAAATGTTTTCAATACAACCAAGTTAAAAGAACTTGTTTCCTTCCAACACCTCACATTTTGCCTCCATAAACTTTAATAAAAAAATCATTGCATAAAAACGTAACCTTAGATTATTATTGTAGTAAATATCACGTAATATCACAACCAAAAACATGTAAAAGTATGTTAGTTTCTCAAATACAAATAAAATCAAATGTAAGTGAGAATAAAATATTGTATCTATTATTTTTCATGTTGTCTTACGCTTTCCACCACCTTAATGTTAGACAAGAACTTATGCTCCAACTAAACTTCTTACTCTATTATATCGATTTCATCCTATGTAGATCATGCACTACACTCCCAATATTGATTATCATAGGCCTTTACATTGGCTTGGTCCTTAGTGTGGGGAGGTTGTGCTCTGCTACTACCACCAAGTTTAGAGGAGTTGCAGCCATGACGAGGCATTATGGCTACTAGTAGGAAGGAATGGGGGAAAGAAGGACAAGGTCAGAAAGGAGGGCCAAGGCCAACAGACTGGAAAATACTCACACAACATAAAAAGGAGTAGAGGAGCACTCCAATAGAGCAGTGAAAGAGCATGACGGAGTTGAGAGAGGGATTAAGGTAAAATAGAATCAAAGAGGAACAAGGATGATCATGTTGAAAAATAGAGGATTAAGAGAGAAGGGAGGAGGAAGAAGTAGAGTGAAAAAGAAATAAAACATGCAAAAGCTAGAGGGGAGCCAAAGATATAATAGATAACTTACCCTAAGCATGCACTTGAGGAAGAGCTTGCCATTGATTTCAGGTAACACACTCATAACATGCCATAATTGTTTAGTAATATGCATTCCAAATACCGAACTGCACCCACCACTAGTGATATGATGTTTGAATGCAATGAGAGTCATTGTAGAGAGTAGGAAGAAGGTGACAAAATCGACCTTGGTGATCCTTGACAGTTAAATAACATGCTTAACATTAAACTCTAATAATTGTTCCTCCATCATGATTTTAAATGGTAGGACAATCAGGAGGCTGGAAGCTCTCAGTCATATTATCCTCGATAAACACCCTACACCAGAAAATATAAAAATGATATTATTTTTTATTTAATAAAAAATAATATAAATAAATAATTTAAGCAAACTTAAAATTCTACCATTATGTTCATAAATCACCACATTTTTAGGTTAAAAAATAAACAATAATTATATACAATTTTTAAATCATTATAATGACCCAATTATAAATTTCATATTTTTTTACCCAAAAACTTTGTTCGTCCTGCCCAAAGTGCCCTAAAATAAACCAATATAAATAAATAATTTAAGCAAACTTAACATTCAATCATTATGTTCATAAATCACCGCATTTTTAGGTTAAAAAATAAACAATAATTATATACAATTTTTAAATCATTATAATGACCCAATTATTAATTTCATATTTTTTTACCCAAAAAATTTGCTCATCCCGCCCAAAGTTCCCTAAAATAAAAACCAATATAAATAAATAATTTAAGCAAACTTAACATTCTATCATTATATTCATAAATCACCACATTTTTAGGTTAAAAAATAAACAATAATTATATACAATTTTTAAATCATTATAATGACCCAATTATTAATTTCATTTTTTTTACCCAAAAAAATTGCTCATCCGGCCCAAAGTGCCCTAAAATAAAAAATAATATAAATAAATAATTTAAGCAAACTTAACATTCTATCATTATGTTCATAAATCACAACCTTTCTAGGTTTAAAAATAAACAATAATTATATATAGTTTTTAAATCATTATAATGACCCAATTATTAATTTCATTTTTTTTACCCAAAAACTTTGCTCGTCCCAGCCCAAAGTGCCCTAATGTAATTTAAATCTCTCATATTTAAGTACTTGCATTCTATATCATATAGATTTCCATCAATATTGAATTAAAGTTCGAAACATTCATGAGAGTAGAAATCTGATCTCTTACATCGGCTTAACCTTCGGGAAAAACTACATCCTCTGGTCTCGGGTTCGATTCGAAAAGTGGAACAAAAATATATCTTCAAATCACATTGTATGTCATTGATCTGCAACGTCATTTTAGCTACATATTTTAATGTAACCATTTTCCTTACAGATCATTAACATGTAAATCCCCATGGATCCCTGCACCACCAATACAATGCCTTCCTCAATATCCCTGGCTGTAGGTAAGTCACATAGGACTTCGATAGGTAATATCAGGTAAGGCAAAATCTATGAAAGGAGAAATGAACACTAGGTCGGTAACGAAAAGATCAAAAGAATTCCCTTTACTGGGAAAGCGCAGAGGTCACGGGAAGCTCTCAGAGAAAGCACTAGAAGTTTGAAATATTGAGTGCCCGGGTAGGTGACATGAATATGAACTAGGAAAAGCAAAGCATGTAAGAAGGAGCAGCAGCATTTCAAGAGAGAGAGAAATGTGTTCGCCCAAATGGAATCACCAGCAATGCCGATCGGTCTTGGGATTCAAACAGGGATTGCAGACCCAATTGCAGAGGATTGTCAACATGGAGAAGAAGCTTGCCCAATTGATAAAGAGCAGAGGATCATTGGACCCAGCTATTAGAGGCATCCGCGTTAGCCTCAGGGACAGCTACGAAGCCCTCTTTCTCACATCAGATACCTCTGCACACACTTATACTGCAGAAGTTGAACAGACCCTCTAGAGGCTTCACTATAGAGGCATTGAAGAGATCTGCACCAAAATGCGCAATCTTTCTGCATCTCCCAACAACAATAGGACTGACAGAGGAAACCTCCACAAAGACAGTCTATCGCAGGTTATGAATTCGTTTAAGGGATTTTTAGATGAGGCTTGCGGTTATTTCCATGGGATTATTCTCAAATTTAGGGCAAATTATGAGCTCCCCCCTGCCCCTTCACCGAGGGAGGTGTCTAGGTGCATCAAGTCCACAGATGGTTTGAGCCACTATGCGGTTTCCTGCCATCGATTGTTCACATATTTGGGGGATTTGGAAAGATATAAAGAGCTCTATGTTGTGTGAAATCCCAACAATCATGACTGGACCATTTCTGTAAATTATTCACATATTTGGGGGATTTGGAAAGACATAAAGAACTCTATGTTGTGCAAAATCCCAACAATCATGACTGGACCATTCCTGCAAATTATTACTAGCAAGTTGTAGTGCTTTGTCTGTTAGGTCCCTATAATACTAGGATTACCCCATTACTATTGTAGTTGTATCCCTTATTAATATTGTTGAGCCCCTATTGTCCCCATATTTTTATTATTGTGCCCCATAGAATCCCTCTATTGTTATTTTTGTGGCTTTATATTATTATTGTTAGGTTGGCTGGGTTATATTATGACTCCATATACTACTATATATAGAAAGGAGGGTTTGTCATTTGAATCATCCAAGAATTTTCATTTGTGTAATGTAAAGGAGGTTGCCCCCTTGAAGAGGCTGAATTCTAAGGCATTGATCTCACTTTTCTATCTTTTTTTGAGCTGGTTTCATAACATTTGGTATCAGAGCTTTGGATTCTATGGTTTCGCTGCTCCAAATAGGTCATCGTGGCATTTTTGCTATAACTTTTTTCCTGCGACATTTTAGAAGTGGAAAAAAAAAAAACCCATTTGAGACGAAGTCGCACTGAACCTAGGATCCGAATTTTAGAGCTTTTCGCACTATATTTTTGGAGATATGATCTGAGGAAGTTGGTCTTTTTGCAGACTCCTGAATTACATTCCAAACAGGTGACCTGGGAAAAATCGTCATAACTTTCTCTCTGAGCATCGGATTTAAATTTTGTAAGAAGGTATAGAAAGAGGATAGATTGTAGTTTCTTGTATATATTTTTCAGTGCCATAGGTTGAAACAGTGACACGCGGCACTTCATACAAGTTCTCTCTTCTGGAAAGGTCTATAATCAGGTCATCTTGGGAGATTGTGCATAATGCTTTCTTGGAGAATCCAATTTGGATAAGATTGGTGGCATTGGAAAGAGGACGCAGAGGGCTACTACAGATCACAATTTTAGAACTGGATAATTTGAAATTATAGAGATACATCAAATTCAATATCAAGCTCCTACAAAGTGAAAAAAGGTGTGTAGTTTTTTTAAAAAATTTTCTTAAGCTTGGTTTGAAAAATTAGCTTGAAGGAATTCAAAGGGCATAGTAAAGCATTATTATTGGTAATTGATGCCCCGAGTAAATAAAATGCAAACACCTAGTAAGCAACCTAAAAGCTCTAGCATGACTCATGAAGAAGAGGAAGAAATGCAACATGATATATCAAAATTACGAGACCAAGTGCAACAAGTGTCACTTGCACAAAAAGTAACAGAATCTAAGATGAAAGATGTAGAAGCTAAGATGGATGGTTTAAAGAAAGGTGTAGAAGCTAAGATGGATTGTTTAAAGAAAGGTGTAGAAGCTAAGATGGATGGCATGGAAGCTAAGATGAATGGCATGGACGCTAAAATGGATGGCATGGATGATAAGATGGAAGAATTGAAGATAAATATGAATAAGTTGCTACAAGAAATGGTCACTAATGGTGAAAGGGTAGTAAAGGAAACTCATGATGAGAACAAAAAAAATGTTAATCATGATTCCATAGACTCTAATGTTGGATCGAAGACCCACCATATTCCAGAAATCGATATGAGGAAGTTTGATGGAAAGGATCCCACAACATGGATATTACAGATGGAGCAATTTTTCGATCTCAATAATGTGCAAAACACACAAAAGGTATGTATTGCAACTTTATATTTGGAACCAAATCAGTTTGTATGGTATCAATGGCTTTGCTCTCATAAACAAATTATCACTTGGGCAATTTTTACGGAAGAATTGAGAGCACATTATGAGGATACAAAAAGCAACACTTTTTTTAGCCAATTGATAAGTCTCAAACAAAAGGGTTCAATAATGGAGCATATTGAGGAGTTCCAAAAATTGAACATAAGGGTAAAAAATATTCCAGAGGAGCATAGGATTGATGTGTTCATAGGGACTTTAAAGGATAATATCCAATATGATGTTCACCTTTGGGTACCTGATTCATTAGAGAAGGCATTCAGGTTAGCAAGAAAAATGGAAAGCAAAATTATGGCAACCATGAAGCATACCAGTCACAACTATAAATATGGAAGTGTTGTTACCCTTAGCCTTCCACAACCTATAAGGTTGACACCACAACAATTGGAAGAAAAAAGAGCAAAAGGGCTTTGTTACAGTTGTGATAGTAAATACACTAAAGGTCATAAGTGTGCTAAGAAGAAATTATTCTACATAGATTGTGAAGAGGAAGAAGAAAAGGAGCAAGAAAGGTCAAAGGAAGAGGATATAATCCAGGAACAAAGCCTAGATAAAGAAGAAATGAATCCAACCATACCTTGTAATGCATTGGCTGGAATTTCCATTCCTCAAACCATCAAGATAGAAGGACAAATAAAGAAGAAAAAGGTAATAGTGTTGATTGATTCAGGAAGCACCCACAATTTTATTCATTATAAGGTAGCAAAAGAATTGAATTGCTTCCTATATCCAGCGCCAGAGTGTCAAGTGATGATTGCAAATGGAGGAACGATAAATTGCTCTAGAAAGTGCCATAATATCAAGTTATCCATGGGAGAATATGTATTGACTAGCCCAATGCTTTCCATTCCAATAGGAGGTGCTGATGTTGTACTAGGAGTCCAATGGCTACAATCCTTGGGTACGATAGCTTTTAATTTTCAAGAACTTATAATGAAATTTTCTACCGAAGGAAAAGAAGTTGAATTAAGGGGTATTGCAGGGAAATCTGGAAAGATAATAACCTCTAACGGTATGACAAAGCTTCTAAAAAAGGAACAAAGAGGTGTAATTGCTCAATTAGGATGGCTAGATGTTTCCACATCGGAATCATCTATTTCTCCAGATCTCCAAAAAGTCCGGAAAATCATTCCAAGGTATTTGAGACTCCTAAAGGTCTCCCACCTATTCGTGATCATGATCATGCTATTCATCTGATTCCAAGAAGTGTTCCTCCAAACATGAGGCCGTACAGATATCCATATGCCCAAAAGAGTGAAATTGAATGTATGGTTGCAGAAATGCTAGAGGCTGGTATAATTCAACCTAGTCAAAGTTCTTTCTCTGCTCCAGTAGTATTGGTGCATAAGAAGGATGGATCATGGCGCATGTTTCCAGATTATAGGGAGCTCAACAAGCTCACTATTAAAGATAAGTTTCCCATTCCTGTCATTGATGAATTATTGGATGAATTGCATGGATCAATTTACTTCACCAAGTTGGATCTTCGTTCAGGATATCATCAAATCATAATGAAGACTGAAGACATTCCGAAAACAACATTTAGAACTCATGAGGGTCATTATGAATTTTTGGTCATGCCTTTTGGCCTTACCAATGCACCTTCTACATTTCAAGGCTTGACGAATTCCATTTTCAAACCCCTCCTTAGAAAATTTGTGTTAGTATTTTTTGATGATATACTAATCTACAACAAGTCTTGGAAGGATCATGTTGAACATGTTGACAAGGTGCTACAACTATTGGAGGAGAAACAATTATATGCAAAAATATCCAAATGTTTCTTTGGAGCACAAGAGGTGGAATATCTGGGTCATATTGTATCTCATGAAGGAGTTAGGGTAGACCCTAGCAAAATTAAAGCCATTAAGGAATGGAAAATTCCAACATCCATAAAGCATCTACGAGGATTTCTTGGGTTGACAAGGTATTATCGCAAGTTTGTGAAGAATTATGGGAGAATAGCAGCACCTCTAACAACATTATTGAAGAAAGATGCATTTTCATGGACTCCAGAAGCAGCAAAGGCCTTCGAACATCTTAAAGAGGCAATGTGCCAAGCACCGGACTTAGCTACACCATACTTCACAAAAACCTTTATTGTGGAATGTGATGCTTCAGGAAATGGAATTGGTGCTATTTTAATGCAAGATGAAAGACCCATTTCTTTTGAAAGTCGTCCAATCGAGGGAAATTTTTTACACAAAGCTATTTATGAGAAGGAAATATTGGAAATACTACATGCACTTAAGAAATGGTGACCCTACCTAATGGGAAGACACTTCAAGGTAAAAACGGATCATGATAGCCTTAATACATTTTAGAACAAAGATTATCCTCTGAAGAACAACAAAAGTGGGTCACAAAGATGTTGGGTTATGACTTTGAAATCATCTACAAAAAAGGGAATCAAAATGTGGTGGTAGATGGATTGTCAAGAAAGGATGAGGATGTGGAAGCATTGTTGTGCCCCATTTCTATTATCCAACCAGATTGCATAAATGAAGCAAGGGAGGAATGGAAGAATGATGAAGAAGTATGGGCACTTATTCGAAAGTTACAACAAGATTCCAGTACATCTGATACATTTAGCTAGGAAAATGATTCGTTATGGTACAAAGATCACTTATACCTCTGTAAGAATTTGCAACTCAAACAAAAAATTGTCCCTCCAGCGGTAATCCACATAACCAGGTTTGCCTTTTATCTTTTTAATTTCTTATCAATTTTCTCACTTTTGTAGTATCTAACCATAACACCAGAGAGAGAATTCGTAGAAGGGAGATTTTGGGTAAGGTGAATTGGTGAAAATCATGGGTTAGGCGAAATGGCCACATGAAAAGTTTCTGAATGGCAATGCTTCCTAGTCTCTCCTTTGCTGTGCTACATTGGTTTGCAGTAGGATATAAGTCTCATCATACCATTATTCCCTTGTGAATATACCATTATTCTTATGTCAATCGGGGTGTCCAAAAGGTAGTGGTTCTCTTAGCAATGTAATGGTTGATTGGTTTTGAAATGAATATCCTTTATTATGTGGAAATGCAGGTACATACTAAAATTTGGAACATTAAATTGAATTGTATCTAGTGTCTTCAAATAGTTTTCACAAATTCGCGGTGTCTTGGAATGAGACCTTAGTATACAATTCTGTATAAATTTGGTGCCTTATATTTTTAAAATTTTAGAATTTCGAGTGTTGACATTTTTTATTTTAAAATTTTATTTGTCCTTGATAGTTGAAGTAGTGGTCGTTGTCTTTGATGATTCCTTGCACACATAGGGCACTTCTGATTAGCCTTACAGATTCACTTGTCCACATAGGGACTCGTGCATCTAATTGATTTCTTTATGAAGTATTAGTTAAAGCTCTCTGGGTAATGACTGGTTTTAATGACTCTTTTATTTTTATTCTATTATGTTTATGCTTTCCGCAATGAGTCTAAGCCTCGACCAGGTTATTATGTTTATGTTTTCGGCAATGAGTCTAAGCCTCAATGAGGTTGTTTATTAAAGAAAAAAATCAATTTATAATGGAATAAAATTATATAATAATGCACATCAATATGCTTTTACATAGTGGTTTAATAGAGCACCCATAAAAAAAACAATCCATTTATAATGGAATAAAATTATATAATAATACACATCAAGATGCTTTTACATAGTGCTTTAATAGAGCACCCATAAATATGATCTACTTAGTGACCCAATCAAAGGAATAATCGAGTGGTAGGTACTACAACGTCAGATTCAATCAAGGAGAAATCGAGTTGCTTGCAACACAAGAAATTTAATTAAAGGAGAGATTGAGCTATAGAATACCTACTAGAGAGCGTTGTGCAATAGAATGGTTCACAATGATCACAAGAAAATAAGACTATCATCACATATTACTAATGACAATGCTTTGGTTATAAGTGTTAAATAGAATTAGGAATTTGTAAATAATAAGTCGATAATGCACGTAATTGAGATCTACTTATCCACTAACCTACTTTAATACAAAATGTCAAAATCTAACATACATAATCTACTCCACAACCTATTCCTTATTCAACAAATGCGACCCCACCAACTCACCTTACCTACCTAATTTTCGAAACTCACTCACCACCTAATCTACTTATTAACCCCTAATCTACAACATTAACCTAACTAACCCAATTAAGTGTTAATTTACCCCACTAACCTACCTAATCTTCCAATTCACTAACCCACCTTGCCTGCTAACCCAATATCACACCAAATTTTCTATTCTATCTTAGCATATCGATCTATGTAACTTATGTAAACTACATAATCCTTTTAACTCAACCTTCCTAACCCTTTCAACCCTTATAACTTACATAACCTACTATTCCAAAAGCTACTCAAAACAAAATTGACATAACTTGTATCTAACCCATTAACCCACTTAAGTTACTTTGGTGAGATAAACCGAAAACCAATTAATCTCATTGGAGTCTCTAAGTAAGCAAGTTAACCCCATGGAGAAAATATCGGAAGAATCAATATTTGCTTGTGAATTTATTTCTTAAGAGTCGTTGGATGGAAATATAAGAGTTACTCCATGTGGATTTCTAAATACATTATTATCTTTCTAGGAATGATCATGTTAGGATTCTAATCCTACGGGTTAGGCGAAATAGCCACATGAAAAGTTTCTGAATGGAAATGCTTCCTAGTCTCTCCTTTGTTGTGCTACATTGGTTTGCAGTAGGATACAAGTCTCATCATACCATTATTCCCTTGCGAATAGGGGTGTGCATCATACCATTATTCCTATGCCGATGGGGGTGTCCAAAAGGTAGTGGTTCTCTTAGCAATGTAATGGTTGATTGGTTTTGAGATGAATATCCTTTATTATCATGTGGAAATGCATGTACATACTAAACTTTGGAACATTAAATTGTCAGATAAATTGTATCTAGTGTCTTCAAATAGTTTTCACAAATTCGCAGTGTCTTGGAATGAGACCTTAGTATACAATTTTGTATAAATTTGGTGCCTCATATTTTTAAAATTTTAGAATTTCGAGTGTGGTTTCCTTTTATCATGACATTTTTTATCTTAAAATTTTATTTTTCATTGGTTTGTGTAACTAGATTCCTAACTCCTACTTAGGAATTACTAGTAAAATTTGTTGAAAATTGTAATTAGGTTTGGTCTTAATAATGACATGTGTAATTGTGATTTTATGTAATTGATGAAAAGAAAAAAAAAATTTGTAATGCTTGTCTGATAGGTTTCATGAGCAAGGATTTTTATTTTAGTAATGGCTCCCATTGTGAGCCTTTAGGATTTGTCATCTAGTCATAAAAGTCAATTCGAGTCTGTCATGTATGAAGAACCCTTCTTGGGCATGTTACATTGTGTGTGAGTCATTAGATAAGTATGAAATCCCTCCCTGACAAGCACACGACATCTCCCTTCAAGTCGGTTTCAAGAACGATAATAATACCTCTCCAAATGACACGTCGGCCCAACTTGCAATCATGTTAGCTTATTATGATGGCAAACAAATATAAATAGGCCACTCGGCCTCATTTCAGAGTAAGCAATTTTTGGTCAAGTTTTGAAGTCAACAAGTGGTGTGAAGATCATAAAAGGGTCAAGAAAGACAGTCCTATAGCCAATGAAGTGAAGCAAAGGGAGAGTGAGGTTTGTGGTATTATTTGGATCTGTTTTTTGAATCTTTTTTTAGACATACGTGTGAAGAAAGAAGATGAATTTTGTTGTAGAAAGAACTGAGAGGAATTATAGTCCTCTTAGGCAGTTGAGTTGGAAGCAGTTCAAGGCATAAGGGAGGTCGAGTCAAGCTAGAAGGAGACTCCATCCCAAGCGAAGGAAATCAAGACATAAGAAGAGGTCTTATGTACAAGTTAGGGTTTTTGAATTAGGATTGGAGACCTAATTCAAGGAGGCCGAAGGTTTGAAGCAGAAGGAGGTCAAAGTGGAAGAGGAGTCGAGACAAAGGAAGGAGTAGAAGGGTGAAGATGAACTTGTGTCTTGGTCTTGGAGAGGCAAATAGGTTAAGGTTCTTGGTCTTGGTATTCGTCAATTGGAATCTCTATAAGAAGAAGAATTTGTTTGGGTTTTCCTCTCAAGTGGGAGAGGTTTTGGCCTTGGTTGATAGCCTATCTTCCATGCATTTGTGGAATGATTTCATAATTTCCTTACATACATTCTACTTGTGGATATATAGGTCAATTTATACACTTGTTCATGAGTTAATATGTTAGTGTGTCACTCTCTTAGATCACTTTATAGTGTATCATGTGGGTTATGCACTGAGGACGATGTTGCATATGGGGACTTGTCCCTACTTTTGGGATGCATCCTCTAGATTTAACCCTCCTTGAGGATTGCAAGGGGAAAGTACCAACTCTGAATGAGACATCTCTAAGGATGTGTGATCCTCTCCCACATTGTCTAAATGTTTCTTTCCAGAAAATGGGATGTTTGGGAGACGTCTTATGATGGTTTGGGGACTTATCCCAAATCCTCTAGATGGTTCTTTCCAAAAACATGGAGTTTTGGGAGATCTGTTGGGATGGTTTTGAGGACATTTGAATACCCACTATCAAAACTAGTTCCCATTTGGTTCCAATTCTCAAATAAAAAAATTCACCAAGTTGTTCTACATTCAAATTTGGACAAAGGTTATCTATGCATTGCATGCCTGAATACTATGTAGTATGTTTTCGTAATGAGGGCTAATTTCCTTCACAGTTTTGGCTCCCATGTTTGGTAGGTTTGTGTATCCTATATCAACTCTTTCTTTTGGGAGGGTTATAATATCTATTTAGACAAGATATTTAAGATCTATTATCTAAGACTTGTTATTTTTATTGAGTTATATTAGATCTATTATCTAAGGTAGTTACTTTTATTGACTTATATTATAGAACTATGTTCTAGAATCTTTGTTTTTAAATTTTATATTTCTTTAAAATTTTATTTTTTTAAAATATTTTTTGTTGTCCCATTGAAATTTGGGGTTAACTTCTAGCCATCCTTGAAACCCTTCCCCTCACACCTATCCCTGAAACACCATGGAAAATAGCCCAAGTTGTTCACAAGCTATAGGATTTTATGCAGTGTATTAATTTCTTAAAAAATTAGACATTTTCTCCCTTTTCCCATTTATCATTTGAAAGTTGACAAAATTTTTCTTTCCTCCTTTGATTTTCTCCTTGGGTTCACCATGCAAAATTGCTTTAGTTACTAATTTACCTCACATCTCCCTTACCCCTTTATTTTCCATTCATTCATTTTTTCAAAGTTATAAAGTATAATAAAAGGGATATGGAATTGTATCTCAGGTTCTATTAAAATTGCCATCTTATTTTCTGAGTTTTCCATTTTCACATAAGACATTCAATAAATGGAAGCACACCTCAATACAATATGTAGGATAAAACTTTGAGGCTTTGTGAAAATGAACCAATTATTTATTGTTTATATTTCTTGGAGTTTGATGGATTGAGACAGTGGTGGACCATGCTTCTATGCTTTTCCATTTAAGTTGTTTGTTTGTCCCATTGTTCCCATGCATCCATTTTTCTAAAGTTATAAAGGATATGCAAATTGTATCTTGGGTGATATTATAACTGCCATCTTGTTTTCTGAGTTTTCCATTTTCACATAAGACCTTCAATAAATGGAATCACATGAAAATATTCAAATTATTTGTTCTTTATATTTCTTGATTTTTAATGGACTGGGTCATAATGGTGGACCATGTTTCGATGCTTTGCTATTTGTCTGTTTGGTGAGTTGTGGTAGAATATTGAAACTACAAGTTGTTATATGGTTTCTATATAGTTAGCTTAGGATTGAATTTTCTTAATCGAATTACTTAATATGGTAGTTAGCTTGTTCAACATAAAATTGGTTCATATGGTGTTGATATATAGGGAGATGTTTTGTACCTATTCCTTGAGACAAAGAATGCTATCACAATGTCAGGAGTCATTGGTGTGGAAAAAAATTAATCAAGAGCCACTTCGAAACATTTAGGCATTACTTTAGATGAAGAGTTTCATATTTCTTATCCTTATGTTTTTCACAATGATAGGTAGGTGAGGAAATATATATATTATTAATGTGATTTAGTAAACATATGTTTGGAAATGAAGGATGTTTCATTGGGGTTCTTGTTTAATTAGAAATAAAAGTTGACTTCTTGAAATCTATGTAACTTCTATATCATTATGATCACACTTTAAGTATAAGATTATTATTAATACATGCATTTTTTACAACCTTTGTCCACATTTTCTCTTATATTTTATTGATATTTACATGCTCAATGAGCCAATACCTAAATGGGTAGGACTTGTACTCTCCTTAGGGTATGTAGAGGTCAACTAACAGGGTTTTACTACTCACCCTCCCCAATGTGATCATGGAAAAGTCCTAGTTCATGGTGACTGCAATATAGAGTTCTCAAAGTCATTGGCATGAACCTCATAAGCCATGATGAGAACATGGGTGTGTAATAAACACAGAATTATGTTCAAGCTCTAAGTCTCACCAAATCCAAATCAAAATCAATTTTCACTTTTCAAACTTCATCTTGTAAAATATAAATGAGACAATTTGTTTAGTAAATGGTTTTGTGAAAATTTTGAGTGACATTAGGATTAATTGGTAAACTTTTATGGAACAAAATTGTGATGCGGTGAAAGAAAAAATGTATTCCTTGGGATTTTGGTTAATGGATATTTTCTTTGTAAAGAAGGTTGTTAATATTGAAAGAATGTTTTTGGAACCTAGAAAGATCAACATTATTTTTTTTCTTGTTTTAAATGTTAGTTTGAAATCATGTGAATTTCTCCCTTTATCATCCTCTTCAAGATACACTTTAAAATAGAAACACTTTTTAGTAACAACAACTTGATGATGTTTAGGAGCACTGGAATGAAAAAAATTGTAATAAGGGTGCCATTTTTCTTGTGTAAATCTTGAGATTTGTTTTTTATTTCTACCTGACTTTTTCCTTATGCAAATAAATCAGGTTTCATAATTTTCATTCCTTTTTCTCATTATGTCATCATTGTCATCTATTTCAATTTTATAGATATTTTTCTGCACACTTTCCTCTTACACTGTTGTTTTGTATATGTAGATATACATGATTCCTGAGAGTAGCCAAAAAGGGGATATTCATCTTTACCGGGAATTGAATTTTCCTCTTGAGTGGAGAATGGAGAAGGTGCTTCTTAAGAAGTTTCTTGTAGAAACTTTCTTGATCCACTATAATGAAAATTATTGGCTTTTTGGATTAGATGTTAGTCAGTTTGGTGCAATAAAAAATGGAGAACTGGAAATATGGTATGTTAATTCACCACTTGGCCCTTAAAACGTGTAACTTAGTTTTCATGATTATGCCTAAGCTTTTCCATAAAGGTTGAATACTAAGTTCCTAAGGTTTTCTTTTCTATGGTGATGTTTTATTTACTTTCTTTATACAATTCATCTAGCCACATGGTGGTCACTATTTCCCAACTAAAGAAAACTTGTTCGAGTTTCTAGTAGGGATTCCTACAGTTTTAATGTTGTGATAATTTCACCTCATGGTTATTTTGGGCAGGCAAGCATTTTAGGAATGCCAGACAAGGCAACGATGGATAGGTAAACAATTTTTTTATAATTGCAATGTCCATTCCATGATATCCTCTCTTTATTGTTTGATTGTATTTTGAATGTTTCTTTTGATTTTGTTTTGTCTTTTAACTATGAAATCGAAAATACTTGGTATCATGTCCATTTAAACAACAACCAAAGCTTGAAGAAGAAATTAGTATTACACTTAATTGATTAAAATCCTTTTAGTTGTTTTGTGCTAAAATATTTTCATGACTATTAGAAAAGTTTAATTTCATGTTGTTATTTGAGCACAAGTTGTTTATATACTTGACCAAGTTCATGCATTAGAGAATGAAATGTTGTTGCGAATAAAATGACAAGGATTAGACATTACACCTCAAATTATTTGTTTTCACAAGTTATTTACAACCTAATCTTTTTAGCATGTAACTTAGTTGACATGATTGTGCCTAAGCTTTCCCTGAAGGTTGAATACTAAGTTACTAAGGTGTTCTTTTCTATGATAACATTTTATTTTCTATGTTTATACAGGTCATCTGGCCACATAGTGGCCATTATCACCCAATTGAAGGAAACTTGTTCAAGTTTCTTGCTTTTATGGGGAAATTGGCTTTGACATTGCTAATGTTGAGGTATATGTCATATAAATCATTTATAGTTTAGTGTTCATCGTTTTTCATGTCTTATACTCTACATTGTATCTTATTTTGTTTTCAGAAAAGGAACTCAACATTGATGGTAAGAAGTAGGAATTAAAGAAAGAGGAGAACAATAACACTAGAGCGACAAATGAAAAAAGAGAGAGAGAAGAAAATTGGTCTAGTGATACCCTTAGAGCCAATATCCCGCATAAGACACACACATAGAGACTGATGATCATGTCTTCAGAGTTGGTGAATTCACTTGCAATGCCTTGGAAACACAATGATAATGTTTTGAAGTGATGAAACAATATTGAATGTGTAAATTGTAGTCCAACCAATATTAAGTAGGAAACTCATATTGTAATACTTAACATTTCATATAATATAATTTTTGAGGCTGAAATTATTTATAGTTGCACTTGATATTGTTTAGTATTGTAATTAACATATGTAACTTTGTATGACATTTTTTAATTTAGTCACAAAGTCATATTAATTAATTTATGTTGCCTAATAATGAACGCATAAAATCAATCTAAAAATATTAAATTAGTAGTTTATATTGATTAATGATAAACACAAGTAAAATGAGTATACGACTAAATTAGTCATTTATAATGATTATTAATGAAAGTAAATGAAATGAATATAAACTACTAAATTAGTTGTTTATATAATGAATATGAAACTACCAAGAAAAAATATATGACTACTACAAATGATAAATTTGTGATTACAAATGAAGGCTAAATTTTGCATATATACAACTATTAGTAGTTAATTTATAGTATCTTATAACACGACCAAAATTTAGTCATATTTCTTTGGTCATTAATTGGTTTCAAGTGATGAATAAATTTTGCATATATATCACTATTAGTAGCTAATTTACAGTGTATTATAACACGACTGAAATTTAGTCATATTCCTTTGGTCATTAATTTGTTTCAAGTGATGACTGAATTTTGCATATATATGACTATTAGTAGCTAATTTATAGTATCTTATAACACGACCAACATTTTGGTCATATTTCTTTGGTCACTAATTGGTTTTCTAGGGTCATCATATAGTAATACATTTTGTTGTATATTTGGTCATTAATTATGACAATTAATGACTAAATCATTGTCTAAATTTATGACTAAATATACTACTAGACGATAAAATTGACAACCAATTAATGACTAAGCTAAAAACAACTAAAAGTTTGTCACGTTATAAGATACTGTAAATTAGCTACTATTGGTCACTGACTGAAAAATGGTCATTTATATGCAAATTTTAGTTGTTTTTTCAGTAACTAATTAGCCATTTTGTACTAGTGTTCAATATCATTCATGCACTTTGAATGATACACTTATATAGAAGGTCATAGATCACAAACAATATTTTAATTTTTTTTTCAAGTTACTTATATTTTTTTCCTTGGGCAGATTCTTACTAGACCTCTTGTGAACAAAGGACTGAAGGGTTGATTGAGGAAAAATTTAGAGGCAATATCGTTGGTGTGATAATGAGTATACTTGTTTACTTTGGGATAAGATATTTAAAGATATACCTTTCCATTGGATGAGGATGGGGTGTGTCAGCTTCCCCTCAACTTATTGTTTTTGTTTAGTATGAATCTTGAATGGATTTCATTTTCCCATGGAAGAAGAGAATATTGCATTGAAATAATTGGAGATCATCCCACCAGTTATGTAATTATGAGATTAAGGACAAGTAATGGCAGAGAAGACTAGTTTTATTACAATTTAGAAAATTTAGTAAAACAAAACAAATATTTTGCAAAAGCATCTTTCAGATGACTAGCCCATATGCCAATTTATAGAACTATGTAGAAGTTTACTGATGTGAATCTAAATATGATCATCATTTGAATATTTTAAGGCCTTTTTTTATGTGGACAATAATCTAGTTATAGGTTTATGGTAGCATAAAAAAATGGCTCTTGGAATTTTGAAAGCAGCCATCAAAATTAGTAATGATTAAATAATTTCAAAGCATGTTCAATATTTAGAGAGAGTTTCTTGGGAAGAACATGAAGAGGAAGAAATTATACCAACCCTTCCACACATAGGTTCACAAGTCATTCCCATCCTTGCTAGAATTTAATTAGTTGACTCAGAAGCAGTAAGAAATGTGTTTTTCTCTGCCACACACACTGCAATTCATGCTCAACAATGAGTTTCCTAGTCATGTTCAACAATGTGTTTGGACAAAATCATGATTTCCATGGCTTGAGAATGTAAGAATATGTAAGAGGCTTGTCAAGTTTGGAAAGAGTTGTGCTGATTTATAGGTAAGCTACTGGTTTTCCTGAAAAGTGAAGTAGACTAAGAGAGTTTCCTAATTACTTGACAAGTTTTGTTACTTACATCAATGTAGAGTATAAAATGTCTAACAAGCATGCACATTTCATATGAGAACATTAAAATCTTTACATATGAGACTTACTACATATTTTCATTGAACATATATTGAGTTGCCTTATATTAGAAAAAAAAAATGGAAAAACAAAGAATGGTTTGATGCCCCATAATTCTTCAAGACTATGGGCCATTTAAAAATAAAAATAAATGGCATATTTCTCAAAAAAATAATGGTCATATCTTGCACTCGAAAATTTTATCAAACACTTAATATGTTAGTATAAAAGGCATTTAATAACTTATATCCAGATTGGTACATAAATATTGTCTGTTGCCACATGAACATCTTAGGGGCCATAGATGCCCGCCCCTTCACCCATTGTCAATCCATCCAATAATGCCACTCGCACACCAATAACCATACATATCTATGATATAATGTGTTAGTTTCTCATATCAAAAACATTAAAGACTATGAACAAAAAATAGATGATCAAATGCAATACACATCAACTAATTGATGTAAATATCCAAGAATTCAATCAATAATAAAATCAGAACATTAATGTAATCAACTAAAGGTTTATCATGGGAATCAAAACAACGAACAAAAGGATATTTTAAATATAAAAAAATGATCTTCTATGATGGATACAAGAAGACACACGCATTAGTTAAAGACATAAGGTTTTTGGAATTGCAATAGCCAATATTTTCTTTTAAAGTGTAGCACTTATAGTTTTGTCCTTTTTGAAGATAGTAATATAAACTAACAACCAGATCAAAGTACTTTAATAATTATATATGCATATGAAGTTGTAGTTATATGGTGTTAAGGAGACCAATCAGTAACAGTGAATTTAGGCAACTGCAAAGTTTCCCTCCCATCCACCCATTAGAAATGCCAAAAATATAACTGCTTTGTTTATTGAAAGAATATAAAATAAAATCTCCAATGAAGAACTCAAACATGAAAGTACAGAGGCATAATATTCACGGTGTTGGAGGGGAAATGAGTGGATCTACAAGTTTGAATCAAATTTAGACATATGTGTTTCAATTTATTAATACCCTCAAGACATGCTCACCTCATAGTCCTACACTCTAAAGACGTACCAAGAAATGGGGAACAACATGGGAACAAGGAAAAATTAAAAAAAGTCATAGTGGATAAGGCTTCAATCCAAACCAACAAAATCAAGTGCTTTTTCCAACAAATAGAGATTATATGAACTAAAGACAACTAAAAATGTCATAATAGGATGAAAACACATTGCAAGAATACTTATATCAATCCAAGGCATAGATGGCCTCTGTACCTAGATTTAATAATATGTCAGTGTTTTAACCTAAAGGGACTATCTCTTGACATTGATCATAATTGGTATTTGCATCCAAGACAACCTTCTAATGAAGTCTCAATAACTGCATTGCACCTAAGGACTACTATAGGAAAACTTAAGTTCGAGTGTCCCAAATTCCACATGTAGTATCTTGATTTCCCACTAGCAAAATATCTAAATGAGTAGTCCAAATGGCCTCTCAAAATAGGGATAACCTTCCCTGTCTAAGTTCTATTATTGTCGTTTGTTCCATCTAGATTTATAATACCTATCAAGGTAAGGTAAGCTCTCCTATGACATGTATGCTTCTACAGTAAATTAAACAAAAGCATAGGTCAATACTTATGCAACAAGGTTACTCCTGTAAATCATGCAACAAGTAGTGTAACCTTGTATTTTACACTCCACTTTTTTTGTTGTAAGTATCCATTGGTGACTTTCTCAAAAATAATCATTCACCTAACCTTGTATATTTAATTGTAACCTTGTATTATCATCTCCAATAATTTTTTAATCATGGATATATCTCAGGAATAAGTGTACAACATGTGTTCAGTTCCAGCAATCTAATTTGTAACTTGCATACTTGCTACTGGGCTAGGATTTCCTCATAATGTGAGTGATTTTTGATTGTTGTTTTGTGCATCTTCACTGAAAATCACCCTTTGTAAACTTTCCCTTACAAATTCACCTTTCATAGGATGTAATAAGATTGTTGAGAATGAGTCAACTATAAATGAAGCTTTTTTGCTCATATTGTACAATCCTTAAAGAAGTATTTTTATTGGCTAGTGCTCTACTTCATATATTGCAAAAAAAATAAGAAAGGTAATTAATATCCACCATGTTGCATTTTCCCCCATTGGGAATAACTTCATTGATCATCAAGTCAACATTGACATGCTCCCCCATATGTTCTATTATCAATGTTTTTTGACACATCATTGTAAAATTGTCACTAGTCACAAACCATATCTCCCTATAGAATTCATAAGGGAGTTCCATACCTGGACATTTTCCATTTGTCATATCTTCTAAAGCATCAAATAGTTCATTATTATCCAAATATTATGATTAATGTAGATTAAATACAGTGAACCTCATACAAATGTGTTATATTTTTACTTTATCTGATATACAGTTGTGAAAATATTCATTGTACTTTCATTCGTCCTTCTTATGTATGTTTGTATTTTGATTGTTGCAAATTATCGTCATATCAAGTGGTATAAGAGCTTAGTTTTAACACTTTTGGATATCAACAATTTACTTCCACAGTGACTCTCACATCCACTTTTCCTTGAATTCTCAACTCCAAGATGCTTGAGAAATCCACAATGCATTGGTACCCACTCATCCTATTTGTAGGTAATTAACACAGGTAACACATTGTCACTCAAAGTTTCCCAGTCCATTTTTCGTTCTTCTACAGCTTTTCTCAAGTCACAGTAAGTTTTCATGACCTGAAATCCCACTACTATTTTGGTTTACCACATATTCCTGTTGCATGTACCATATATTTCAAGCAAATGTAGCTTATCATGGGTGAAAACTACTGCAAACCAACATAACTTTTGTTTCATTACAACATCATGACTCTTCATAACTCTAGAGACTCAGACAGGTCACAAGACCCTTGTACCATTCAGATCTTGGCATAGAAGATCCAAGAGAAATACTACTAATAAAGTTAATTCTCATCGGAGCAGTTGTTATAAATGACAACAACAAAAGAAGTTTCAAGCCAAAATGATGCAAGACATGTTTCCCATTATTTCAGAGTGTGACTCTTGATTTATGAGGTACATATAGAAGACATTGTGGAATCTTCTTGGTTGCCAATTGAGGTTTTCCACCTCATTTTATCCCTAAACTGACAAACAAATTGAGATCATCAAAAGCAAGATTGCACGAAGTGAGAGCATTTTTTAGAAGCAAAGCATTGGTAGCATCATCTTCTAAAATCCCTCAAAAGTGAAGCGTACAAGAAGCATATATATATATATATATATATATATATATATATATATATATATATATATATATATATATATATATTAAAAAAACATCCAGATTGCCAAATCAATTGCAGAATAGATGAAAACATGCATATTTGAACATAAACAAAGATAGAAATAGAAACCATAGTACATTAATCATTAATTATTCAAACATCAACCATTTAAATTCTAGAAATTACAAACAAACATCAAATTTTTTAAGCATATAATAGAAAGTAGACCATTAAAACATTGAAATAGCTTATCTAGCAACTATCAACATGACCAAATAGTAATAATTACAAAATAAGCCATCTACTCATAAGTAGGAAGACTGAAAAGTCCAAATTCAAAACACTAATCTATCATCTGTGAGAAATAAAGTAGTGAATTTATCTACTATGCTCTCCTCCTTACACCACCACAATTGGAAGTGTGTTGGAACTGTGTGCCAGACCATCAAAAACGTTTGTCGGAACATGTATGGAACCATCACATTTCCATAATCACAGGAAGCATGGTTTTTAATTTTTAGACAACGAAATACATGGCGCTTCAGAAATTGTCCCATCCAGGGCAAGGTTTTAGCCTCCAGACTAGGTGGGCAAGGGACAGTTCCTACAAGACTAATCAAAGGACCTTGGGCCATTCTCTCTACATTTATCACCAATAAAACAAACAATGGGATAATTTTATGCACACTTTGTAGCACAACTACAACATGCTAACTCGTGTGTCCATTGATAAATCCCAATTTGAGGTTGTTATGACTTCCAACATCCTTGCTCTTATAATCTTCCATTTTATCTCCTTGCAACACCCAAATATCATCAACACAAGAAGCAAGATAAAGTTTCTTCCCTTGTGTACAACTTGGCCAAAATTACAACAAAGTCTATGAAATACTTTATTAAATAAAAGCCAAGTACAAGGCATTATATGATGAACATAAAATACCTTCTCATTTGTAGGTTGGCAACACAATTTAGCATCATTTTCACAAAAACGGGTTCAAAAATCATCCAAATCAAAACCTCAAGCCAATCCAATATGAGAAATATACCACCACGTGACAGCTTGATCCAAATTCCTTCAAAATGGATCTTCCACCTCAACTTTCTATCGATGATTTGGTGAATGTCAATTATATCAAGTTTCATGAGCATCAACATTTGAAGGAATTAGTCTCAATCACGCATCAAGACACCACCATTCCTCATTTTCAGTCTCGTTTTCCTGTAGATATGTTGCTTGATCTACTGGACAGTGTCAAAACAGAACTTACTTGGTGGTATGCAAAGTATTTTTACCCACCCAATCCAAGTGTTTGTCCTAATCAACAATTGAGTAGTAATTCCCAAATCTATGCAAAAATTATTAATTAGGGACAATTTATTCCTAGAAGAAGAAACTATGAAACTTGGTCAAATGGACCTTGTCCAAATATGTATCATATCTGTGCTTTACCCTTTATATTTTTTCTTGTATAGTTGACTTCAACAAAAAATATCCTTCCACTAACATTCATATTTTATATTTGTACATCTAGGAGACTTTGTTAAATAACCCCCCCCGCCCAACCCCCCCTCAATTTTATAATTTATATATATATATATATATAAGTTATAAAGAGTATACACCATGTTCAGTTGTGGGCCGTGGTGATCTCCTTTCAATTGTGCTTATATCAGTGATAGATAGACCTACTACATTTTTGGTATTTTAGAATATAGATGGAACAAAAAAACTATTCTTTGGTCTAATTTTCTATTAGCATTAGGGCCCACAAAGGTAACAATATTTTCAAAAGGATTTCTTGTATTTTTTTCCATACAAAGATATTCTTATACAATGAGAAGACAATTTTAAGAGGGTACAACTTTCAAGGGAAGATTTAAAAAAACTATGGTTTCAACTCCATATCATTTGGATTTGTGGGAAGTCATATTGAATCACAACCAAGATGGTAAAAGTAATATAATTCAAACTTGGAGCTTATTTTCATATTTATCAACAATTTAATCTATAAGAACTAAGGAATCTATATTAGAGAGCCATTAATGAAATCAACATAACTAATATTGTATTTCCATACGATAAAACAACCAAAAAGATTTGGAATTATCAAAGAAGTTGAAACTACAACCCAACATGAGAGATGATATCATAGGGAATTATTTAGTGATATCAAAGGAGTAATTTGATGGCAGGTTGAAACAAAGGCCACAATGTATTGAACAAAAACATAATAATTACTTCCCTCTGGTCAATTAATTAATTAATATATGTCAGTGTTACAGAACCTCGCTGAACAAACAAAATCAACACTAGACAATAAGAATTATATGAAGATTTAGAAAAAACTCACAGCTAATGTTTTTAGTAGAATAGTAAGTTTTTTCTTGTTTGGGTCATATGAACTTATAAATGGACCCACCAAGTTAATTGGTAGGCTTGCAAGTAAAAATCACCTATCCATGAAAAAATCAACAAGTACTAGTGGGTTTGAGTTTGACCCACAAGTACTTGAATCTAAAACTCATTTTCAGTAAGTTCGAACTACCAACAAGTTGGTTTGGCCCATGTTATTTGCCTCAGGAGTACTCAACAGTTCGACCAAGTTTTTTGACAAGGATATAAACATAGAAATTATGTCAATAAATCAAGATGCATCACCAATCTAATGTTTTTGCAGATCAACTTGTCAATTACAATACTTATTCACAACGAATTGGTTGTTTTGTTGAAGAATATACAAATGAAACTGCTCAAAATCTCAAAGTGATCTTGTTGACTTGCTTAATCATAACTACACATCACCCATCACACCCCACCCTTTCAGCCCTTTGAAATCTCGTCCTCCCCAGTTCACACTCCTCAAGTCAGGATCATCCTGTTAACAACAACTCAAATTATTGAGACAGATTATTTGGATTTTGAACTATGAATCATACATACATCAACAATTCCACCATTCCATTGAATTAATATAATGTGTTGTGTATCATTTTTTCCTTGAGACATTTTTAACATCAATAATGAGGAACTGTTAAAAGGAAGAATCAACAACCTAAGATGAGTTATGTATCAATGAGCCACTTGTAAAAGTGCATCTTGAAGTTTCCAATAGTAAAATGAATTATATAAAGATATCAGTGCTAGAAACCATGCAACTGTGAACAATGCCATTCGCATATTTTATTGTGTCAATTTCCTAGCCTTTTACATATATTCACCTTGAGGCATTCAAAGTATCAAATCAAAGTTATTGCAAGTAAGATAAAAATATGAAATTCCTCATCAGTCTGCCTACAACACTTGAAAACTACATGTATTCAGCGAGTCTAGTATCTTAAGGCATTGGTGAGATAGTTGTTAAGCTACTCAGGACTTCATGCCCTCATTCAAATCCCAATAGCAAAAGGATCCACAACACAACACCCTACAATCCTTACAGTAAATCATGGTTAATTTCCTAAGAATTTGGTCATTTGCTCCCTATCAAATCTCTTAGTTAATTAATGCGCAACACCACTATATACAACACTTTAGGAGGTAGAGGCACCCATCTGGGTTGGAGAATGGAAATCTGGGAAGAACCAAGTTATGATGAGCAAAGTCGATCACTCTTTTCCTCATAAGGTGCATTAAGAGGCCATAGTGGGAAATTGGGTGTAGGATACCTTGTGCTAAACCTCATGAGGTGTCAACGATATGTACAGTTAATAACCGTAAGGTGTATGAATTACAATAAAAAGGAAAAACCCTCGTGGGTTGTATCCATTAACGATTGACCTCACTTCACCTACGGTCCATACATAAGCATATTAGAATAACATAACATCTATCTAGGTATAGTTACACATTGAGGTATGATCAAACATCTCCTTACGATTCTAATTTATCTTACTAGCTAAGGTTGTTGTCTCTGGTCATGGAATACCATAGTATTCTTGGTTATCAAATAGTTGAATATGTAAGAAACATGGTTCCTCATTATGGGAAATAGTTAAGGATTGCAGTTACACACACCATAGGGGTTGTCATGTTGTTCTACAACCTTGTACATTGAAACAATTCAAAATGGGCACAAGGAAATGTTTCCTAATCACCTCCCAACCATTGACATCTAATTGTGCACAAGTATCACCCCCTAGCATGAAAACACACCCAATATTTAGGCCATATATTCGAGAGGTTGTATCACCTCCACCCTGCTAGAATGCAAAATTTCCAGAGAAATTTGTGGGACTCCATGGATATATATATATATATATCCCCACCTACAGTTGGTAAGGATTTCTAAGGATGTGTACCACCCAATGTATAGCCTAGGACTCTACAGGTCAATGTCTCCACCCTTTGATCAAAAAGGGGCTCTAGAGATCAATGCCTCCACCCTTTAGGCATATCCCCACCCATAGTTGGTAAGGGGTTCTGGGGATGTATATCTCCACCTAATGTACAACCAAGGACTCCAAAGGTCAATGTCTCCACCATTTGATTAGAAAGGGGCTCTAGAGATCAATGCCTCCACCCTTTAAGCATTTGAGATTCTAGAGACATGGATCTCCACCCTAACTCTATTCCAGGATTTAAGAGACTTGTCCCCACCTTGAACTTACTTCAACAACTTCTTCCAATAGATCACTATAAAGTGATTTCATCACATAGTCATTATAGGGTTATGAAGGATGATTCCCAAAGACGTAGTGATGAGGCTAACAAAAGGGTTTGTTAACTTGGACCGAAATGGGTCTATCTCAATTTTATCATCTCGCTTAAAACTACACATGTGACCCTATATTTGACATGCTTATGCATTTGCAAACAGAAGGGGTATTATGGGCTGACCATATATGAAACTTCATAGTAAAAGTTCAAAATGCAAACACAGACAGTAATTGTAGGCACATGAAACAACTATAGGCACATAATCAACAAGAATTTCTCACAGCAAAAAGCCTCGATCATGCTAAATCCCTCCATTTAGTATCAAACACAACAATAAACATTGTAAGGGTTTATTGAGGAAAAATGAATCATCTATAGTTTTATGGTACTACCCTGTGATGCTAGTAGTTCAGTTATATCCATGTCAATGCATTTTCAGCCAAGCCAAACCCTATTCTTACATGACTGGTCTTCCAGATCCGTACCTTGGTTACTAAAAGCTATTCAAATCCTCTTTGTCTTCCTAACCATGCTCTTCCTATTGCTTCCTTCTCTTCCCTTTCCCCTTCATCCTCACTTGTTTCCCTTTTCTACTGTCACTCCTCACCTCTAGTTAGTTAGGCCCTTTCCCTGTCTCCTCAATTTTTCTTCCATCTAGCCCTTCTCCATCCTTAGATTTTTTTTTCTATCTTCCACCTTTGCTGCTCTCCTTCTTGATCCTACCAGGCATGGCCCTTCTCCCTTTCTCCATGTGCTCTAATTATACAAAATTTCCCATCTCTCGACATCTCTCTCCAGGTCCTCCCTGTTTCACATTGTCCAGTCAACTACCCCCTCATCTTCGTTCCAAGGCATTGTCCCCTCTAATGCCTTATCACCCTCTTGTCCAAAGGGATAGTGGGCACTGATATGTAGGTATTATGTCGGTAATCCAAAAAAAAGTGTTGGTAACCATATTATCATCGTTTTCTTTACAATTTCCCATACCTTTGAGTAAATACCTTCTAATTTCCTTTTTACCACCATTTTCCTTAGTAAGAGCTAAGATTGTTACTCATGAGAGAGGGGATTTGAAACATATGTTCCCTTAACCATACGAAAGGAAAGTTGATGCCATGTTGTTGAGAATGATTGAAGTGATGTTGAGTGTTGACATTGGATCCACACAAGATAATTATTGTTGTTGAAGCGATGAATGATAAATTGTGATGACAAGGGTGGTTATTTCATATTTTGTAACCATAAATGAAATTAAGTTCAAGGTACCATATTAAATTTCGAAAGGTGCATATATATATATGTGTTGTGGTTGAGTTAATCACAGGTTCTATCAATTGAGAGAGAAGGACGAATTCCCACTATTGCAATTAATGATGTCTTCCATTAATGCATGTAATTCCTAAGGTACATATATCAACAATGATATCAAATTACTAAAATAAATATTTACGTTGACCACATAGTGTGAGGTGTTATTAACATTATATACATTCTTGTAACTTGACTATGGCATCATCCATATTCTTTCCCGATGACTGTGATTACCAAAATATATGCATATATTGTGAGATGCCAGGGTTGGTTACAAAGAACATGACAAATATATAGTTTAAGAGATGAGGGTTAGAAATTTTTTAGATATATTTAAATGGGCACAATAATCCATTGTAAAATCTCCTCCAAGATTGTAGAAAAATTGTAGACTGTTAAAGTAGATAAATCTATCCTCCAAAAACAACACTAATCATGCCCAACATTGCTCAAAATCAATGTTCTCTACTACAGATCCAAATTCTTCATATGCTATTGAATGCTTAATTATAAAAGAGAGGCATATCAGGAGGAGGGATGGATGGTGTCTTTAAATATATTAAGGCTAGGGTTTATGGTCTAGACCCATTCTTGGTGCAAAAATTGGCACAAAGGTTATAGGTTTTATACAACCAACAAACTCAGAGAGTTTGTTAATGACATTTTTTGGCCAAAATGGAATTGTTTTTGAACTGCTAGGTTCAAACTAAACTGATCAACTCTAATAATTATGATAATGGTAAATCCTTTCTTTTAATAAAGAAAAATATAATTAAACTGATGAAATCATTAATTAGCAAGGGGATATTGTAATTTTCTCTCTCTCCCGAGATAGGTAAGCATGGCCAACATATCCACCTTGGTACCAAACTCCATAGAATCCATATTATTTCTATAAACTCATTTTGGTTGTAACTTTTGCAGCTGGATCAACTTTAGACTCTGTCAACTCTACAAGGAAAAGGTTGGTTGATGCAGCATTAAAATCTTCCATACATTACCTTCTCCATAGAAAAGTGATACCTGTGAGAAAAATAGTGCTTTATATTTCCTTGCCATGTTGTTTGACAATCCATAAATCTCCTGAAATTATTGTGTTCCAGCTGAGCTAACCAACCATGAAGTTTTCTTATTCTAAAGTTGTTTATACCTACAAGATGCAACAACTCTACAACTGTAAAATCCATGTTTCATTGTTTCCTATGTTGGAAATGTAATAAAACCCTTGAAATTGTCATGTTATATCTGAGCTAACCAAGCATGAAGTTTTCTTATTCTAAAGTGGTCCATGCCTACAACACTTAACGACCTCTACAACTATTAGAGACATGTTTCACTATTTTTTTTTTTTTAAATGTAAGCATACCACTAGTTAACCCAATTTTAATATTTTATGAATTGCATTGAAAAACAAGGGATTGATTGATTACCAACCAGCCTAAAACTTGGTACTTGAAAGATGTTCTGATTTCAATATGGTTTGACATTTTTTTATCCATCTATTATCCTTATCATGAATTTTCTTATTCTAGCTAATCCTTCCTACTATCTGAGAGGTAACTCATATGCATTAATGTAGTTTGTTGATTTCATAGAAAATAAGTGTTTGTCATATACTATTTATAATCCTTCTGAATAGGTTTTCTCACCTCTATAGTTTTATAATAAAGATACCACATTTTAGAATAATAAATTACAAAACTCCAACAAAGTAGTGTTTCCATAGATATAAAGCATTGGGAGTGATTTTCAAGTTCTCTTTTCAACTTTGAACCCTTCTTCCTATTCCATAGTCTTAATGAGTCTTAACCCATTCTTAGAGAACTTTTTTGATAGAATTAGGAAGATATCCTAACTATCTTTAAATTCAAATTTCTAGGACAAAGGGTTTGGCTTATATAAAATTTCAAAATCCCTAATGGAAAATATTTAGAAACATTTTCTTGGTCTATTGTTCATCCTCGGGCATGTTGATCAGTCAACATAAGCATAGTTTCTTTTATAATAATTTCCCTAAGAAGACTATCCAGAATACCGAATCAATGCTACCATATAAGATGACTACCTCGGATCATGGTCTTCTATATTTGGAATTTTTTCTCAAGTGAAACTACTATCATGTGGAGGATTGGAACTAGTTAATAAAGCGGATTGAAGGAAAAGTTAACAACTCGTGCTACAAATGCCTTCCATTTGGTGTTAGAATGACTCCTATTAAATCAATTTTGGATAAGTATCCCCATGTATTGGTTTTCTCTTCCAAAGATCGTAAAGTCTACCATTCAAAAGATTCGACAATGTATGAGTAATTTCTTATGGAATGACAAAATTAGTTTCACATATTGCCATTTGGTCAAGTGGGAAATTATTTCCCAACCAAAGCACCATGGTGGTTGGGGATTCAAAAACCTCCACTGGTTCAGTCTTATGTTGGCCATGAAAAGTGCATGGTGAGTAATCACAAGGGATAATATTTGGAGAAACACACTTTTGGAAAAACACTTGCACAACCAACTTGTTCAGGATTAGCTCTGGTCCTTTAGACCATCAAAACAGATTGCAAGATTGAACATTTGGAGGGGAATGATGGCCACTATACCTTGGATCAATAAATGGATGTTGTGGAAAGTAGGTAATGGGAAGCAAGTCAAACATGGCTCATTTCATATTATAGGGGGTTTTGTTTCTTCTATTTATCTTATGAGCTCATAAATCATCTCAACTCTCAAAGTTTTTTTATATTATGTCATGATATTATGTCTTCCTCATAGCAACCCCTTGCTAGAAGGTCAAAAAGTACTCCAAATTTGGGTCTTCAGGGTCCTCTTGTTGAGGAATGGGATTTATTCACAAAAAAATTCTTCACATTGATCATTCTCTAAATGAGGAGGATGAATCTAATTTTTGGCTTGGAATTCCTTATTTGGATAAATTAATGCTCTTCATTCCTATAATGCCATATCTGATCACCCTCCTCTGTAAATGGTAAATTGGTGGAACCAAAAAGTATGGGATTGGCCTGTAACAATAAAATTGAAGTGTTTTATTTGGCTGGCATTAGAAAATCAAATTCAAACTTGGGACCTTATACTGTAAAACAGATTTTCAAGACCAAATGTTTGTGTCCTTTGCTCAGAGGACTCTGAAATAGTTAATCATTTATTTTTTATGTGTGAATTTTCCATAACTCTCTAGTCATAAGCCCTCGGGATATTAAACATCCTGGATAATGGCCCATTGGTGCCTCTTGATCAATGCCTTCTTTGATGGGAGAAAAACATGGGAATTTATAAAGCTTTACCCATCTTCATTACATGGGGTATCTGGAAATTCATAAATAAATTCATCTTTGGGGCAGACATATAGAAATCAATGGCATCCTAGCCCAGATCATGGGTTTCTTCTCATATTATGTCAAGCCTTGGAAGGAGCCATGAAGTTGATCCTTTCACTTCCCTCCCAGTCCACTATTTGCAAATGTTGGCTTCTTTGATGGAGCATATCAATCTGAGGTTTGTGGAGGGGGTGCCATTTTTTTCCTTCTTGGCAATGTGTCTTACTATATTTGTTTGAATTCTATTATTGGGTCAAACATCAAAGTAGAGGTGTTTGTTGCATGGTTCCTTTTATATTGTGTAGCTTCACTGGATATTACCTCTCTTCATATCTACAGGGACTCCAAGTGTGTCCTTGAATGGTTGTAGGGGAAAGGTCATATGAGGGCCATTTCCCTAAAGTACTATATGGACCATATCTTCTTCCTAAAAGGTATCTTTTGAAATCTTTTGAGGGAGTGGAACCAACAAGTGAACTATCTCCCCCCAAAAAATCCCTATAGTTGCAGGAGGGAATCCTCCTTTTTTAGGAGAGCAAAGGCCTACAACTACCGAGAAGGACAACATTCCATATCCCTAGTGATCTTCAACTGGCCCCATTCACACACTTTTCTTGATAAGTCATGAATTTTTTCCTTCATGTTAGCATACAAACAATATATATTTTGGTTTTCATCATTTTAATTATCTATATTCATGGTTTTAATATATTAGAATATCAGTGTCTGGAATTATTTTCATTTTTGTTTATACTCCAAGTTTTTTAGCTCATGATATTATGTATGTAATGGTCTTGGTTGACATTTTTTATCTGAATTCCTCTACTGAAATTGATATTGTCTAACACTGAGGTTCTTTGAGTCATATATCTATGTATTTTTACTCCTGTCTTAATGAAAGGATGATTTTCCAAAAGGAAGCGTTAATTTGTAAGGCATTTATTAGCATATGGAGAGAGACATCATCACAAAGGAATAGGAGGAAGAAACACTTGGTAATGTGTTCTAGTTATTTTAGATAGAGAAAGGTCGATTAGTAAACATGCTACACTCTAAGAAAACTGGATCCAATCCAAACCAAGCCACTTAAGAATCTTAAAATCCTATAGGTAGTCCCAACTTTTTCTTCTAGTTTTTATTTGAAAGGACATGCTTTTCTTAGTATTTTGGGGAATAGTAGTAGTGAAAAACAAAATGAAGGTGGCAATACAATTAAAATAATTGGCATATGTTATGTTTGAATTTTAGTTCAAGTGGGGGAGTAGGCCTAATTATTCAAATAATTCCATAAGATTTTATATTATTGAACAATCCAACCAATGATATGGTTATAGTAGTTCCAAGATATTTATGAAGGGTGATGGTTATGAAAAATCATATTGGTTCTTATGTAGATTCGTCTGGAGGGTAAAATGAATTATAGTGCTAGAACCTAAGTCAATAAAGTGGTGGAAGCTTCTGTAATGGTGCATTAAGTTCATATAGATTTATCCCATCTATAATGATGCTTCTATAATTGTGCATTGGTAGCTCAGAATGGTTGGAAAGTCCATCAAATGGATGTAAAAATTTCTTTCTTCAAAGGACATATGAAAGAGAATGTTTTTATGTCCCAACCAAAAGGATTTGTTGTGAAGGGTCAGGAACACAAAGCATGCAAGATTATAAAATCCTTGTATGGCCTCAAGCAAGCACCACAAGCCTGGCACGAGAAGTTGACGTAGAATCTTATAAAACTCAATTTCAAACATTATGATCTTCATGATGCAACTTTGTTTGTCAAGAAAGTTGGCAAAGTAGTTGTGTATCTTGTGGTGTATGTATATGCTATTTTGATGAATGGGAACAATGAGAAATACATTACATCCATAAATAACTAACCGAGGAAAGGTTTTTAAATGACATATTTGCGCTATGTTCACTACTATCTTGGTATTGAAGTAACCCAACATCTAAAGTTTATATTCCTCTCTCAGAAGAAGTACATTGGATATATGTTGAACAGGTTTGGCATGGTTGAGTGGAATCCTTTAAGTACTCTAATGGAACATAATTTAAAGTTCGCATGCATTGAAGGAAAATAATTTGAGGATGAAACAAAGTATAAATAGCTTGTGGGAAGTCTCAACTACCTAATTACTACCATACCCTACATTTCATTTTTTGTTTCAATCCTCTCCATGTTTATGTAAAAGCCTTGTGAAGGTCATTAGTCTGCTACAAAAAGAGTTCTAAAGTACTTGAAGGGAACTCATGAATTTGGACTTAAGTATACATAGGTGGGTGACTTGAGCTTGATTGGATACTCTGATTCATACTTTGATGGACATAAAGAAACGGGAGTATCTAATTGAGGTTATGTTATGAGTCTTGGATCAGGAGTTGTCTCCTAGAGGTCATGCAAATAATTAGTTCCAACAAATTCCACAACTGAGCAAATGTATGTGGCAACAACTGAAGAAAAACAAAATATTGTGTGGCTCAAGAAAATTATGAAATATTTGCAAGAGAAACAAGTACATTCAAATATTATTTTCATTCACAATGCATACAATAATGTTGGCCAAGAACCCAAAGTTCCATGATCAAATGAAACGAATCAACACAAAATACCACCTGATTTAACATCATTTCGAGGCTAAAACAATCCATGTATGGCATTGTTGCACAAATGAGAAGATTGCAAACATCTTCACCAAACCACTTGGAAGGGAAAGTTTGGAATATTCAAAATGATGCTTGGACTCACCAACATTCCTTCAGATTAAGGGGGGGAAATGTTGACACCTAATCTTTGGGATTAGGAAAAATTGTGTAAATATTGTAAATAAAAAAAATAAAGGAAGTTAGAAGATAAAGATACATTGGGAGATGAAACCTAATATTATCCCTCTCCTTGTATATATTCATATTCTCTCGTAATGAAAAACACAATTTGATTCAAATTTACAAACCTGTCCTGATAGGGAAGACACTTACAATAATCATATTAGGTAAATGAGAGAAGTAAACATATGATGGAATGATAAAAATCACAATCCTTAGACATTTGGTTTCCTTTTATGGCATGTAAAGCATCAAGGGGCTTACACAAGATGATTGAACAAGTCTAGTCTGAAGACAAGGGTAATATGTAACACATGGGATGAATGGATGAGGGTAGCATGCAAGCATGTAGAGAGACACCCATTAGAATGAATTGAATCAGCGCGAGTGGACATGGTGGGATAGTGCATGATTCAAATGATCACAAAGGAGCACAAATGACTATTGAGAAGGGTTGGGCCAAACTATCATTTGGGAAAAGTATGTAATATGGAGCATTGACCCATTTTAAATGGAAGAATGCAACCTTGTTCAATCTAAAGCAATTGCTTGTAAATGCAACAAGAGAGTTGGCTAAGGGAACAAGCATTTGACCAAGTACCATTTGGATTAAAAGTGATAACATGAGATGAAGAGTTGAATCATTTGGATGGGAAATGCATAAGTTTATACAGGTTTGGATAGTGTGTAATCACCCAATGTCTAACATGATTGGGTGGATCATTGCACAATTCATGACATAATTTTCTTACATGAAAATGTGTAGGGAGATAAATTCTTGTTAGATAGAGGCAAAGGTAAGTATGAAAACACAAGAGAAATAAATAAAAAAAGATTTTGCTTGAATAAATAATTTATATTCATTAATTATTCTCTCATATACATCCATCGAGCTACGACTATTCTCTCTTCTTAATTCGCATTACAATGGCCCAACCACATGTCTATAAACAACAAACTTTTTAAATACGGAATCATGCAATCTATAACTTATCTTTCGTCATGCAAACTAAGACTTCACACTTTAACTAAACTTTTCTAAATTTACTTTAACTTAACTCAACATTTTTCTTTTTCTTGAATCAAATTTTCTAGACAAAGCATTAACCTTCTAACTCTGGCTCACTTGACTTCTAATATTAGACTCAAATTTCTTTCCTTAACTTAACTCTACTCTTCATGCATTGCATGCATACAAGAGTAATTATTATTTCTAAAAATTCCCCTTAATTATGACCATATGACTCAACCTTAACATAATCGTGACTCAAATATGCATGCTACACTTGCAATAAAAAATTGACTCAAAAAATGTTTTACAACACATTTTTTTCCTTTTCATTTCTTCCATATTTTATACCCTTGAAACTGCTTCATTTTCAGTTGCACTTTCTTGATGTAAGCTCCATATTTCTTCACTTGTTGCTACTGCAATTTTTCTTTGACTTATTTTATATTTATTCTAAAAAATAATTTAGGCTTTCAGATCCTATCTTCTATAGCTTCCTCTCAAAATATTCGTTCACTCATGGACTATTACCACAACTCTTCATCTTCAAACTATGAACTTTACCATGCTTCTTCGGCTTCATTTTCATGATCTTATTTATGCCATATTTTGTGATAGTATAATTTGATCTCTTCATGACCCCATTGTTGAAAGGTTGGTCCAATGCTTTCTTCTTTGTATTGAGAAACTTCTATGCCCTTTCCTACATATTTTTCTTCATCTTCTCTTTCATATATAACTGTAACTGCATTGTTGTCTTGTCTACTTTCACGCTCAAAATCAATGTTAAAAACATCTTGATTATATCCTGTAGTGAGATATTTCTCTTCTTCTTCTTTCTTCTTTTCATCTTCAACTACATTGGGGCTATCTTAGACTATTATGTTGTTAGTGGATATTCTCATCAAAAACTCATGAATCACTTTATCCTCTTATTAATCATCAATTGTTGAAACATCATGCACCGCTTCATGAGCAATTCTAATTGTTGCTTCGTAACTTGCTACTACAGTGGTAGCTTCAACCTTAAATTCTTCATCAAACATGGCACTTCCCATATTTCCACAACCAGTCCTTCTTTCAAAAAAGAGACCAAAAATCTCATCAACATAATTTTCATCCACTCTATGGTGAAATATCTAAGCATGCATGTGCTCATTAAAAATTTCAACTTCACCAAATTCATCATTTGTTGATGGATTCATGAGATATGCACTTTCAACTCTATAAACCATTACTTTATATGAAACATTGTCTTTGTTATTCTCAAACTTAAATTCCTCAAACTTTGATGCAAAGAGGTCATCATCAACTGCAATAATACCAACTAGTTCACACATTTTATTCTCTTCTTTATTGGAATATTCATCATCATCAATAAGGTCTATTATTGGATTCACCAATTCAGAACTCACCTTGCAGTCACCATCCTCATGTGTCTCAACATGCAGTGAGATTCACCATCATCTTCACCATCCATGTTACAATGGGGTTCTCAAGCATCTATATGCTCTTGCTCTACTTCACATGTAGAGACTTCAAATTCTCACTCTGCAATATTTTCATGTCTTCTTCATCCATATGCATGTATGCATGATGGGTTTCACTTTTATAGTTTTTATGACCATCATCCCCATTTGAGTGGGATTCTCCAAGATTTATTTTTCTCCTAAAGTCTTTCTCATTTAATCTTAGACCTGTAGTTGAATTTCTTTTGATTCTTCAACATACTGTAAAAGAATTTTTTTTCTTTATGTCACTTTCCTTTATACCAAATTCTACTTCCAGGGTCTTCCATGCTTCCTAGGAAGATGTAGCTTTTGCTACCTTGCACAAGGACTTCTCATCCAATGTATGTTTTATAAGATCCAATACTAAGGCATCACATACTTCATCATATGGTTTATTATACTGATACTCAATCAACTCTTTACATCAAAGACTTTTTTCATTTTCACAGTTCCCAAAAATTAAAAATTTTACCAGTAAATTTTGGAAGTGTTACCAGATCTATCTTGATCCATTCATCCTCGAATTGTTCTACTTCATCTACTTTTATTTTATAAGCCCCGATTGTGGCGAGAAACTCTATGAGCTCTTCAAAATACTTTGGCTCTTCGTTTTGATTTACTTTCTAGGTTTTCTTCAGCCTTGCTTTGTGACCCATGGTTTTCATCTTTCTTTTGTCTTTTCTATTCTTTCATTATTTTGTTAGAATTCTAGAAATGAATGCCACGTACACTTGATTATCTATAAAAATAGACATTTTAACCTTCACTTTAATGGTGGCTCCCAAAAACTACTAGCAATTTTTCTAAGCTCTTTTACGCAAATTCTTATGGAGGCTCATGGCTATAGCTAACGGTGGATACTCCTTTGGTTAGTGGCAGTGGCTCTTTCCTCTTGATATGATGTTGGCTCTATAAGATACTCACACTAATCTTTTAGTAGTTGAACTTACAAACTGTTAATGAGATCTAGTTTCTACTTCTGGACCAATGGATGAAAACATTGATTTGTGGGCTACTCACAATAACCAAGGCTCTTAATGGAAGTAGCTCATGACATTCTTAATTCCTTTGGTTCTTTGAAACCTTTATAAACCTTGCTCTGATACCACTTTTTATTTAGTGGCAGAGATAAGAATGCAAACACAAGACAAATAAGTACACAACCTTCTACCTGCATAGAAAAAATTTATTCATTAATTATTGTCTCATATACATCCACCGAGTTGTTACTATTCTCTCTTTTTATTTCACACTACAATTACTCAACCATGAGTATACAAGCACTAAACTTTCTAAATATGGAATCATGCAAGCTCTGACTTTCTTTTCCTCATTCAAATTATGACTTGACACTTTAAATAAACTTTTCTAACTTCACTTTAAAATAAATCGACATTTTTCTATTCCCTAACTTAGCTTTTCTTGACAAGGCATTAACCTTTTAACTCTGACTCACGTGACTTCTAATATTAGACTTAACTTTATTTTTTTCACTTAAATTAACTCTTCACACATTGTATGCATACAATATTACTTACTATTTCTACCAAGTGAAACTATTTTTATCTATGATAAAGTTGTGATCAATGATAGTAAATCAAATAGGAAATTTGGAGATAAGTTTGTATGAATTGTGTGCTCTTATAATTTTTAAATTTCTATATGAGACTAGAGTTCACTTGGTTGTAACACATTTGAATATTTGGTAACTATTAGACCAATTTAGTTGTTGATTCTATAAGATTACTTTCATTCATATCATTTGCATATTGGTTATATTAAGGCATAATTGTATGAAATGATTATCTATGTGATATACCTCGGGTTTTTGTAATAATTAGCATTGTTTATTTTTGAAACAAATATTATTGATAAAACTATGATTGGTTGAAATGGTATTTCCATAACTTTTGTAAATGAACAAGATAAAAATGCTTATGTGATGAATAAAGTTTATTATAAATAAAAAAATCGGAATGGAAATCACTTGATTGACACACTTGAGTAATGAGATAATTGTCAATCTCAATCTTAGGTAATATTGAGACAAATATTCCATGCGAAACATATGTTTCCAATATGTGAAGATTTAATGGATGGGAGAAAAATCCATTAAATATTCTAGCTAGAGAAATATGCTAATTGTATGGAAAGATAAAGCATTGCTGGAGATAACTGTAGACTTTAGCAACAAAAATCCTTCCATAAAAGAGGGATGCCGCTAATAGAAAAATATAATGGAATGAAAGGTAGAAATATACCTATTGTGAAGATGAAGGGGTTACAGAAGCTCTAAGGGATCTAACAAGAAATTGGTCTCGACTCAGGGGGAATTGGTGGTTAGTTCATGGTTGGGGGGAATAGTGTACTCATTCAGTGATTTTCCCTTATTCTAGTTAGAACTTGTGTATTCTTAATTATTTTGGTAAATAAATACATATTTTTTCATTCTCAAAATGTGTTCTAACATTAGTGTTTAAAATATGTTGTACTAGAATTATGTTTCTCTACATTTAAGTGGTCAAAATGGTTGTAGGATAGAGCAATTCCATATTTATTTGATATCCCTATATAGTAATAGAGAGGATTGAGACATTATTTTGTAGGTGGAAAGTGAGAATATGTTAGAATATGTAATTGAGATTGATAGTTGGACCAGAGATGGAGGTAGGAGAAACTAGTATGATTACAAGTAATATCTCGCTGTTCTTACTTGCATATTGTGTTAATGATATTCCAATTACTGCTAGTGACAAAATTATGATTTTCTCTCTCCATAAGAACTGTGAAAAGGAAAATTTAATGACAACTGATTCTATGGGGTGAAAACAAATTAAACGCAGAATATCTAGAGCTCAGGCCTCTTCTAATTCTTTTTAAAATTTAAGGCAACTCAATCAAGCCAAATTGTGACCTGAAGAGAAGGGTAAGAACCTATAAGAAATTGAAGAATAAAAATAAAAATATCTGATGTAGGAAGCTGTTCATTACAGCATAGAAATTGAAGTTATATGGGTTAATAAGGAAACATAATTGCATCATCCATATCGGGATCTAGGTAAGATGTTATTCTTAATCAATAACATGCAAAATAGGAAAATATGCGAAAAAGGAGACCTTTTGACTTATAACGCGCACAGAAAATGGGAAACGTGGAAGAATAATTGCACCTGTAGTCCTCAGACTAATAAATGCATTTATTATGAATACACCTACTGAATTAACAATCTTTTAACAAAGGTACGCAGAATTAATAACCAATTTCTACAAACCGGTTAAACTCAAAGTCATGCATCAATTAAGCCAATGAATAGGAAAAACACAACACAAATGTGTTTATGATTTCAGATCATTAAGAAACTACAGTAGCACTTATTTCAATGTAAGTGAATAAATACATATATATTTACATCTCATTACCAAACAATCTTTTTGGTTCAGTATATTATAAATACGAGTGCAACCACAGAACACCAAAATTCTATTGTAAACCATTCCATGTAAACACAATATAAAGAGAAGGCCTATAGGCCATTGAAATTATATATAAACTTTTATTGTACATTACTGTCAAACAAAATAAATAAATAAAATAGAAATGTACGGTTAGACAGCCATAAGGTAAAACCTTGATCTGATTGCTCAAAATACATATTAACTCTAGTATCTTCATTCAATTATTCCAAAAAACACAAGATTTAGTGGATAGAATAACCATTGAGGGAACACCTTGTAGAAATCAGTATATCTAGTCCAAAATAGACAATTATGGGAGAAAACCAGAAAAGAAAAAGAGAACCCAGAAGCATGAACAAGATTCTATCAGTGCCTCTACCGAATAGCACCAAGTGTGGTATTTGGTAACTCGAGTGAAGAAAGGGAAAAATCCATCGACTCGATCAATCAGATGACTTGTTAGTCATTGTTGACCCTATTCCTCTATTGGACAAAACTAGAAAGGAATGGTCATGATCGTACTTGTGCAAAACCAACATGGAAATCACTATTTAGTGCATAGCTGGGAACAATAACATGGTACACTAGAAAAGGGGTTTTGAGATTTCCATACAACTGAAAATCAGGATTACCTTCTGTTTTGCAGTTCAAGTAGTTTCTCCCTCATTTTCTTGTTGCAACAAGAATGAATATATTAGACTTGGAATTAAAAATCATGCATAGTAAAACCTGGGAGAAATCAGTTATAAGTTCTATATGTAACTAGAGCAAAGAGCATGCACCTGAGAAAGTAAAGGAGAATGAATGGTGAAGTATCTGCCCAACAACTAAAACCTCGGTAGTCGTAAATTCTCTACAGGGGGTCATAGAAGCAACAATAACTTACTACAAAGGTTTTTCTTTTCTAGCATACAAGGGAACAAGAAATGGGAAGAGTAAATTAGTGTCAATATACCTAGAGGATTAAGTGTAGGATAACACTCTAATAGTATAGAGTCTAATATAAACTGGGGAAACTTTTAAAATATAAAGAGCATATCATTACTCAGAGTAGGTGCAACATATGGTTACCAATTAAAGAACCCAATAAAAACGCACGACCCTTTATTCCTCTAAACTGGGAACTAAGTATGCAAGCCCTCAAACCTTGCTAAGAAGAGGGACGGGAACCTATAATTGGAGAAAAAGGAAAAACAAAGACTAAGTGGCCACTTGAACAACATCCCAATGAATTTCCAAAATAAAACGAGAGAGGAAAAATTCCTACTCCGCGAATTGAAAAAAGGAAGCAATGGTTCAACTTACATGAGTTATTAAGGTTACAACCATATGCTTCAGTGGTAAATATGATATAAAACACAGTGAATTGAAAATAGCCTTTGTGGGCTCCTCTTCCTTGACTTGAAGGTTGGCGCATACATAATTACACATAAAACTCTTTAATGGAATGAATAGAGTAAAGCCTAGTGAAGCGAAGATGCAATTGAAGAATACATCAAACCATTACTACCTAGTTCAGAACACATTAGCTGGCTTTAGTGGAAATTATTTTGTTGTCATAGCCCAAACTATGTTCTGGCTTCCATCCTTCAATTGTTTGGAACCAGAGTTGCAAGAATGATGACCAGACCTTACCCTAGTAGCAAAACCACCTGATAGGAAAAATGGGCTAGAAATAACACTATTTAGCAGAGGATGATGTGTTTCCACGAACGCAAAGCCTTTGTGGATTTTTCTCACCGTAATGAGACATAGGATAAAGAAAAGATGAACCTTCCAAATTCCAAGGGAGAAGGAAAGAGGAATACAAGTAGGGTTTGATGGATAAGCCTCCACCATCGGATTTCGTTGTTCCATCCCCATCGTTCACTTAAAGAAAGGTCTATGCCTTCATGTGAATTGCACATGGCACCTATCAAGTTGGAACGATGGGATTGGTTCCCCAATCTGCTGGGCATACCGACCTTTATAACCATTGACATTGCATTACATCAATAATAAATAAGGGGTAATAAAATATGACTCTGAGGTCGAAACATTATTCATACCTATAACCATACATATGTTCTCAAACCATTTTTGATTCTCCTATTGATATCGATGGATTGGTAAAATAAAAATGTGGGAGGGTATACGCCATGGGGTTAGGGAAGCTAGGGTGTTAACTACCCAGTTAGTATAATACTACTATGTCGAGGACTACCCTGGAAAGTAAAAAAAAGTTAAAGAAGTGTATGTGCTCACTATAATTGGAGAGGTGGTGGATCAACTTGTCATACAACATTGAAACTATAGAGCATAGGAGAAGTATATATAATCTACAGCTAGAGATAGTGGATTCCAGAAATAACATAAAAACCAATCATCATTACTTATATTACATTTGATCCTTGAATTATTGTTAGTAACGATATATAAAGTGGAAAAAAAAAATTACAATGCCTTATTAAAAGTAGAAGGAGGGGTTTGTGACAAATGGTATCAGAGTCTCAGGTTCAAAAAATAGGGCTTAATGGAACCACTACAATAGTAACTAAGAAGAGAACATAGTTATATTGTGTGAAATGAGTAATGGTTAGTTGATCTAACTTGTAGCTGTAATATGTTGTACAGTGTATCATGTAAGGACCAACAACAATAAATGGCAAAGGACCCTCCTCTAGTTATAACGGCGGGTGAGGGCTTGTATGTTGAGTTAGGAAATGGACAAGAACCAACAAAATCCAAGTTGTTGCACATTATTAGGGGTTTATGGAAAGAATTTGGCTACCTTAGGACTAGCAACAAACAGTTGTTAAAGGCCAGCGAGGAATAGGAGAGAATGATTAGAGGATTGACAAAAAAGTCTAGTCAGAAAATCGTGGAACTTGTTGTGGAAAAAGAAGGCAAAGAGAGTACAGAATCAGAAAAATATGAGAGTGGATAGGATTCTGATAGAAAATTTCCTCAAACATGGAAGAGAAAGAAACAAACTGAGTTGTAAAGGGAATTCCGAAAAATCAAGCCCCCTACTTTTGATGGGGAAAGGGAGGAGGATGCAGAGGCTTGGTTACTTAATATGACTAAATGCTTTTAGGTATTTGATTATGAGAGAAAATTAAATGCCATATTGGCTATTTACCAGCTACAAGGTAAGGTTTCCTTTTGGTGGGAAGATTCTAAGAGTGTGCATTTTCTTGAAGAAAAGATACTATCTTGGGAGGAGTTCCAGAAGTAGTTCAAAAATTGATATTTGAGTGAACACTATTACGATGATCATGCCAAGGAGTTCAATGAACTAAGGTTAGGATGAATCTCGATGGATGAATTTGTGACAAGGTTAACCAATTTTTTGTGGTATGGACCTTACATCAAGGAAGAAAAAGCTAAGGTACAAATATTTCTGAATTGTTTGCCTACAGTGTACAAGGAACGGGTTGCATTTGATAATACGAAGATGATGGATGAAGTGATAAGGAAGGCCAGGATGTGTTATTAGCAGTTTAGAAATAACGTTGAAGGCTCTAAATTTTGGCAAAATAAGGATAGAACTAAATCTACAGTGGGAGTTAAGTGACAAAAACAGAGATATCTTAATAACTTTGGCAAGGACCATCAAAGGAAAAATTTCAATAAGATTAACGTAAATTAGCCAGCACACTCTCAATTAAGTTCAAAACCTATGGACCTGAATGTTAAAAGGATTAATGGGGACAAGGAGAAAGGAACATTGAAATGCTGGGGGTGTGGCAAAACCCATTTGTTAAGGGATTGTCCACATAATCCCAGATTTGTACAATATATACAAGATGTCCATGAAGCTACTACTGTGAATTATCTCGCTTGGAATATTCCCAGAATAAGCACAAATTTGGAAGATATACAAGTGGAGCATCAATCCAGAATGACTGAAATGGAAGGTATTATTTTCAAACAACCTCGTTTATGTTTTAATAGATCCTCAGGCCAGCTTAAGTTATATTGGACCACAAATAGTTGAAAAGTGTAAACTTAAAACTAAAAAATATAAACATGCTCGGTAGGTACAACTTGCAACTAGTACCAAGAGAAGGGTAGTTAGTCAAGTAAAGAAATGTCATCTTTATTTAAATGGTTACTTAACAACAGTGAATTTGAATGTAGTTCTACTAGGATCATATGATGTACTAATAAGTATGGATTGGCTGGAAAAACATAAAGCCAATATAATTTGCTTAACAAAAACCCATATCAGTCAGACTAATTACAACTGTAAAAATGAAAAAAAGTACTCAGAAAGGGTGCAGATTATTTATGGTTCAGGAAGAAGTGGGTGAAAAACAAGGTGAGACACCACCTATAGATACTCTACCAATTATTAAGGACTATCGAGATGTTTTTCCAGAAGAGATTCCTAGATTACCACCTCATAGAGACATTGCATTAGGTGATTTTTGAGGTCTAAAATGGGCCTCCTAAGGAAACTATAAAATAATAGTGGAAATAATAAAATAAGATTAGATTACATCATCAAATTTTAGAGGTAAAAAAGATAACATTGTTTTTTCAACTTGTATTTTCAACTTATCTCTGTATGGGTTTACTCAAATTTTGAGCGGAAACACTCATTGGATGTGGAATTTGATTCCTCATCCAAGGAGTACCTATGTTGCATACTTTTGATGGATCCTGCTACATGAAAAATGAGAATTACATGAAAAACGTGATTGCAATCACATTTTTTCATTTATTTGTAATTTTTCGTATAGCAGGGTCCATCAAAAGTATGCAACATGGGTACTCCTTGAATGAGGAATTAAATTTTTCATCCAACAAGTACTCCTGCTAAAAATTTCAGTAAAAAATTAAGGAGATAAGTTGAAAAAGTAGTTTTGTTGTTTTATTATTTTTTAATATTTGTACTTTTTACTCCAAAAATGTTGAATCATCCCCCATGGTTGACATCATCATCTTGAATCATATTGGTTATTATAAAGTTTTTTTGGTTGTACATTATTCTTGTGAGGCCCATTTTAGACCTCAAAAATCCCCTAATGATTTTTGCATTGATTTAGTACCTGGTGCAGCCTGAATGTCTAGAGCACCCTACTGAATGAGCCCATCCGAATTATTGGAACTAAATATTGATTTAAAAGAGTTAATGGAAAAAGGCTATATTAGGCCCAGTGTGTCACCATGGGGGCAGTGATGTTATTTATTAAAAATAAATATGGCACATTGAGGACGTGCATTGATTATTGACGGTTAAATAAGTTAACCATCAAGAATAAGTACCCATTGCCTCACATTGATGACTTGTTTGACCAAGTACGGGGGGTGACCATCTTTTAAAAGATTGACTTAAGAACATGATATCATCAATTAAGGATCAGAAGTGAGGATATTCAAAAGATAACCTTTAGGACCCAATATGGGTACTACGAATTCGTAGTATTACCATTTGGCCTTACTAATGCTCCAACAACCTTCATGTGCTTGATGAATAGCATACTCAACAAATATTTAGACAAATTTGTGCTAGTGTTTATCGACAATATCCTGATATATTCTCGTAATGAAGAAGAACATAAATAACACTTAAAATTGGTATTGAAAGCTTTAAGGGAAAATTAGTTGTATGCAAAATTCAACAAGTGTGAATTTTATAAAACCACAATACAATACTTGGGTCAAGTCATTTCTACGGAAGGATTAGTGGTTGATCCTGAAAATGTTAAAGCCATGATTGATTGGCCCATAGCAAAGGATGTGTTCATTATTCGATCATTTATGGGACAAGCAAGGTATTACTGCAAGTTTATAGAGGGATTTTCCATAATAGCCTTACCTCTCATGTCATTACAAAAAAAAAGGAGAAAATTTTTAATGGACTTCTGAATGTCAGAACAGTTTTGTAAAACTAAAGTAGTTACTCACAACAGCGCCCATTTTAAAACTTGCAAATCCTAACAGGGAGTTCACCGCATGAACTAATGCTTGTATGGAGGGGTTAGGGGGATTTTTCCTCTAAGATAGTTCTGTTATAGCCTATGAGTCCAGAAAGTTAAAAATCCATGAAAGAAACTATGATGTATATGATTTAGAGTTAGTTTTTGTCATACATGCCTTGAAAATGTGGAGGCATTATTTGTTAGGAAAAAAATTCACTTTAGTAATTGACCATATCAGCTTAAAATATGTCTAGTCAACCAGATCTTAATGTAAGACAAGCTATATGGATGGCATTCCTTAGTGAATTTGAATTCGACATAAAACATATAAAGGGAAAAGAAAACAAGATAGCAGATGCCTTGAGTATACATGCTTACAATATCATGGAAGTGGCAGTTAGCAACAGTAAGACAGATTTCATAGAGAAGATTCAAAACTCTATAATTAATGACCCAAAATATCTAGAAATACAACATAAATTACAACAAATTCACATTCCTGGTTATACATAAAGCTCTGAAAATTTGTTGTTATACAGGAACAGATTATATGTTGCTACTATATTTTCTCTGAAATATATGACACTGGATGAGTATCATAAGAGAGCATACACATGAAATCCTGGGTACCAAACGATGATAACACATTAAGGAAAAACCTATTTTGGCCCAGGATGAAGAAAGAAGTGGAAGAATACCTGTCAAGGTTTTTATAGTGTGAGTAGGTAAAATTAGAACATCAACACCCTGCTGGGCTGTTGAATCCACTACCTATTTGAAAATATAAGTGGGAGATAATATCCCTATATTTTATCACTGGATTACCAAGAACTAAAATATAACACAACTCCATTATGGTGGTGGTTGATACATTAAGCAAGGCAGCCCATTTCATACCAGTGCAATCAACTTATGGTACCACATAGGTCACTAATATATTAATGAAGGAAATTTTCTGGTTGCACGGGGTACCTAAACTGATAGTGTCAGATAGGGATGCCAAATTCACCTCAAATTTTTGGAAGTCATTTTTCGGGTCCATGGGTACTAAATTAAATCTTAATACAACATACCATCGTCAAACTGATGGAAAAAATAAAAGAATCAATTAACTTTTAGAATACATGCTCTAACTTTATGTTATGGATAAGCTTTCAAAATTAGAATATTTTTTGAATTTAGTTGAATTCGTCTACAACAATAGTTATCATACACCTATGAAAATGAGCCCTTTAGAAGCCTTATATGGAATGAAATGTTTTACACCCTTCAGTTGGAGTGAACTAGAGGATAGATTGATTTTAGGGCCAAAGGCGTTGCCAAAAACTAAGCAGATGCTGCAAAGAATTCTACAGAATATTAAAACGGCACAAGATCAACAAAAGAGTTATGCAGACAGGAAAAGAACATATAGAGAATTAAAAATTGGGGATCATGTGTACATGAGGGCAAACCCAACAAAAATTACATTGGGGATGGGAACCTATCCAAAATTAGCACCACGGTTTTGTGGACGATTTGAAATTTTGGATTAGGTTGGATCATATCTTATCAATTAGCATTACACAGTCACATTAAAGTTTATAATGTCATTCGTGTGTCTTTCCTTTAAATATATACATGATAGTTCTCACATTATTGATTGTGAAATGCTTTCGGTGGAACCCGAAGGTGACTTCCTGGCAGAACCTTTATGTATTCTAGATAAGAAGGAGATATAGCTCCATAATCAAGTCATTGTTTAGGTTAAAGTGCAATGGAAGCACTTTACTCTGGAGGAGGCTACCTGGGAGAGGGAAAACAAGATGAAGAAGAATTATCCAACATTAATCCAGAAAGAAGAAACTAGGAATTAAACACTGAGGATGGTGTAGCTAAAAGGGGGGAAAGATGTGATATCCCTCAGGTTTTGGTAATAATTAGCATTGTTTATTTTTGAAACAAATAGTATTGATCAAACTACGATTGGTTGAAATTGTATTTTCATAAATTTTATAAATGAACAAGATATAAATGGTTATGTAATGAGTAAAGTTTATTATAAATAAAATAATTGGAATCGAAATTACTTAAATGAGACACTTGAGTAATGAGATAATTGCCTATCTCAATCTTAGGTAAGATTGAGACAAAACTTCCATGGGAAACATGTGTTTCTAATATGTGAATATTTGATGGATGGGAGAAAAAGATCCATTAAATCTTCTAGCTAGAGATAGATGCTAACTATATGAAAACATAAAGCATTGTTGGAGATAAATGCAGGCTTTAGAATCAAAACGATTTCCATAAAATTCCAACATTGCTAATAGAAAAATATAATGGAAGAAAAGGTAGAAAGATACTTATTGGGAAGATGAAGGGGCTATGGAAGCTATAAGGGATTTGACTAGAAATTAGTCTCGGCTCAGGAGAACTAGTGGTAAGTTCATGGTTTGGAGGAACAATGTACTCATTAAGTGATTTTCCCTTATTTTGGTTAGAAATTATATTGGTAGATAAATATACATATTTTCATTCTGAAAATGTGTGCTAACATTTGTGTTTAAATTTTTTTGCACTAGAATCGTGCTTTTGTACATTTAAGTGGAAAAAATGATTGTAGGGTAGAGAAATTCCATATTTATTTGATATCCCTGTATAGTGATAAAGAGGACTTAGACATTAGCTTATAGGTGGAAAGAGATCATATGTTAGAATATGTATCTATGATTGATAGTTGGACCAACTATGGAGGTAGTAGCAACTAGTATGATTACAAGTAATATCTCACTATTCTTTCCTGCATACTATGTTGGTGATATTCCAATTATTGCATCTATGGCATGAAAAAAAATTAGATGCAGAAGATCTGGAGCTCATGCCTCTTCTATTTCTTTTTAAAGTTTAAGGAAACTCAATCAAGCCAAATTGTGACCTAAAGAGAAGGGTAAGAACCCATAGGAAAAAGAAGACTAAAAAATAAAAGAATAAAAAAAAAAATCTTTGATCTAGGTAGATAGTCATTACAACGTAGAAATTGATTTTTTGTGGGTTTATAATGAAACAAAATCACATCACTGATAGCAGGATCTAGATAAGAGCATATTCTTAATTAGTAACACATAAAATAGGAAGATATATGAAAAATGAGACCTTTCGATTTATAACACACGCAGAAAATGGGAAACCTGGAAGAATTAGTGCACTTGTAGTCCTCAGACTAATAAATACATTTATTATGAATACACCTATTAAATTAGCAAGCTTTCAACAGAGGTACGCGGAATTAATAACCAATTTCTACAAACCGGTTAAACTCAGAGCCACACATTAATTAAGCCAATGAATAGGAAACAAAACATAGACATGTTTATGAGTTTGGATCATTAAGAAACTACAGTAGCGGTTGTTTCAATGTAAGCAAGGAAATACATATATATCTATAGATATTTACCAAACAATCTTCCTTTTTCAATATACTATAGATGCGAGTGCAACCACGAAACACAGAAATTCTATTGTAAACCATTCCATTTAAACACGGTATCAAAAGAAGGCCTACATGCCATTAAAATTATATATAAAATTGTAGTGCACATAACTTGTAGGAGTCTGATAGAATGTTTCCTAGAAGATCGAAGAGAAACAAACAAACTAAGTTGCAAATGGAATTTTGGAAAATCAAGCTCCCTACTTTTGACAGGGAAAGGGAGAGGATGTGTAGGCTTGGTTAATTAATATTACTAAATACTTTCAGGTATATGATTATGAGAGAAACTTAAAGGCCAGATTGTTAGGTCCCTATACTACTAGTGTAAGCCAATATTGTTATTAGTGCAACCCCCTTATTGTATTATTGTGCCCAAAAAGTCCCCAACTTTTTATTATTGTGCCCCATAGAATCCCACTATTGTTATTGTTGTCCCCTACAATATTATTGTTATGTAGGCTCTAATTGTATTGGGACCCCTTAGACTCCTATATATAAAAAGGAGGCCTTGTCATTTGTATCATCCAATAATTTGTAATTTGTGTAATGTAAAGGATGTTTCCCCCTCTAAGAGGATGATTTTGAGGTTGTTGATATATCTTTTCTTTTATTTTGTGAGTTGGTTGCATAACATTTGGTATCAGAGCTTTGGATTCTATGGTTTCACTGTTTCAAACAGGTCATCATGAAATTTTCGCTATAACTATTCTTCAAAGAAGTTATAGATGCTGAAATTAAAACCCATTTGCGCTGAAACCTTGATGAATATCAGGTCCGAATTTCAGATCTTGTCTCACTATATTTTTAGAGATATGATCAAAGGAAGTTAGGGTTTTTATAGGCTCTTGAATTATATCTCAAACACATGACTTGGGGAAAATGATCATAAGTCCTCTCTAAGCATCAGATTGAAATTTTGTAAAAATTTATAGAAATATTACGAAATATTTTTTTCTTTGTATTGTGACTAGGTCTGAAGGTCGAAACAGTGACACATGGCACTTCATACAAGTTCGCTCTACTGAAGTAGTCTATAATCATACCTTCGTGGGATATTTGAAATAACTATTTCTTGGAGAATTTAATATTGATCAAACTTGTGAGGTTGGAAAGAGGACTCAGAGGGCTACTATAGGATGAAATTTCAGACCTTGGAGGTCTGAAATTATAAAGACACAATAGATTCAATATTGATCTCTTACAGAGCGAAAAATGGTGTGTAGTATTTTTAAAATATTGCATAGGTTTGGTTTGAAAAATTAGTTTGAAGTATTTGAAAGGGAAGAGTGAAGCATAATTATCATTAATTGATGCCCTGGAGAAATGAAATGGAAAAACCTAGTAAGAAACCTGAAATCTCTACCATGAATCATGAAGAAGAGGAAGAAATGCAACATGATATATTAAATTACGGGACCAAGTGCAATAAATTTCACTCTAAAAAAAGTAACGAAAGCTAAGATGGATGGTTTAAAGAAAGGCGTGGAAGCTACGATGAATGGTATGGAAGCTAAGATTAATGGTATGGAATCTAAGATAGATGGTTTAGAAGTAAACATTGAAGATTTGAAGAAAGACATCAAAGGTTTGAAAGGAGTTTTGGCAAATTTTCTTCAAGAAATTCTTCCTAATGGTGAAAAGGTAGTAGAGGTAACTCATGATGAGAACAAAAGAAACGTTAATCATGATTCCATAGAATCTAATATTGGATTGAAGACCCACCATGTTCCAAATATTGATATGAGGAAGTTTTATGGAAAGGATCCTGTAACATGGATACTACAGATGGAGCAATATTTCAATCTCCATAATGTGAAAAACAAACAAAAGGTACACATTGCAACTTTATATTTAGAACCCAATCAGTTTTTGTGCTATTGATGGCTTTTATCTCGTAAAAAAAGTGTCACTTGGTCAATTTTTATGGAGGAAATGATAGCACATTATGAGGATACAAAAGTCAACACCTTCTTTAGCCAATTGATAAATCTCAAACAAAAGGATTCAATGGTGGAGCACATTGAGGAATTCCAAAAATTGAATATAAGGGTAAAAGACATTCCATAGGAGCATAGAATTGATGTGTTCATATAGACTTTAAAGGATAACATCCAACATGCGCTTTTCCTTTGGGAACTTGATTCATTAGAGAAGGCATTTAGGTTGGCAAGAAAAAATTAAAGCAAAATTATAGCAACATGGAGGCCTAAAATTTACATTTATAAATATAGAAGTCTTTCTTCCCCTATCCTTCCACAAACTACAAGGCTGACACCACAAAAATTTGAAGAACAGAGAAAAAGGGATTTGTTACAGTTGTGATAGCAAATACACTAAAGGTCATAAGTGTGTTGAGAAGAAATTATTTTACATAGATTGTGAAGAGGAGGAAGAAAAGGAACAAAAAATGTCAAAAGAAGAAGATATACACCAAGAAGCACCCCTAGAGAAAGAAGAAATGAATCCGACCATATCTTGTAATGCAATGGTAGGAATTACCACTCCTCAAACTCTCAAAATAGAAGGACATATCAAGAAGAAAAAGGTAATAGTGTTGATTTATTTGGGTAGTACCCATAATTTTATTCATTGTAAGATAGCCAGGGAATTGAATTGGTTTGTATATCCAACATCAGAGTGTAAAGTGATAGTTGCAAATGGAGGAACCATAAATTTCTTGGAAAGTGCCATAATAACAAGATATTCATGGGAGAATATGTAATGAATAGTTCAATTCTTTCCATTCCAATGGGTGGTGCTGATGTTTTACTAGGAGTCCAATGGCTACAATCTTTGGGTACAATACCTTGTAATTTTCAAGAACTTTTCTTGAAATTTTTTTGGGAAGGAAAGGAAGTTGAGTTAAGGGGTATCATAGGGAAACCGAGAAAGATAATCATCTCTAACAGCATGACAAAGCTTCTAAATAAAGAACAATGGGGATTAATTTCACAATTATGTTCACTAGAGGTTCCCACATCGAAATCATCTATTTCTCCAGATGTCCAAAAACATTTGGACAATCATTCCAAGGTATTTGACACTCCCAAAGGCCTCCCACCTATTCCCGATCATGATCATGCTATTCATTTTATTCCAGGAAGTGTTCCCCCAAACATTAGGCCTACAGATATCCATATGCCCAAAAGAGTGAAATTGAACGTATGGTTGTAGAAATGCTAGAGGCTGGTATAACTCAACCTAGTCAAAATTCTTTCTCTGCTCTAGTGGTATTGGTACACAAGAAGAATGGATCATGGCGCATGTGTCTGGATTATAGGGAGCTCAATAAGCTTACTATTAAATATAAATTTACCATTCCTATCATTGATGAATTATTGGATGAATTACATGGAGCAATTTACTTCACCAAGTTGGATCTTCGTTCAGGATATCATCAAATTAGAAAAAAGGCTAAAGACATTCCAAAAACAGGATTTAGAACTCATGAGGGTCATTATGAATTTGAGGTCATGCCTTTTGGGCTTACCAATGCACCTTCTAAATTTCAAGGTTTGATGAATTCCATTTTCAAACTCTTCCTTACAAAATTTGTGTTAGTATTTTTTGATGATATACTAATCTACAATAAGTCTTGGAAGGATCATGTTCAACATGTTGAAAGGGTGCTCAAACTGTTAGAGGAGAAACAATTATATGCAAAAAGCTCCAAATGTTTTTTTGGAGTAAAAGAGGTGGAGTATTTGGGTCATATTATATCTCATGAAGGTGTTGAGTTAGACCTTAGAAAAATTAAAGCCATTAAGGAATGGAAAATTCCCACATCCATAAAGAATCTGCGAGGATTTCTTGGGTTTACAGGGTATTATCATAAGTTTTTTAAGAATTATGGGAGAATAGCAGCATCTCTAACAACATTACTAAAGAAAGATGTATTTTCTTAGACTCCAAAAGCAACGAAGGCCTTTGAACATATTAATGAGGCAATGTGCCAAGCACTGGTCTTAGCTACGACAAAATTCACAAAAACCTTTATTATGGAATGTGATGCCTCAGGAAATGGAATTGGTGTTGTTTTATTGCAAGAAGAAAGACCCATTTCTTTCAAAAGTCGTCCAATCAAAGGAAAGTATTTACACAAAGTTATTTATGAGAAGGAAATGTTGGAAATACTACATGCACTTAGGAAATGGTGACCTTACCTAATGGGAAGACACTTCAAGGTAAAAACGGATCGTGATAGCCTTAAATACTTTTTAGAGCAAAGATTATCTTCAGAAAAATAGAAAAAATGGGTCAGTAAGATGTTGGGTTATGACTTTGAAATCATCTACAAAAAAGGGAAGAAAAATGTTGTTGTAGATGCACTCAAGAAAGGATGAGGATGTGGAAGCATTGTTTTGTGTCATTTCTATTATCTAACGAGATTGGATAAATGAAGCAAGGGATGAGTGGAAGAATGATGAAGAAGAAAGATCCTAGTTCAAAAAATATTGCTGTAACTTGATGAGGAAGGAAAAATCATATTGGAACCTGAAGCAGTCAAAGAAACAAGAAATCACAAGCTACAAAATCGATCAATTTCAGATTATCTCATTAAGTGGAAGAACTTACACACGGAAGATTCCATATGAGAGGATGATAATTTTATATAGAAGCATCCAGAACTACTAAAGCGCTAAGGACAACACTCTTTGAAGGAGAGGGGCATGTTAGGTCCCTATACTACTAGGCTCTGATTGTATTGGGGCCCCTTAGACTAATATATCTAGAAAGAAGGTCTTGTCATTTGTATCATCCAAGAATTGTTGATTTTTGTAATTTAAAGGGGGTTTCCCCCTCGAAGAGGTTGATTTTGAAGTCGTTGATCTATCTTTTCTTCTATTTTGTGATCTAGTTGCATAACACAAATTGGTTATTTACCAGGTACAAGGTAAGGATGCCCTCTGGTGGGAAGAGGCTAAGAGTGTGCATTTTCTTGAAGAAAAGATGGTATCTTGGGAGGAGTTTCAGAAGCAGTTAAAAATTGATATTTGAGTGAACGCTATTATGATGATCATCCCAAGGAGTTCCATGAACTAAGGTTAGGACAACTCTCGATGGATGAATTTATGACAAAGTTCACCAATTTGCAGCGGTACATAGCTTACATTAAGGAAGAAAATGTTAAGGTACATATATTTTTGAATATTTTTCCTACATTGTACAAGGAATACATTGATTTTGACTATACGAAGATGATGGATGAAGCGACAAGGAAGGCCAGGCTATGTTATCAATAGTTTGAAAATCAAGGTGAAGGCTCTCAAATTTTGGCAAAATAAGGATAGAACAAAATCTACAGTGGGACTTAAGCAACAAAAACCAAGATATCTTAAGAACTTTGGCAAGGACCTTCAAAGTAAAAATTTCAGTAAGATGAATTTAAATCAGTCGGCACACTCTCAAGTAAGTTCAAAACCTATGGACTTGAATGTTAAAAGGAGTAATGGGGACAAGAAGAAAGGAATGTTGAAATGTTGGGGGTGTGGCGAACCCCTTTTGTTAAGGGATTATCCACATAGTCCCATATATGTACAACATATACAAGATGTCCATGAAACTACTACTGTGAATGATCTCGCTAGGAATATTCCCATAATAAGTGCAACCTTAGAAGATAGACAAGCAAAGCATCAATCCACAATGATTGAAATGGAAGCTATTATTTTCAAACAACATGTTTCTATTTTAATAGATCCTAGGGATAGTTTAAGTTATATTGGACCACAGATAGTTGAAAACGATAAACTTAAAACTGAAAAATATAAAATTGCCTCGTTGGTACAACTTGCAACTAGTACCAAGAGAAGGGTAGTTAGTTGAGTAAAGAAATGTCATATTTATTTAAATGGTTACTTGACAATAGTGAATTTGAATATACTTCCGCTAGGATCATATGATGTATTAATAGGTAAGGAGTGGCTAGAAAAACATAAAGCCATTATAAACTACTTAACAAAAAAAATGACTTGCGAAAATCAATAAGGGAAAACTCAAGTAATTCAGGGTGTGACAAAACCATTATCAATCAGACTAATTACAGTTGTACAAATGACAAAAAGTGCTCTGAAAGGGTGAAAAATATTTATGTTTCAAGTAGAAGTGGGTGAACAACATGGCGAGAAACCACCTTTAGCTACCCTACCAATTATTAAGGACTACGGAGATGTTTTTCCAGAAGAGATTCCCATATTACCACCTCATATAGAAATCACATTTTCCATTGTTTTAGTAGCCGGTGCAGCCCCAGTGTCTAGAGAACCATACTAGATGAGCCTAGACGAATTATTGGAATTGAAAATGCAGTTACAAGAGTAGTTGGACAAAGGCTACATTAGGTCTATTGTGTCACCATGGGGGGCACTGATATTATTCGTTAAAAATAAAGATGTCACATTAAAGATGTGGATCGACTATCGACAGTTAGATAAGTTAACCATCAAGAATAAGTATCGATTTCCCTGCATTGACGACCTGTTTGACCAAGTACGAGGGGTGATCATCCTTTCAAAAATTGACTTAAGAATAGGATATCATCAATTAAGGATCAGAAGTGAGGATATTCACAAGACAAAGTTTAGGACCCAAGATGGGTACTACGAATTCGTAGTATTACCATTCAGCCTTACTAATGCTCTAGCAACCTTCATGTGCTTGATGAATAACATACTCAGGAACTATTTAGACAAATTTGTGCTGGTGTATTTTGACGATATCCTGTTATATTCCAAAAATGAAGAAGAACATAAAGAACACTTAAAATTGGTATTGCAATCTTTAAAGGAAAGTTAGTTGTATGAAAAAATTAGCAATCACTAGTAGAAAATGATGAAATTAGTGACTATGTGACTAAAAAGGTTAGTCACCACAATTATTTCAAGTGAATAATACTAAATTTGAGAAATTTTAAGTGACCGAACTAAAACTTATTAACTTAAATGACTAATTTAGTATAGGGATAAAATATACGACTAGATAATAAGTGACCAAGCTGAAAGTGACTAACTTAAATGACTAATTTAGTCTAGGACTAAAATATATGACTAGATAATAAGTGATAAAATTAATAATGATTAACTTAAATGACTATTATAGTCCAAGAATAAAAATATGACCAAATAACAAGTACAACAAGTATATGAATTACTCATTTATGTTAGTAATTTTTAATTATGTCACTCTGGAAATGGAAAATTGCAATTTTGATATTGAAGTGTTACATTTCATTACATGGGTCTCTGAATCCATCTGTATTTTTAAAATTCAGAGACAAAGGGGTCTCTGAATCCATCTACACTATTTAAATTTTGAATACCCTTTTGTCTCTAAATTTTATCACTGTAGATTGATTCAAGACCCCGTTCTTTGAATCCATCTGTAGTGTTAAATTTAGAGACAAAGGGGTCTTCAAGTCCATCTCTAGTGTTAAAATTTAGAGACCCCTTTAAGAGTGTCTCTAAGTCCATCTGCAATGTTAAGTACATAAAAATGATTCAAAATGACTAAAAATTTCTAGTCATAACAACATTTGACATAAAAATGACTCAAAATGCACATAGATTATCTTGAATCCCTTCTAACAAAAACTATTATCCATTGTGTTGTGAATAAAAGGTTATATGAGATTACTTGTGCTATGAAATTTTTGGTCTAAATCATTTACTTATAATAGTTCATGAATCTTAGTGAAGATCATTTTCATAAATCCTTTAGAGTTTAGATGTTGTGCATTACCTTCATTTTGAACATATTCTAGAATATTCACATGGTTGAAATCTCCATGAAACATAACATATGTAAAAAAACAAAATGCTAGTAAAAAAACATAATTGCATAAAAAAATTTCTTTCTTCTTGCTATTGTTTCCTATGCTACCACCTTACAACATTTACTTTGAAACATGTGGTGAAATTTCTAGTTTTATATGTTTGATGAAAAGAGTGTTTAGAGTTTATATAGACTAATTTGTTATTGCCTTCTTGGGTGATATTCTTATACACTACAAGACAAAGGAGGAGCATGAGAGACATTTGAGGATGGTGCTATAGGTGTTACAATAGAAATAATTTTATTCCAAGTTCATCAAGTCCACTTTCTATCAAAAGAAAATCAATGACTTAGTTCACAATATCTTAGAGGAGGGCGTGGAAATGGACCCAAGCAAGATGAAATCCATCAAAGGTTGGCCATCACCAAAATAATATTTCAAAGGTGAGATTGTTGATGTGTTTACCTAGTTACCACATGATATTTATTGAAGGTTTCTATAAGATTGTACATTCAATTATTTCATTGCAACAAAAATGAGTATAGAGTGAATGGACTACAAATTGTTAAGATAATTTTTAATAGTTGAAATGTTTATTAACCAATGGACCTATTCTAAAGAATGCAGATCCAAATGACGATATTTTTGTGTGCATAAATGTATGTAAAGAAGGACTTGGTATGTCATATGAATTGAAGAAAATAAAAGAACATGAAAGAAATTATGCTACCCATGACTTGGAGCTTACAACTATTGTCCATGCATTGAAAATGTGAAGCCATTATCTTATGGGATGAAATTTTGAGTTGAAAATAGACCATAAAGGTTTGAAATACTCACATAGAAAAATTAGACGGTTGGAATGCTCTAGTGAATCCAACTTTGACATCAACAATATTGAGGCAAAAGAGAATAAAGAGGTTAATGCACTTAGCATTAAGAGGGTGCATGTAATGCATGCTATAATAACTATTAGCATATACAACATATACTTAAAAATAATAATTTTGGAAGATTATAATTAACCTAACACTATTTACAAATTAAAGAAGGCTTACAACAAGGTAATTCACACCAAAAAACTAAATACTACATGCTAGAAGAGGATGGAAACATGTTGCAAAGGAACACAAGTTTATGTTCCTAATTCTCAGGAATTGAGAAATTTAGTGATAAGATAAATGTGTGATACACGATATGTTGGACAATAGGGTACCAAAAAACTATTGTGGTGATAAGAATCCAATATTTTTGACTTAGTATTAAAAAACATGTGGTTGATTACATAGCCAATTGCATGTAATGTTAGAAGGTAAAGGATGAAAATAGACATCCAACATGATTTCTATATCCATTTCCCATTCCTAAATGAAAATGACAGATTGTTACCATAAATTTCATCACCAAGCTACCAAGGATAACAAGGTGAGATTATTCCATCATGGTACTGATGGACAAGCTGACGAAAGGTACACATATTATTTCAATTAAGTTGATTGATAAGGAATCCAATATTATGGAAATTTATATAAAAAGGAAATTGTGAAGTTATATTTTGAGTTGTGATAACCTAGAAAACTAAGTGATTGTTAGGATATATATTATAAAAGACATGTAAGAACATATGTTAAATATAAGTAAAAATATAAAGGATACATAAGATAGGTAAAAATTTGCACAAACAAAGCAAAAATGCATAGATAATTTAGATTGGTTGGGCATGTGTTTTTCAAAGTGAAGGCTATAAAGAGCTCACTAAAATTGGGAAGCTACCAAGAATTGGTTGCACAATATTGTGGGCCATTTGAAATCCTAGATAGGATAAGTTTGGCTATATACATTCTTACATAACGTGCATCCATGAATATTCATAAAAGTGTTTCATGTATCTTTATTGAAAAAGTATGTGCGTAATCCTAACCTTGTGATTGATTAGACTATGGTCTAGGTGGAGCACAAAGGGGAATTTTGGGTGAAGCCAATATGCATCTTAAACTCAATATTCGAAGTGCTCCTGTGCAAATCTATTATCTTGTTAAAGGTCCAATGGACATACTGTAATCCTGAAGATACTACATGGGAGCATGAAGAGGTTATATGGGAGGACTACACATAGCTTTTTTCATATTTTGAGGAAATATGAATGTAAATTTGTGCATAAATGACTAAAGACATCATTTTTTATAGATAGGATTACTAAATTCCATAGCTTGGATATTTCATGTCTGATGAGTGGTTGAGCCCTCAAAGGTAAGTGGGACAGGCTAAAGGATTGTGATGGAGAGAAGGGAGTACTCTTTCTTGGATTATATAGGTTGAGGGGAGTGAGAGTTGGGCACTTGGAATTTCTATAAGAGTTACTGAATTTTCAAATTATATAGTGCTAAGATGTAAAAAAAAATTATGTATCTACATGTAAACCTATATGGTGATGTGCACCAAATATAGTGAAAAAATGTAGGTGGAGGAAAATGTAACACCCCGGTTTTGATCACTATATTAGAAATGTATAATTTTAAATACGATTAATGTGTAAATTCCAAGATATATAATTTGTAAAAATGTAGCCAAATATCTCTAGAATTATTTGATTTCAATGGTTTCATTATGTAAGGTGACCAATGTGTGAAACTTGCAATACTCAGGAGGAGACTACAAAAAAATTATCCATGTTAAGGGTTGGTGTGGTATAGGCCTAGTGTGATCGTCAAGTGATTTTGATGGATCATATTCCCTAGGTTATTGTTTCTTATATCACATGCTATTCCCACAAGTCATGGACACCATATCAAACAAAAAAATATATGTAAACATTTATATTGAAAATAATAATATAAAATACATCACTTGTTATAAAATGGACAAGAACATATTTATGAAGGACCTATCATTCCATAAAGGAAGAGGATAAAAATGGGTCCAAGGGTAAATCACACATTCCTAAAATCTAATCTTATTAGCATAAATTAATTTTCATTACCATATAATCCCCATTTGACTTATTAAAACCACTAATTGAATGAATTTTTGAGGTTGGTAGAAGAATCATATTAATTAGTTATTGAAGCATGGGCTAAGTACACTCATGAGGTGAGTGGTTTTATTTCATGCATGTAAGAGGTGGGTGAGAGAGTCATATAACTTAGATGTGAGAACATGTGATGAGTAAAATTATATTTTGAATCGTCTGAGTCAAAACATGCATAAGAAAATGAATTTTAGTAGAGGAGATAGCTAACTTTCAAAAAGAAAGAAGACAAAAAGGAATAGAGTTTTGGTGCTACAAGAGGATAAAATATTTTTTTTGTTGAAAACTAATCTCTAGTGTTGATATTTATGATAAGAACTAGATTTGCATGTTTGTGAGGGGTTATCATTTATAAATAACCCAAGTGCTTGTGTAAACGTTGTTGTAAGTGCTCCACTAGTAGCTAGATTTCCTAAATCCCATAACTAAGAGATTCCATACAAATCTATGTTAGAGCCCTAGAGGGGATGGATATTGTCTAAGAAACTATGATACATAGAAATAAATATCATCCTTAGATTGTGAAATATGATGGGAAAGAGAGCTGGATAGTAGGAATTATTGTAGAGGTCGCATCACTCTTAATTCACTAGGTATTGGTCTCTTAGTGTTGACTATAGACATCCATAGGAGCATGCTCACCTTTGTGGAATCATAGCCTTAGATTAGGGGTGGCCTACTATAGAGAGAATTAGTTTAAAAATAATTATGGTTGGATGGAATATTTGACATTTGTAGCTAGTTGTGTAAAACATTTATAAGGATAAATATTCCAATCATTCTATTATTTAATATGTAAATGTTATGCTTGAATGTTATGTTCAATTTATGTTGTGTATGTTTAAATGTTGTTGTGCATGATTAAATCATCTACATTATTGAATTTTAAAATCATGGACAGTCACATGAGCCTATATGTTAGACAACATACATTCATTTCCTTCAAAATGATATTAAAGTTGGATTTATGGTAACATGCCTTAGATTAAGGGTCTAGGTATGCCACTCATCGTCTTATTGGTATGTTGTCAAAACCTAGAAAATTTTCGTGTAGAAGAATAAGAGTGATGAGGTTTAATGATATTTATCTCAAACATCCACAAAGAAAATAAAATAAAAAAATACCCAGAGAATAGAGAAAGTAAACCATAAATGGATCGCAAAGAAAAATTATTGGTTTGTATTCATTTGGCAGTGGATTTTTTATAGTTTTACAAAGAGATCATCAATTTAAGATTCAATCCTTAAATTTGGCATGCATACAAATTAAAGGTTAGAAGAAACAACAAAATATGCAACTAACTAACAAACTAGCATTTCAGGTCTAGAAAGGGATCCTTCATGGGAGGTGAACTACTAGTGATGATGCTCCTTGATGATCATGGCCTAGTGTGTCACTTAGGTCCTCCCAGCTTAGATGGATATTTTCCCCACTTTCTTCTCAATTTAGTTATGTAGCTATGTATGTGAAATTGATATTAGATAGGTTATCACTAAACTTACAAGCACTACTAAAAATGATATGATGAGCAAGGTTACAATGATGGGCACGAGCATATGAATCAAACCCTACTCAATGTGGAGATGCAAAAATCTATGATATGAAAAAAAATGAAAAATATGTTGTTGTTGTAAGCTACCAAAAACTACTAACATCATAATGTGCCCAAATTTTGACCTCCAAAATTATTAACATAGATACTTTTATGACATTTCAAAATGAAGAATTTTTTTTATTTTCCACACCATTTGAAAAAAAACAAATGTCGAGAAGAAAACAAATGTCGAAAATCTTCAAATAAATTTAAAACATATTGATCAAAATTGAGCGCTTTCAAAAATATTTATCCATCCCATAATTTAACACATATTGCTCAAAATTGGGCACGTAGTTAAACATATTTTACCATGATCTGATTCCCATGAAAAATACAAAGGCGAGAACAATAATTTAGTTGGGCAATATCAATTGCCAATATTTGCTGGGAATATATGGAAACAGGTACTAGAGACTGGATTGATATTTAGGATATCTAGATTGATTTTCATTCTTCAAATCCATTGAACTCTAATTCCTTAACTGCAGATTTGTTCTACATTTTCCAGTGATTCACCAGTAGTTAGGGTTTTAGGGTTGAATTTTGATATGTTCATTGATTTGTTTGGCACCTATTTTCATGAATAAACTGAATCGTGTGTGAGTGCAACACAACTTAATGTTGACTCTCAACATGCAACGATCTCCCATAAAATCACTCACCCTCGGTCTCGATGATTCACCCATTTTATACGCAGGATGTTACAATGGATATATTTATTTCTGGGAGGAAGACCATGTCTCGAAACAAATATTTCATTACTCTATTTCCTTAGAGGCCACCTTAACTCCATTATCTGACTGGAAGTCATTGGTGATCTACCCCTCGGTGGATTAGTTAAACAATGATTAGGGTTTGGAAAAGGGAAGTGAGTGACACCCGAATATGTTGCATTGCAGAAATGGAGGGGCACAGTGGTCCCATGAAATGCATCAGTGTCACTACTTTGGATCTCCACGATAGTTCATTTATCGCTTACAGTTGAAGCCTAGACGGAATGGTGAAGGTGTGGATGGGTGATATGAAAACCATTGATGCATTACTCTAGTTTCCTTAGAGGCCATCTTCACCATGTTCTCTATCCGAAGGCCATTGATGATCTACTCCTTAGTGGTTTAGCTAATACAATGATTAGGGTTCGGAAAAGGGAAGCGGGAGGCACCAAAATATGTTGCATTGTAGTGATGGAGGGGCACAATGGTCCCATGAAATTCATTGGTGTCACTACCATGGATCTCCACGACAGTTCGTTTATTGCTTACGGTGGAAGCCTAGACAAAATGGTGAAGGTGTGGATGGGTCGTATGAAAACCACCATGGACTCTCGTCCAACCTCACCACTACGAATAAGTTGATGACTTCAATAGGATCGGCAGATGGAGGAGGATCTCTTCAATAGCTCACCCCACAAAACATTGATTTGTTCGACGCCTATTTTCGTGAATAAATAGTGAAAGAAAGATGAGCATAAGAGAAGAGAGAATTGGCAGACGTTATGACTAATTTTCATAACATCCATACATTAGTGGCTCAAGGAGGAATAACTTATGTCTCGTAAGTTCAAAAAATTGAACCATTTTATTTTGGCATTTACCTTGATTTGATTCCTTTGCACTAGCACAAATTTTGGTGTAATTAGTTTTTAGCAATAAAAATGGATTTTTATCTCCAGAGCTACATGGTACTTTTAGATTAATATTAATGTCACTTTATAAAGCCTTTCTCCTACATTCTGATACCCCATCATTTCTTTCCCTTTTCAAGATCCAAACTATTATTTTTTTTAAAGAAAAAAATCCTTATATTTTATATTTCTGAGAATGAAATTAGAATATAGATTCTTCAATCTTATACACACTCAAGCCTATCTTGTTCTTTGCATTGTCTACCCCAATTAGAAGACTAAATCCACAATTTTAAGTCTTCTTGTAGTGTTTTATAGACAACTATTCCATCAAAAAACATCAATCAAACATCTTACTTATCATGTGAATTTAAAACTCACAATTCTTAAAATGGATATGAAAAACCTCTACAAAAAACCACCATCTAATACCAAAAGACGAGTTAAATACAAATTTCTTTTTGTAGCTAAAATGAGGGTGCCTCCATTAAATTCAAGTTAAGTTAAGCAACCCTCCTGTAAGAGAGAAGCTTCTTTAGACAACTTATCCACCCATGGCTTGAATTTGCATTATACATGTGAAAATGAAGTAATTTCAAAATAGGCTTATATCTCTTGGACAATCTACATAATTGGGAGAAGACTGAAATTACCAATGTTCCATCTCCATAGACCTAAAAAAAATGCAGTCCTCTTTCCTCTTCAATTTTTAACAAAATCTAAGGGGTACAAAATTCAGATTGATTTTTTGAACCTTAGCCAGTAGCATCCTTTAGCTTAAGGTAGTTCATAGAGTCGAAACAACCCCTGCTCCAAATGTACCAGTCCTTGAATTGCTCCGTAGAAGAAGCCTCAAGGCCTTTCATGGTTAATACATGGCATTCATAATATTCTAGGACAAATATATTTGAGAACTACTTCATTATCAACTCAAACCATTCTAACCTTATGTGCTACCTCTACACATGTGATAACCAAATCCTGAAATATCTTCTAATTTCAGGTCCCCCAAATCCCATAAGTAAACGGGAAGGCAATAGCCTTATATGCTACTATTGTCTTATCATATAACCAATCAAAAATTCAATCAACCAATGTCATCTTTTCCCATTTAGATTTTCCCATTGTGTCTTGAGTAACCTCATTATAGACTGCTCTGGAAAAAGGATAAGTAACAGATGATTGATCCACAATTTTCTCACTACTCTTGTAAAATATACATTCTCCTGTCCCTACTTAGTTCCTCTTATGTTTATTATCCAAGGTGAACAATTTATTGGCTACGGCTAACCACAAGAGAATGATGTAAATTGGATCTCATGAAGAAATATTGGAGGAAAAGAGTTTAAATGAAAGATCCAAAAGAATAAAAATCCTATTCAACCCAGCCACACTGGAATAGGTACATAAATTATATAAGGGAAGTGTTTTCTGTAAAAGATAGGAAATAACTAATCTATTGGAAGGAAGAGGAAAACATAATGAAAGGAGAAATGCATCAGAAATAAATTTAGTGCTAAAAAATCTCAAAGAGGGCATTGACATGTATGACATAAGGTCCACTAGAGAAAGTGGGAGGGGTGGGAGAAATGGGAGGTATTCTCTCAAGCATAAGTCGTTGAGTGAGAATGATTTGATCCAATATTTTTCTCATTGAAATATGAAAGGAGGCTATGTATGCTTGGGGATCATTGATGTTATTGTGGATTCATTAGGTTGATCGCATTGGTTCTTGTTAAAGTCATAATACTCTTGAACATTAAAGTTAGGAGACATTAATGTTTAAGTCACATTATGTATTGAATATGTGACCAATGCAATAAAACATCAATATTGATGTTAGAGGTTAAGTGGTTAAACTACCTAACAAGTAGGAGTGCTATACATAAGTTAGATATGATGAACAATGTGTGTGTGTTGGAGATGTAAGGATGAAACTTTATCATCAAATTTTTTATATTTTTTTTCCATGATTGTCTTACATCTATGTGTGTGCCTTGACCATATGGCCCTAATTTTGGTTCAAGATTATTCCCTTGAGATTTATTTCTTTGTTTGGATCACTATTTTTTCAGATGATCGTGAGATTTTCTCTAACCTCCAGAAAATCCCTCTCAATTTAAGTACTACTTGTGTCTCTAAACTTCCATGATGGATTAGTATACTGTTATGTTTGTTGTCATTAATGATTTTCCTCAGCAAATAAATGCATTTCTATAATAAATATCCAACTTACAAATATTTTTATGTGTTTAGATATATACATGATGGATTTGGCTAAACTGATAAAGATTCTTGGCACAGTAATGAAAGATATTTACATTGACGATTGACCTCACCAGTGGAGAGGAACTTGTTCTAATAAAATATTGAAAAACTAAATGTTTCCTCTCTTATCTTCTTCATCGTAAATAATATATAGAATGTACAAATATAGTTCATCATCCAGCTATTTTTTGGAATTGTTTCTATTTTCATTAGATATGAAGTGCCTTTCCCTATTTATTGCTTGATGCAAAACCAAACTTGTATGCAATTTTTTCCTTCAGTATTGGCCTCAATTCATTACTTCATCTCTTCATTGGTTGCTGCTACTTATCGCAGTTGAGGTAATCCATCTCAAGAATTGTAAAATATCTCTAGTGACAAAATTTTAAACCAAGGTGTAATGTCCCCTAATAATAATAATAATAATATTTATAAGCAAATAAATAATAAACAATAAAGAAAATATAATAATAGTAAATAGATAATAAATAATAAATAAATATAATAATAACAAATAAATAAAATAGTAAATAACAATACTAGAGTTCTAAATAAGTAGATATAAAAGTAAAACTATAAAATAGTAATAAAAAGTAAAGTTAACAAAAAGTAAAATAAAATAAAAAAGAGTTAACTAAAAGAACTATAAAAATAGAAAAAATACATAAAATTATCAAAAACTAAAAATGAATAAAAAAAAAATAAATAAATAAGAGAAAACTTAACTTAAATAAATCTTAAAATAAAAAAATAAAAGTTGCAAGTTGACACATGGAATGTGTGCATGCGGTTCCCCTTCCAATGTTTGCTCTATTTAATAGATAGCAAGGAAGATGAGAGATCATTCTATGATTCCATCATCCATTCTCTTGGGAGAAAAACGTTGTGAGACAAAGGATTCCCTGGCAATAGTATGTTGATTGAGGGCTCGGGGGTGGCTAGTTGTAGAAAGGTTATATGCAACTGAGCCTACGGTTGGGTGGAGAGTCGTCCCCAAAACTTTCTTGCGATTAGCAGGATTCAAATAGCGTTCAACTCCAAAATCACAAGCAAGGAATATCATTGCCATAGGTAAGTTGTTTCTGCTCATATTTCCGAAATTCGATGTTAAATCGTTGATAAATTGTGTGTTGATTATAAATCGCATAATTAATCTAATTAGTTGCATTTTTTAATTTCAGGGTTGTTACATATGGTATCAAAGTGGTTTTGACTCCATGTGACCTCTAGGTAAAAGTTTGAGAAAAATACTTAATTAAATTCATCAATAATTTTGCTTGTGATGATAGTGAAAAATTAAAAACCAAAAAAAAAAAAAAAGATTTGAGAAATAAATACAATTTCTATTTTTTTCAATAATTAAATAAATATCATTATTTTTTATATGATTATTATTGAAATTATTAAATAAACATCATTACTTTTACAATAATAGATAAAATTTCTTTAATCATGTAATTGCATGCCTAAGTTAAATATGTCATTAATTTTAATTATTTTTTTTATAATTCTAATAAAAATAAACATTATACAACTTTTGTGTATATACATGCATATTCTAATTATAATTCTTTTATAATAAAAAATAAAAAATAAAAATAAAAAGACAACAATAAAGAATTAAAATTTTGTAACATATTTCGTTTATCATAAGAAACGGTAATTCCCATAATTTTTAATTTTATACTTTTTGTGTCGGGATTTTATTTGATTTTTATGATCTTTATGTAGCGATGTGTTACTGGCTACGAACATTTTTTTGCCTTTTATGTAGCGAAGTGTTACTGGCTACGAACATTTTTTTTACTTCGACAAAATAGAGAGGGCATTCATTGAATATTGAAGAGCACCACTCTTCCGGTTAGTTTGTCCATGATTCAAGAGTGAAAAGCCAGTTGGTTGAAAGAGACCGTTTCTTATAAGTAGAACGATTGACCGAGATTGGGAATAGAAACTAGGAAAAAAATATAAGAAAAAACAAACCATAAGGTATAGAGGGCGACAATGCAACACCACGACAACAGAAGAAGTACTTATCAATAAAGGGAATACATGTCTGACTTATGGTTTTTGTGTTAAGGTAAAGTACTAAATAACACTTTGAGGTAAAAGCAATCTCCAGTTAAGCAATATTTTGTTATGATTTGCATGAAGAAATAAAAATGTCTGAGCTCGATAACCGGTAAACCATGCCAACCATCAAACATGAATGAGCCAACGGACCATATATTCTCACTATCGGTCATTAATCTAACCGAGAAGGTTTTTTTATATACTTGAAAAAAATTTCAAAATACACGAGAACATAGTAAGTAAATCAGACAATATGACATTTTCCTTTAAAAAGTATCCAAAAACAAAAAAGCTTACACTAATTTTAAAACTATAAAAAGTAGGTTCTGGAAATTCATTAGCAGCGTTGGGTTGGTGAAACAAATTTTAAGTTGAAATTAATATCTCATAACTAGTTACTTTTAATTATCATTTATGAGGTGGTTTAATAATTTATACTTTTAATTATCATTTATGAGGTTCTTTAATAATTTATATGAATTTGAAGTTATAATTTTTTATAATGAACAAACAGTATCTTCATAGGATTTATGCATATATTATTATAATTAGAACACCTTAAATACTTGTTATCTTAAATTCAAATTTATATGTGTAAGTAATTTATATGTTGGAAAGGTTTAAGTAATAATATAATAAAATATATTGGAATTTTATTATATAACATGTGGAAAGGTATGAAAAGAAATTAAATTTATGATTTATAACATATATTTATATGTATGTGGTTTATGTATGAGGAAAATTGATGAGAAATATTTTCATTTGCATGATATGATTGTATATAAAGAAAAAATACTAAGTAAATTTAATTTTATTATATGAGAAACTTATAAAAGATTAAATGATATATTAACTTGGTAGTATGATATTTTAATCATTATGTCATTATTGAATTGGATAGGTGGTTGAGGTTAGTGCACACCTATTGTAAAATATAGGTATACAATGATATGTCCAAAACAAAAGAAGAAGAAAAAATTGACACCTTTATATATGCTACTATAGCATGATGATTTTCGTAAAGGTGATAATGAAATTATGGTGGTAGAGGAGTAGTAACAACATTTCGAACTGTAACAATTTTATGCATTTAAGATAGGAGGAAAAGAAACCATAATAATATGCCCATATTTGAAGCTAGTACAAATGGGATATTAGGAAACTAAGACTATTGGAGAAAGTAAAAACATATCTATGAATATTTGGTATGAGGAAGTGAAGGAGTGATTATATCAAGAAAACAAGTTATCTTACGGATACGAATGAGTGGATTTATCAACATGATTAGTAACGATCAAAGTGATAAGCTATATAATTTAGAAGTGTCAAGGTATGAACTTGTGAGCACTTTTATTCAGTGACAAATGACAAGTGATAAAATAGGAAATGTTTCAAGGATAATGATTATTTAACTGTTGGAAAAAGAAATATTGTATGTAGACTAATGAGAAAACATTGAGCATGAAGCCCAAGAAGAAATACAGTTGGAAATCCTATAATGATGCTTTGAGAAGGATTACACATCAATTGACAAAAGAAGTGAGAATCAACTAATAAAGGGTGTACTTGAATAAATGTCACTTCGAGTGGAATGATGATCTATTGTTACTTCATATAAAATAACTTATTAGTGTGCCATTAGTATTGGAAGAGGTTATTTCCAAACACAGTAGGCATACCAAATCTTTCATGGGTGAAAATGGTGGTAGTGGTTCCAATCATTTAAACTAAAGATTTAACAAGTGATAATTAAAGTGGAAGAATCCCTAGTCAACTTGAAGATGAGTGAATCTATGATAAAAGAGATCAAGAGGGAACTTAATGAGATAAGACAATATTTTAGAATGAACAATGAAAATTATGTGAGTGATGGCTAGATCACCAGGGGACAACAAACTATCATGCAAGTGGATTAAGCATGACATGAGGCTTAAATAAGGATTACCTAGGTCATGTGTCCCATTTGGATAAGAAAACTAGGTATAGTGTTCATGGAATTTTAACTTAACATTAATGATTTAAATGATTGTACTAATAGTAATATCTTAACAATGAATTTCACGAAAATTTCCTTAGGAAGGAAGAATATTTGACGAGAGAATAAGGCTCAAGATGATGAGGCTCATTCGAAATTTAATGATGTACTTAGATGAGTATGCCTATGGTGTAATTGGTCACTTCCTAATAGAAAGCACAAGAAATGATTATTGAAATGTAATTTGTATCTTGAAGAAAACATGACACTAAGAGTACTGATGAGATAACATATATCCTAGATGGATGTTGAATAATCTTATTTCATAGTTGGTATTCAATGTTTATGATGATGATGATGATAGTGGTTACCGTCCACTGAGACCAAATTGGTCTATCGGACCTATAATATTTTTAGTTTTTAATTATCTGGCTCCTCATCTTTCTTGGCGAGATTGGTGTTGTAGCTTTCTTTTTTTTCTCTACCGTCTTCCAACTTCCTTTATCTTGCATCTCCTTCATCTCTTCTGGTTCTTGGGACATTGGTGTCTTAGCTTCGCGATCTATTGTGTTCATCCTTTTGAAGATAGTCGGAGAAGAAGTTTGGTCTAGGAGATCTGCTTGGCTGTTAAATGAAGATTTATTTTGTATGGTATTTGAATCTTCATCACTGTTGATGCTTGAGGGGTCGTTGAGTGCACTTTTTTGTTGTTGGGCAGGGCTTTCTCCATGCTTGTCGTGAGAGTTGTTTCTGTCTTGCCCAATTTCTTGTGATTCAGAGTTTTCTCTAGAGTATTCTTCTTTGATGACAGTGTAGTGTTCTTTTTGTGCTCCTTCCCACCAGGTAGATATGTGGTGGTTTTTTCTACCAGGATTTTTCTGGGAGGCTTTTGGGCAATTTTTGGCTAGATGGCCTGTCTCAAAGCAGGATCGACATCAGAAGAGGACACTTTCATAATCGAGTTTCTGGTTCCATACATAATCTTTACTTGTTAGGTTTATTTCCGCTGGGAATCCAGCACTGAAGTCCATTTCCACACAAATGCGTGCATAGGTGGTTCTGGCATATTCCTCTGTTTCTGGGCACCTGCAGTAAAATTTCCCAATTGCATTTCCAATGGCTTTTAGCGAGGAGAGATTCCAGAGATGCAAGGGTAAGCTTGGCAATCTCACCCAAACTGGTGCTGAGGTTATCACTGCTGTTGAGGGATCGAAAGCTGGGTACCATGGCTTCATGAATAGGCCTGATTTTTCCCAAAACCAAGGGCCGGAATCTAGAATGCATTGTCTGCTTTCAGGGTTTTCAAAATCTATTATAAAGAAACCTCTAGCACAGGGGTAGATATTAATTTCATCAGAAATGACAGGCTTCCATACCTCCGAGATCCAATTGTGGAGAGCTGTTAGCCGCGGCCAAAAACCATTGAACCGACAAATTAGGGCACTTTCAGAAAACTTCAAAGCCTCATCGAGTGAGGCCTGGACCACCTGGATAGTGGGCGCTGGGGCTTCACTGACAATATGGGCAGGAGCTTGCCCTCCAGAAGCAGACGACACTGAGCCAGCAGCTATTTTCGCGAAGGTGGGAGCCATATTTTACTTGCCTGTAGAACCCAGCGGTAGAGGAATAAGGTAGAAGATTAGATCTAGATCTAGTCGAAAAAGATTAGATATAGATCTAGAACGCTGCCCCAGAGTTAGATCTAGATCTAGTCCCACTAAAACTGGAAAAAAAAAAAGAGACAATGGAGCGTTTATAGCGTTTACAAGCAAATGAAATTGATTTTCTGATGAATCATGACAAGAATGTTTATAGTGTATTGTTCTATATTTGATAAGTATTGGGATTATTCTCATATTAATGATGTTTCATGATATAATGGTCTGAGAATAATGATGCACATGTGGTTATTATTCATTTAGTTTGATATGATAATGATGTCTTCGATGTTCATATGTTGATGTTATAACTTATGAGGATATTATGATGTGAAGCATGTGGTAATTGCATGCATATTTTATAACATGCATGAGCATGCAATTCCTTATTATTCAAAAATGGTGATTTAAAATGATGTGATGTTATCATGATGGCATGCAAGAGTTGGCATCTTGTTTATTTTATATGATGTTATGATTATAACTAATGCATTAGATGTATGTTGAGATGTGGTGATTGACAAGAAATCCACGAATGGGTCGAGAGGGCTGGTTTATTTGATGATCTCGTGGAAGCCCATACCTACGAGGGAGAATATGTAACACCATATGGGTTGGGGACATACTCAATCAACACTACACATGCCAATGGGTCCTTTATCTTGTATAGCTCTTGATGAATAGCTCTTAAGGGGCTATGGGACCATCTTAAGGAGGCCAAGTGCTTGATATTGTAGGCTAGGTGCCTAGTATTGGATTGGGATGCCGAAGTCTAGTGGGGGTGTAAGGACTTCGATGCCTGGGGTTGTGCGCCTTAGTAGTTATAGAGGGAGTGGGCCAACCTTGCGAGATGCCCGAAGTCATTGAGTACCATACCGGATGCCTTCCTTAGGGCAGATGAGGTCTGAGTCAGGCGCCAGCCTTGGCACTAGCCTTGGACTAGGATACAGACCGGGGAGGCTTATGCCTAGTTTCGAAAGTGGCAAAAAGGATAGATATTCCGTGATATTTCCTGGGTGTTGTGAAAACTTTCGATGCCTGCTGGTTATACTAGTTCAACAGAGGGTGTAGGCAAAACATGAAGTAATAAATAACTAAATAAATAAAATGTTAAATAATTCAAGTTAACTTCAGGACGAAGTTCCCTAAAGAGTAATGTCCCCTAATAATAATAATAATAATAAAATTAATAAAATAGAATAATATAATATTATTTATAAGAAAATAAATAATAAACAATAAAGAAAAGATAATAATAGTAAATAGATAATAAATAATAAAGAAATATAATAATAACAAATAAATAAAATAGTAAATAACAATACTAGAGTTCTAAATAAGTAGATATAAAAGTAAAACTATAAAATAGTGATAAAAAGTAACGTTAACAAAAAGTAAAATAAAATAAGAAAGAGTTAATTAAAAGAACTATAAAAATAGTAAAAATACATAAAATTATCAAAAAGTAAAAATGAATAAAATAAGAAAGAAATAAATTAAGAGAAAACTAAACTTAAATAAATCTTAAAATAAAAAAATAAAAGTTGTATGTTGACACATGGAATGTGTGCATACGGTTCCCCTTCCAATGTTTGCTCTATTTAATAGATGGTGAGGAAGATGAGAGATCATTCCATGATTCCATCATCCATTCTCTTGGGAGAAAAGTGTTGTGAGACAAAGGATTCCCTGGCAGTAGTACGTTGATTGAAGGCTCGTGGGTGGCTAGTTGTAGAAAGATTATATGCAACTGAGCCTACAGTTGGGTGGAGAGTCGTCCCTAAAACTTTGTTGTAGTTAGCAAGATTTAAATAGTGCTCAACTCCGAAATCACAAGTAAGGAATATCATCGCCACAGGTAAGTTGTTTTTGCTCATATTTCCGAAATTCGATGTTAAGACTTTGATAAATTGTGTGTTGATTATAAATCGCATAATTAATCTAATTAGTTGCATGTTTTAATTTCGGGGTTGTTACACAAGGGCTAAATTACTGGTGTCTAGTGTCGAGGAATGAATATGAATTATGTAGGTTCATCTTAGAGATGAAATGCAGATCATTAATGTTTTGGGAATTCTATGGAGAATTTTTTCATTGCACTATCAAGGTTCCATGTGAAATTTTGAAGCCACAGTTGTTTAGTGAAATCTTTAGAAATTTTGATGTATCCTGTAAATTTTTTAATTCAGCTAGAAAAACAACATTTAAGTTATAGCTTAGAAGCACCACTTGAACTAAAAAATGGTAGCAACATCAAGCTCAAATGGGCATGCCATACACATAATGCAATGTGTTTTTTATCAGCTACTGGATGGTCACACATTTGTTATTTGTTAATGGTCTGCTATAATCTCCACATAGAAATCGGGGACTTTTTTAATTAACTAAACACAAAGTTTATTAACTTCGAACGTGCTTATTTGGCTGAAATATTATCTTAGTAGCAACAAATTCAAGGGCCCGAGGAGGACTTGTTTTAGAATGAGAAACCTCAATTATCTACTAGTAGTTTGGGACTTTAGAAGGGTATGTGGTTTAGGATTTATTTGAGACGATTTAAGAGGATCCATGAAGGAAAAAAGAGAATTTTGGAATCAAAACTACTACCAAATTTTTGTGATGCTCGTTTTCTTGAAGTAGATCCTTAAGAGTGTGATTTATTGTTTTTTTTAAAGAGAATGTAAGTAAAATCTCACATTGGAGAACTTAATGGAAAACATTGAAGCATTTTCAAATAAAATATTACGCATTTTTTATCAGTGGACTTTTGTGTCTAGAAGATATTGTTTTCAGGTGTGAGAGTTTTCATTTTGCATAACCATTTCAAGAAGATGACTGGTACCTTTGATGTTTTCATTTGGGTTATTGTTTCTTAGAAGTTTAAGCTTAAAGGTTTGTAGGATTCCATTGCTAAGGAAGTGGATTTGAAATTCGATGAAAGTTCCCTCAAATAATTTGTGGAAGATGGCATTGTTCACATGTTTTGAGAGGAAACAAAAAGAAGTATAATAAAATAATCTCAGAGGTGATGCAAGAAGGTTTACAAAAATTTGACAATCATGAATAGAAACAATTTTTGTGGGACTTGTAGTTCAATACTACTATAACCCACCAGGAAAGTCTTTTGCAACATTTGGAAATTAAGTGTTGACTTCATGTGTTGTGAATATTGGTGCTAAAGTTGCATTTGTTTTGTGTATTGAGGATGGAGTCACTATGCCACCAATAGGTGCGACTCTCCCATCAAGTGGGGAAGATATATCAAAGTGTCTCCCTAATTGCAATTCTCTGATGATGACCCCCAAGTAGGTCTAGTGTTATTTCTTATTTTTTTGGTGAAATAATCAATGACCCACATTGCCACGTGCAAAGAAAATATAGTGTGTTGCATTTGATAAAACAAGTACCCTCACAAAAGGAAAACCCTTTGTTACTAGTGCTAAAGTTCTATCATATATGCAACTGGGAGAATTTCTCAAAATAGTTGCTCCTTGGTGTAATATTTAACAATAGAATCTTAACCTTACCCGTGCAATTATGACCTTATTACAATCTTCTAACTTCATCTTCCCATTCTAAAACTAGAGGTATTACTCGATTCCCACAAATTATAAACATGAATCCACAGTCATTGTTAATAGAATTGAAGCGCCAAGAACATGCGATATTTTTCAAGAATTCAATTCCAGATTTAATATTTGCCATTTACATAACTAATCCTACAATCCTTAGACTTCCTAGAGCGTTGAGTTAGGGTTCACTCTATAATTTTAGTGGTTTTCAAGTAGAGGTTGGATATAAAATGATCCCAAGCTAGCAAAAATAGCGCCACTCTTCCACATGCAATAGAGGTTCAAATCTAAAATGATTTATTGTTTTCACTATGGCTAAAATAAGATTTCATTAGATTTCTATGGTGACCTCCACTTCAAACACATTCAATCAAGGTTGAGCAGTGAGCATCCATTGACAAGGGTAGTGGCATACTACATATATCACTTTCAATTCTTTTTTGAGCCACCTACAAATACGTATATGAAGGGGCTTGGGACCAAGAATATTGCTTGATTAACTTCCAAAAAATTTGAAGCTCTTGCTGGAAAAGATGTAAGACATTTAATAGATGGGATAGATATTTTGGTTGGTAACTAGAAACTGTTGTATGAGTGTGGAGTGTGTACACCTTCATTTTCAAAGGATTATTTAAAGGATATGGAATAACATGCCAGAATAGGAATTTTGGTGGCATTGATAAAAGACTAGTGGCAATGTTGGCCATTTCTAATCCATTTAAAAGGGAGGCAGTTGTTGTCATAGAAGGTCTAAAGAAAATGGGCATACACACAATCATGGTTACAAGAGATAACTAGACAACAACTCAAATTGTTCTGCAAGAGTTGGGTACTTAATATGTAAATGTTAAGGTCATTCCTTTTGGAAAAGATGAAACAAATAGTTCTTTTTAGAAGGATGGAGTTTATGATATGCAATGGTAAGCCACATATAAATCCTGGGAACTCAATTGGGTGAACAAGAAACACTTCTCATTCTTAGTTTCTTGGATGAAAACTTTCTAAAAATTGAAAGTAATCCACCATTGAAATGAAACACAATAGCCCACATCAATATCATCTTCCAAATATGTAAAGCTGACAATTTTGTAGTACTCTGAAGTGCTCTCAAGAAAATGAAATCAGAAGGCTTCTACTTGAATCTCACATTCACAATACTTATAAAATATATGGGTGATGGGGGATGTTCAAAAACACATCGTTGGTTCTGCGTTAGATAAAATCCTTTAACTAGAAACCGAGATCATCCAAATAGACATCTTAAAGGGGTTCAAGCTCTAGCTCGACAAAATGCAAGTCCCCTACCCCTGCCATACACCTTGCCTTATTAGAACCAGGTTCCCTAAAATATTGATTTCTTCTCATCATAGGAGAGCCAAAACTAACCACTCGTTGTTCTTTTTCTTTCATCAGTACTTCTAAGTGAATCAGAAAAGCCTTGCAACCCAATTGGCTACCAACACATGATGATCATAGACCTACAATAGAATCTTGATATCATTCTTCTCTTTTCCAAGGGAAACTTTGGACTTCCAATTCCAAATAGGGCATCAACCCAGGATTCTTCTTATCCATTTCAGCAGCCAACTCCCTCTTTCATTGGGGAGTCAAACACATAAGGACGAAGATTCCCAAGTTCATCCATCACAACCTTGATATGGAGGTTGGAATTAGTTTTACCGAGCCTTGATTGGTATGCATCAAATGTGCCAGTATGAGGGTCTCATCAATTCAACAGCGGAGAGTTTTTGAAGCAAATATCCATGGACATACAAACCATAATTCCAAATCTCAACAAGACTTGTAGAAATTAATCAACACCATTATTTAGAAGATAAAATGGTCTTTAATGCTTTAGTCTTGCTTATTCTACCTACTCCCTCTACGACTAATGTCTCTCTCTTATGATCTTAAATCCTCTCATGCTTCCCAAGTAATCCATATCCTTTTGAAGAACACTTATTTTGTTGCAACTCAAGACATTGATCTTAATATTAAATTTCTTTTCTCTGTATATATCTCCATTAACAGATTTCTGTTGAAGATTGTGCTACAATTTTGGAAAAGAGTTAATCTGAAGATTACATTCTGAGATTCTTTGGCATTATTTCATGCACCTCCTTTAGACATATAGATATAGTTTAATAACCATTATTCCTCCTATCTGCACCCTCAAGGGATAAGTGATCACTATTCTATAAAGATATGTTAGGGATTTGTACTTGCACATTCTTGCATTTTCATGGAAAAATTTCCTTCGTCAAATCTTTAGTTTTGTGGCATAACAGTCATGCAATATATGTGCCTAATGTATTTCTTCCAAATAATGTTCATAACTTCTGACCACACTTGTAGAGACGTTTAAATGTTTTGGTGAATCTAAAATCAAAATGATACTTTAGAAATGGGTTTTCTTTCTATTTTCCATGGATCTTATCAATCTTGTCCATTGCGTTTATAGATTCTGAAGCAACAATTCTTAATCCATCTACTTCTAAGGACGATACAGATTAGATAGATCTTTGACTTCTTAGGAATTACTATAAAATCCACAATATTCACCTTGGGAACTGATATCTTGGACAATACTTTTATTGCTTGACAGCCAAGAATCTTCCTATAAGCCAATATTATCACATAACAAGGCAACGGAAAAGTAAAAATTTTACTTTTGAAGAAAAATCATATCCTATTTAAATTTATGAAGTTTCTTTATCTTTAGGTTCATTAACTTTGCCAAAATTGATGAAATGATAGCACAATACAAAGCATCACTGAAAGGTTCCATACCCAAAATTATCATTGGAACGAAGTTAGAGAACATATATTCCAGCCTCCCATGAATCCCAACACAATATAGGAGCATTGTTTTTGAATCGTTGAAGGGGTTTTCTCCACATTCCATTGTAAACCTGTTGATATACCAACCTCCCTCAAACATAAAAGACCAACACTAGGTCCCTTCAACTACCATACAATATTCATAAAAAATTGGGCGAAGTTTGACTACTAAGGATTATTAAGGTCACGTTGTGGTTAGAAGAATTCAACTCCACTTTTTCATTCTGAACAAATATGTATGTGTTGAGCCATGACTGCATGTGCACAAGAAGCATAGATTTTTTGTTTTTTTCGCTAGAATGCCTTAGCTAAGTTTGATATAACACCAATACAAGACTATTGTGTGAAGTGAATTCCATAGGTATTTTACAAAAATTACAAAGTTTATGAACTTTAGATAAAAAATCATTAGTGTTTAAACAGTAAAGAAAGGTATTTTTCCATAGATTACAAAGTATATGAAATTTATATTGGAAATCATCAATGTTTAGATAAATGTTAGAGAAATATATATATATATATATATATATATATATATATATATATATATATAGTTAAATATTGATCAAAACTCTTTTATTCAAAAATATTTACATAGGTGCATGGGAGGGTAGATCGAAGAGGAATCCCCTCCAAGCTTTCTTATGGACCATTCTTAACTCATTTCACACGCTTGTATTCTCCTGTTATGAAGGAGGATCTACGTGGGTGTGGTTTTTCCTTTTGAGGTTGGGCCAATATCTCTGATACATCACAAACTGAACCCTTTTGTTTGGGTTGTGGCACAATAATTGATCTAGTTTTTCTAAATAGTAAGGTTCTTACACTCCATGAAATTAATTGGATTTTATTCTTTAGGGGAATCCAAAAGATACATCAAGCCTCCCATCCCTAGTCCATGTATTTATGAAGTATTCAATCACTACCATAGAGAGCAATGAACTGATCATGATATCCACTACCAAGAGAGATGACAACTTGCTTGCAAAGTGCTCCACTGTATTTGGAATGATCTTTCAATGAAATTTTCTTTCTCAGAAATAAATCACCAGTTCCATATTTCGAGGACTTAATATGTTAGGAATAAATTATGATTAAATAGTAGGGTAAACAACAACTTGTATTCATTCAATTTGAAAACTTTGCATGCTCTATCCAACAAACTTTAAATCATGCCCTTAAAAATTGGAATATCAAAACCTTAACCAACATTTTTGGCATATCTCCAAATATCTTGATGTCTTATGTAGTTTTCTATGTTTTAATATATAAAATCGAGATGCTACTAAACTTTGAGGACGAACAAGACTTATTAAAATAAATTATCAAGAAATTATTATTTCTCTTGAAATAGATAGATTCAACATCCTTTCTCAAAAATATGACCCGTCAGTCCTATTACTTGGCATTTTTAAACTTGTGTGAGGATCGTTTTTATGAAGTCACTTAAGCTGGAAAATTTTCAACTTAGAGTTTGTGGTAATACATGAAAGAACTCAATAACAATCCTCAACAAGATATTAATTAATTAACTGTCTAATTAAATGTATTCCAGTAACACATACATTTAAGGAACCAACTAGGAGACATTCTTGAAGCTTTCTTACTAACTCTTCCTAACTCCTTTCTCACTCACCTACTCCCATCATAGGATGGAGCATCTACTCTTTGAAGTGTGCCTTCACCCCTTGTGATTGGGCCAAAATCTCTACTATACCTTTAACCTTCCTCTTAAATAGCCACAATTTTCTCAATAAACTCAACTATTCCATGAATATGAATCAAGTAGAAATCCCCCCTTGTATCTTCTCTTAAGAAATTCCAATTTGAAAAAATATTTCTCCTAAAATAAAACATGTTCAATTTCCTATCATTTGGGTTGATCTAGGTGGATATTGGTGGTTGCCCACCAAGTCCACTTAGACCCCCACCATTGTTTCTTTCAGCCTTTTAGTTTCCTTAATTGTAGCATAATTTACTATTTTTAGCATTTTTTTGGGCCCTAAACTTCCAGAGCCATTTTGAGGCCCTAAACAATGTTTTTTGGGAAAACTGGAAGAAACATGGGTCCATGCAACTAAGTTTTCTCTTCCCAAAGTTGTAATTCTCGGATATATCTCTCTAATGAGATATTGTGTGCGTCAAACAAAGATCGTATGCCAAAGTTACGAGCCTAGGAAGTTGATGTACCAATTTACCCCAACGGAGCCCACAATTTGGCGTTTCATCTTCTAGGGCTAGGTTGTTGGATGTTTAGGGTTTTCCATTTCTTCTCAAAAATAAATAGGCATTTGAGCCTCATTATTGTTAGGATATTCCGACACATAGGAAATAGTTAAGTATAACTTGGTCTAGTATAGAGTTAGGTAAAGTGTGTTTCTTTACTATGTACATTTTGTAACTTACAATCCGACGGTCACAATATGTAGTGATCCGACGGTTCATTCTCTTCTCGGTATTACCGACACTTGATCCGTGGCTTAACACCTGATTGGTCCATGATCTCTATTTAAAGAGCATGGAGGGTCATTTGTAGGTTAACTGTTCATGAGAGAAGGTTATGTAAATTTTCATTCTTTTATTAATAAATTGCCTGAAGTGGCTGCGTTGGCTCAGGCCGTGGACTGTTTTCCTCTTTGAGGGTTTTAACCACGTCAAAATACTGGTGTATTGATCTGTGATATTTTTGTGAGCAGTGTCCTTTGGTGTTCTGTCTGAGGAAATTACCCTGTAAATTCCTACATGGTATCAGAGCTATTTGAGGGCCGCGTCCATTGGTGATCCAAATCTGAAGCCGGTAGAACTGCATCCGACAACCGTTTCCTAGATCTACTGTTTCTGACTGCTTTCGGGTCGAGAGGACTGCTCTGTTGTGTTGGGAGCATCTGTTCCAGTGAGAAACCCCTTTTGTTTCACGCAAAAAGGTTTCTGGTAGCCCTAGCTACGTCATTTTTAAGATCTGGAGGTATAGAGTGTTTATTTGCAGTTTACAGTCATTTTCTCTATGTTTATTTCAGTTTTGGTTTATTTAGCTTTTTTTTATTACTGGATTTGAACCTTTCATTTCTGTGTATGCCCTTTGCCCCGCGACTCTGTGCGATCTGGGCAAATCAGAAACAAAAAGGAAGGATTTTTCTCATGTGTATGCTCTTTTCCACTGCACCTTAGTGTGATCTCGGAAAATTAGAAACATTGAGGAAAATATTTAGTTTTCGGCTAAAGCTAACTTCGAGCCGCAAGGTTCGTTTTTTTTGTATGTTCGTGTTGGGTTTTGTGTTTTTTGTTTTGTAGGGAAAAAGAGCTTTCTCAAAGCAAGCACACAACCCAAAGCTTCAACCCCACCCCCTCCCTCTCTCTCTCTCTCAAACTTTTTGTATAGCTCACTTGGTGCAAAGCTAATTTATGAGAGTAGAGGTCTTGAGTTCAAGTCTCCTTTTTGTGGGGGTGGATTTTTCATTTCCACACATTCCCGCACTTTGTCGGCATCTTCATCAATTTTTTTCAAAAAGTCATAACTTCTTCATCCGGAAGCCGTTTTCAGAACCGTTTTTTTTTAAACAGCCTAATTTTTCGAGATCTTTCCATTGGAACACTTAGTTTCAGCATCTATAGCTTCAGTTTCTATTAAAATGGAAAGTCCATGCCAAGTTATTCTTGACAGCACCAACTACTTCCAATGGTGGTCCTACATTGTGGATTTACTTAGAAGTAAAGGTCTTTACAAAATAGCCTCAGGCCAAAAGACCAAACCGAAAGATGAAGATAAGGCAGCTAAATGGGAAAATAGGCAAGACCAATCACGTGGGTTGATAGGGATGTCTATTTCTCCAAATCTTAGATTCCATATTGCAGAACTTGATGCTCCTGATGAATCAATGAAACATATTACTAAAGTCTTTGGAATTAAAAATGAACTTAGAGCCCATCAACTTGAAAATGAGTTGCTTACATTGGACCCCAATAATTTTTCTTGCATTGAAGATTTTTTGTCCAAGTTCAAGACCCTTAGACTTCTCTTGGAAGGTGTTAAGGTTAAGAAAGAAGATAGTAACCTTATCTATTCCATTCTTACTAAGTTGGGACCAGCCTACTCTGTGTTTGTTTCAACCTTCCATTCTACAAGAGAAGCCTTCATTTCTCAAGGACAAGACTACAAGTCCCCTTCATTTGATTCTTTTTGTGATTCTTTAATAAGAGAACAAGAAAAACTCTTACACCTTGGTCTTCTTCATCTTGGAAACTCTTCTAAGAAAGCGTTAGCCACCCAGCAGCAACCAAATTCAAAGAATCCTAAAAAGTTGTATCCCAAAAGGAATGGTCCTAAACCAAACAAGGGTCCTAATCAATTTCAGCCTCAAAATGAAAAATCATTTCAACAAAATGATAAGACAAATAAAAACAAAGGGAAGAAAATTGATAGACATTGCAACTTTTGTAATCGAGATGGCCACTTAGAATCCAAATGCTTTAAGAAGATGGAAGCCTTGGAAGCAGCAATGAAGAAGCATAACATCCATTTGGAGCATCTTCAACTTCATCTTCATCTTCAAGAATGGCACTTTCTGCATGTGGTTGTCAAGCATCTCGGTCTGGCTATGCACTAAATGCATCTTCTTCTTCTCATTCTCATGAGTGGCTCATTGATTCTGGAGCTTCTTATCACATGGCCAAAAACAAAGCCATGTTTTCTTCTTTAAATGATTGTAACACCAAAAGTATATATGTTGGTGATGATAGATCTCTTAGTGTTGTAGGGACTGGAACTGTTCATATAGACAATGGTCAATTTAATGATGTATTATGTGTTCCAACCTTATCCTGCAACCTTCTATCTGTATATCAGATAACTCATTTAGGTGAAGGTAAAATCGTTGAATTTTCACCTCACGATGTTGTAATTAAGGACCTAAGAGATCCTAGACAGATTTTAGCTACTGGCATTGCTGATGATTCTGCAAGGTTGTATAAGTTTCACAACTTTGGGTCATCAAATCTTCCCTCGGTATTTGTTGCTCATAATGATGAAGTGAGCAAACTTTGGCATGAGCGATTTGGTCATTTAAACTATCGCTCTCTTCAGAATCTATGTAAAGAAAATATGGTGACAGGTCTTCCAATGGTATCTTGCAAAGATGGTGTTTGTTCCGGATGTGTACTTGGAAAACATCATCGGGACAGTTTTGAAAAACATGCCTCTTGGCATGCCTCAGCCCCTTTACAGCTCGTGCATAGTGATTTATGTGGTCCGCTTCCATTTTCTTCATTCTCTGGCTACAAGTATTTCTTAACTTTCATTGATGATTTCTCGAGACGCACTTGGGTATACTTCTTAAAACTCAAGAGTGAAGTATTTAACATGTTCTTGGCCTTTAAGGCCTTTGTTGAAAAACAATCTAGACATCAAATTCTTAAGCTAAGATCTGATAATGGCGGAGAATATGTTAAAAACACATTCATCAACTTTTGCACTGAGAATGGAATTCAAATGCAACATACTGTTCCATATACTCCACAACAAAATGGTGTAGCTCAAAGGAAGAATCGCACCTTAAAGGAAATGGCTAATTGTATGCTTCAATCTAAAGGACTTAGTCTTAATTATTGGGCAGAAGCAATTAACTGTGCAAATTACATAATAAATCGCACTCCTACAAAGGTTTTAAGGAATATCACTCCAAAAGAAGCATGGAGCTCAATTAAACTAGATGTAAGTCACTTTCATGTTTTTGGAAGTGAAGCATGGGCCCATATTCCAAATGAGAAGCATAAAGCTTTAGAACCTAAGACTGAAAAATGTATCTTTGTTGGATATTATGAAGATGTCAAAGGATATAGACTTATTCCACTTAAGTCCAAGAATGTTATCATTAGAAGAGATGTAAAGTTTGTTGAAAATATATCGGCCTACGAGCCTAGTTCGGTGGATGTGCCACCTCTTCCTATCTCTTCTACATTTGAAAATATTTCTTCTTCAGATGATGAAAGTGAGGATGACAATCCTCCCCCACCTTCTTAGGATCCTCCTTCAGCTCCTCAGCTTCCAAAATGGGTCCGTGCTACTCGAGATGCAGCAGGTAATCTTGTTGGTGATCCTACAGATCAGCAACGTACACATTCTCAGTTCGATAGAGCCTCTTCTTTACTGGCTCAAGATTCAGTGAATTATGATCCTGACACCTTTGCAGAAGCTTCAGGCCATCCAGATTGGGAAGCAGCTATGAATGAAGAATATCATTCATTACTGGCAAATGATACATGGGATCTTGTTCCTCTACCAAAGGGACGAAAACTTGTTAGATGCAAATGGGTTTACAGAACCAACTATGGACCAGATGGGAAAGTTGATAAACATAAAGCTCGTCTTGTTGCTAAGGGTTTTTCACAAGTTGAAGGCATTGCCTACACTGAAACCTTCTCCCCTGTTGCCAAAATGAACTCTATCCGTCTTGTTCTTTCCCTTGCTGCTTCTTTCAAATGGGAAGTCCATCAGATGGATGTTAAATCCGCCTTCTTGCATGGGGACTTGCATGAAGAAATCTATATGGAACAACCTATTGGATTTATACAAACAGACTCCAGCCTTGTATGTCGGCTTAAGAAATCCCTTTATGGTCTCAAGCAAGCTCCTCGAGCTTGGTATGCCAAAATGGATAAATTTCTTTTAGAATCTGGCTTTTCTAGGTGTCACTCTGACAATACTGTCTACACCAAGAAAGTGGGCAAGTCTCTTATCATTCTTGTTCTTTATGTTGATGATCTTATCCTGACTGGTAGTGATCCAAACCTTATAAACCATGTGAAGTCTAGCCTTAAAAGGAAGTTTGAAATGATAGACTTAGGACACTTACATTATTTTCTCGGTCTTCAAGTCTTGCAATCCAAGGAAGGTATTTTCCTTTCCCAGTCCAAGTATGCCTGTGATATTCTACGCCATTTTCACATGGAAGACTGTAAGCCAGCCCCTTCTCCCTTTCAGTCTGGAGTCAAACTTTCAGTCACTTTTACTTCTCCAGCAAACACATTGAACTGCACATGCACTTCATCAGAAAGCTCGTTCACGACCATGTTCTTGAAGTGCAATATTGTTCAACAGATGATCAAGTTGCAGACATCTTTACAAAGGCTCTCACAGAGGCGAAGTTCACTAAACTTCGATTTATGGTTGGAGTTCAGGAAGTTGTCACTAAGGGGGGATAGGCTCTAGTGCCTCCTTCCTTCTCCTATTGTGTCATATTTGTAAATCCTTCAATCCTATCCCAAGTTGTTCTTAAGGGGGGATGTTAGGATATTCCGACACATAGGAAATAGTTAAGTATAACTTGGTCTAGTATAGAGTTAGGTAAAGTGTGTTTCTTTACTATGTACATTTTGTAACTTACAATCTGATGGTCACAATATGTAGTGATCCGACGGTTCATTCTCTCCTCGGTATTACTGACACTTGATCCGTGGCTTAACACCCGATTGGTCCATGATCTCTATTTAAAGAGCATGGAGGGTCATTTGTAGGTTAACTGTTCAGGAGAGAAGCTTATGTAAATTTTCATTCTTTTATTAATAAATTGCCTGAAGTGGCCGCATTGGCTCAGGCCATGGACTGTTTCCCTCTTTGAGGGTTTTAACCACGTCAAAATACTGGTGTATTGATCTGTGATCTGTTTGTGAGCGGTGTCCTTTGGTGTTCTGTCTGAGGAACTTACCGTGTAAATTCCTACAATTATAACATAGTTTAGAGGCATGTAGCCGCCACATATCTTCTTATAGATAAGCTATCATTGCCCTAGCTGGTTTATTTCCATTTCTGTTTGTAAGCATATTTTAGTATTTTACAGTAATGAAATGAAGTATTATTTCTGCTGCAACTCTGTATTTATGGTTATCTTTGTAATTTGTTATGTTCCTATTTAAATTTGAATCAGTGGTATCAAAGCGGCCTGCTTTTTCTCTGTTTTTCTTTGCATGTCCCCAACGAGGTCGAGATATAAGGAGTTAGGGCTTGAACTGGTCGAACCTTTGCAAGACCAGCCTCGCAAATCTCGACGACCTCCCATGGCGGATGAAAATAAAGACGAGGGGGCAGGATATCCTCTCAAAATATTGCTCAAAGAAGCCCTCGATCGGAAAAGGAACGCGATGATGGACAACTTTGCCTAGATCCTTTAGCGGCTACCCTGAGGCAATGCATCAACTTCCAACAACTACTCTGGAAACGCCACACCCTTTAAGGTACAAGTTAATTTTGAAATCCCCATCTTTGAGGGTCAAATAGAAGCAGATGCCATAGATAAATGGTTAAATCTACTAGAAGGGTATTTTTTTGTTCATGATTTTTCAAGTTGGGAAAAGATTATTTTCGCTCTTCTCAATGCAGCCCCCCATGTCAAGGACTGGGGGGAAACCTACTATGAGTAGAAGGATGAAAGTACGGGCTCACTATTTTCAGCCGCACCCACTTGGAATTCATTCTAGATTGCCATCAAGGAGCAGTACTACCCCATCAGAAGTTATGGGGATCAATACATAAAGTGGACCATGCTGTGGCAGGGAAGGGGCCAAGACCTGCCGAAGTTTACCAATATTTTCCATACCCTTTGCACAAAGTTAAGTACGAAGGATTCAAAGTAGCATTTGGTACTCAAATATTGTGGCTACCTACACAAGTACATCTAGGAAGAAATAGAATTCCTTAACATCTCCTCGCTTGGCACAGCATACCGATATTCCGTCAAGGTCGAGCAAAAGTTTAAACAAAAGAAGCGAGACTTTGGATCTGTGAATCCAAAGCAAGGGAAAGGTGCCACTGAACCGTAGAACAAAGGACAAAGTGAAGGTAAGGCAGCACAAGACAACCTGCCAAAGCTGCAAGCAAAGAACAACACCGCGAAGCCGAAAAAGGACACAAGAAAGTGGTGTGAGTTCCATAAGAGCTCCACTCACAACACAAGTGAGTGTTGGGCTAAGTAGTCACTGGTGGCCAAGCTAAGGTTTGAGAATCAGATGCATATTCGGACTTTGAGTCAGAACCTGACAAGAGGAATGAAAATGGAAGTAGATTATCGATGCGTAGCCCAACACCATTGTTGCCACCACGAAGATCTAGAAGGAGGAACCCGAAGACCCAGAGGAGGAGGAGCATCTCTTCCATTCCCATATGTGGGTAAAGGGATCCCCACTACAGTTCATTGTTGACAGTGGGAGCCAAACGAATCTCATTTCAGCAGAGGTCATGAAGCAGCTGGGCTTACTGACCACAACACATCCACAATTGTTCACCATCGGGTGGCTTCAACAAGGACGGGATCTTTGCATAAGCAAGCATTGTCACCTTCCATACAACATCAAGCCCTTCACGGATGAGGTATTGTGTGACATTGCTCCCCTTGATGTTTGTGATGTATTATTATGACAACCATACTTGTGGAAGCGAAATAATGTGTATGAATCAAGGCCCTGTGCTGTTATTGTTACTTTGGGAAATAAGTTGTACAGGATAGTGGAGGTAGCACCACCTACGCCATCTCTTTGGTTACTGCAAAACAATGCAGTAAGCTCATTTCCAAAACCGGGAAATTTGTTTTCCCGATGATACGCCCTCAAGAAAAGAAGAAGACAGTGGCCACGACCTCCAGATAGGGCCCCTCTGCATGAAAACTACAGATGGACAAGCTCGTGGAGGAGTATGGGGACATCTTCACCTCCTCTGTAGGGGTTCCTATAGACTATCAGGTCAAGCACTCCATCAATTTGACCCCAGGTGCATCGCTGCCCAATAGACTAATGTATCGGCGCTCCATTCTGGAGAATGATGAGATCAAGAGGCAGATTGAGGAGTTGTTGTAGAAAGGTCACATCTATCTGAGTTCATCACCTTGTGGGAGCTCGATTTTGTTGGTACAGAAGAAGGATGGGACTTGGACACTCTGTATTGACTATCGGGTGCTGAACAAGATCATTGTTCGTAATAGGTACCTGATCCTACGAACTGATGACCTCCTGGACCAACTGAAGGAGGAAAAATATTTCAACAAGATCAATTTGAAGTCAGGATATCACCAGGTACCAATCAAACCCTTCGATCTGTGGAAGACTGCCTTCAAAGCCAAGGAGGGCCTTTTCAAATGGTTGGTTATGCCTTTCAGATTGACGAATGCTCCTGCAATGTTCATGAGACTAGTGGATGACATGTTGTAGCCATTCACCAAATCCTTTGTAGTGGTATACTTGGATGACATCCTGATCTTCAGTAAGAGATGGGAAGAGCACCTCCCCCACATCCGATAGGTTCCCCAAACACCGCAACAACACAAGTTATGTGCCAATTTGGAGAAATGTTCTTTCGGCATGACCTAGGTTCAATATCTAGGATACATTATTGATGAATGGGGGGTGCATGTGGATCCAATTGTTAGGGCCTAAATCTATCTCAAGTTGAGAAAGGTAGGATCTAGGGTAACATCAAACCAACCTTAACCTGGTAGCTAGCCCTACCATGTTGGGAGAGGGCTCTCTCCTGTCAATCTCAACAAAAATGATCAATGAGGCTTGAGATGACTTGAATGAAGACTGATTTTAGGCTAGGTATTTGTGCAAAATGGTTTGATTGAATTTGATGATGTTTTGTTGGCTCAAATGGAAAGGCAGTTTTTGGGTCTTGGGAATGAGGCTCAATTGTGCAGAGGTCTCAGTGGGCCAAGGTAGGCAAGTGATTTGATACTTCAAATTGAATGAAATGGAGAGATTTAGACAAGTGAGGAGATGAAGAGGGCAATAAAACCTCAAGGATCCTCTTCAAATAGCTGAAAACATCAATAACTAAGAAAACCATAGGTAGAGCACTACAATTTCAATGGATTCTACCTTTATCCTTGTTTGTTTTAGTTAAGAAGAAGCAAGAGAGATAATGGCATACAGAAAACATATATAAAATTAGACTTACAAAAGGAAACACAATAGCAAAGCAACATGCCACATGAATCCCATAGAGTGCTACAAACCTTGGTCTATTCCTTAGCCAAAACTGTTGAGAAAATGTATACAATGAAGCTCCAAGATTTCTCAAAAGTCCAACCATGCTAATGACTGAAAAAACATAAGACATAGGAAAACAACAACTCATCCTAGCCTCTAGGGGTTGAGCTCATGAGTTTAGGAGCTGTTCCAACTAATTCTAAACTAAGAACTACAAATTAGGCAGTGGAACAGCGTGCCTCTAGAAACTAGGGAACTGATTCATTTAGTTGCAAACCACTTTTTGATAGATGAATCTACCTCCATGGGTGAAAATTTGACACAATTACATCAAGATCCGTCAATTTACATTAAATTACATCATAATTTTGGCATTAAGAAAGAGAAAAGTCAAGCTGTCAAAGAACTAGGTGAAAAACAGAGTATACTTGGTCAAACTGAGCAAAATTTCCCCTATGCGTCGCGCTGATTTCTCTATGCGTAGCGCCTATTTGCAGCCACTTTTGGAGGCCTTCCCGGTGTCCAAATTTGCTCCAAGTGTGCTTGTTGGAAATTTATGCCTGTCTACTTTCCAGAACAAGTAGAATTTTGAATTTGGCCTCCATTTGCCCCTCCAAAACTGAGTTCTCCCAACACTACTTCCTGTGTGTCAAAATAGGGGTAGTAAGGTCATTTTTTGGGTGTTTTTGACCTTTTTGGGGGCTCAAAACCTGTCAAAATTTCTTGGCCATTGGTAGGCATGCATATTTTTCCAAGACAAATCCAAAGATGCTAAGTTTTTTTCATTTGGAGGCCTCCATCAAAAGTGAGCGCCAGGTGGCGCAGCGCATTGGGCAGAAAATTCTGTGTTTTAGCCCAAAAATTTCAAAAATACAAAAAGTGTCCCAAATTTTTTGAAATTTGGGCTGAGTGTTCTCCATCAAGTGTTGTGTTGGTCCAAGGAAGCCTTAGCCAAGATCTGAAGTTTATCTTGCGCTTTTTGCCTCCTCGATCTCTTCTTTAACTTGGCCTTCAAGCTCCTGATTCTAGCTTGGCACACCATATTCCTTGACAAATAATGATATGCCATGTTTCTCAACATATTTTTATCATTGATGGCTTTCTCTAGCATCCTCTCCAAGTGGATATTAGTCCTCTCCAACCAAGACTCACGATCATCATTAATTTCTTGCTCAAGTGTTGTGAACTCGACTTTCCTTCGTTTGGCAGCTTGTCGGTTTTCTCGTATGTTTCTTAGCTCCATTATGGTTTTCTGATCCTCTAGTTGCTTGTTTCTTTGCTCCAAGTACTTTATTATCCACTTGGCTCTTTCCAAGTTAAGGGACAAAGCATTGATTTTTGCCTGTTGCTCTTGGATGACTTCCTTGAGCTTTGAGCTTTGTGGGCCCAAATCCGTGTCATCGTCCTGAATGAGAATGAAATTGGTCTCCTGCTCACCTGAAGGCCCCTCATCATGTAATGGCCTCTTGCCCTTGTCCTGAACCTGCTATGTTGATGAAGGAAGCGAGATCCCTTCCACCTCGGGTGGAGATAATACTCGCTTTGCTATTGCAAACAATCGTCTAGTGCCCCTTTGATATGTGACAAATACCGACACACTAGTGGTCTGTGTCTCATGACCCTCTTGCTGATGAAAAGGTGCACTTGTCTCATGAAAAGTCTCTGGAGGTACCTGAGGAGCTATGAAGAACTCATGAGAAATGAAATCCTCCCATGAGATGCCCTACAAACCAAGCTGATGCATGACCACAATTTTGATGAGTGCAAAATGGTATATACTGTTAAAATGTTGCTGAGGAGTCTTCTGTTGTACCAGGGTGGTCATATTTTCAATATTTTGGCACATGAAGTAGGGGAGATTCATCATTCTCACCCTGGTAAAGTGCATCAACAATCTGATATGATAAGCATATAAGCGAGAAAACCGGCCCTCACAGCTGAAATACTTCATTATGAATTTCATCAAGGGAGCATATGAGTCTTTCAGGTACCGAAAGGGAAAAACTGTGCTGAGTTGTCTCAAATAACCAAGCTTGATGTATGGTTCATAGTGTTCCCTATCAATCTGTTGCCTTTTATTCCACTGCTCTCTGACATTAGGAATGCCGGTTGCTAGAGAAATAGACTTCGGTGTCATGGTAAATGTCACACCAGCTAGAGTGATTTGGCCATTATGTAGATGAAGCACAAACAACTGGGCTAACTCATGATGATACTGGACTCTAGCAACCATATGACAGAATTGGTAACAGGATTGGTGTTGGAAGCATGTGATAGCAAGAGGGTAGGCATGCAGCTCAGCAAGTGAAGTGGGCTCCTCTCGTATATGTTTGCCACCCTTGTGAGAGCTCCTTGGTGCATGCATTTCTGTAGGAGAGTCACTGTGTGTCTCTTCATCTCGGTCATACGAAGGATCAGATTCCATGCTTGCTAATGTGTGAGTTTTTCTTGATGAGTATGAAGAGATATATGGGGTTTGTAGTTTTCTACCAGCAAGGGTAAGAACATGTGAGGGACTGTGGAGGGAGAGGATATGAGGGGTTTTGGGACTATTATGACAGGGTTTTGTGGGAAATAGGGGATTAGGGAATAATATGGAAGCTTAGGGATAGCAATTAGGGTTTGGGGATTTGTAATTAAGATTTGGGAAAATAGGATTTGGGGATAGGGGTAAATGATTTTTAGGAATATGGGAGTTAGGGAATGGGTGGATAAGCTGGGAAAATAAATGGAGTGAAAAAGTGAGGGAGTGGTAGAATGAACTTGGTAGCAAAATGACAAATGCAAACCCTCAGCAATGGTTTTTTGAGAAATCGCAAGAAAATATGGTTTGAGTTTCTTCACGCAACGACCATAAATTTTAAGAAAAACTCCTTCACTAGCAAGGAAAAGATCTTGACTTACTTGCACACTAGAAGACTTCAGTGATTTTGGCAATGTGAGGGAGTTTTCTAGGAAATCGGGCTTGGCAGCTCTATGTGCCGCGCCTCAAACCCAATGCACTGCGCCTCCTGTGTGCGCCGTACCAATACAAATTTAACACTGAGGAGGGTGGCCCTATGCACCGCGCCTCTCACCCAGTGCGTCGCACCTCCAAAAATAAGTACCTTTGCTGCGATTTGCTTTCCTTTTTCCAACACATCTTTCACTTTGCTCAATCTTTCTTCTTGGAATGCCAATGAGCTTTTGAATTGTAAAAAATGATTTATATACAAGAGCTTTTTAATTTTTGATTCATAAAACCCACTTTTATAATGTTTGCCATGTGACTTTACTTTTCACCTCTATTTTTTGAGCAGTTTACTTTATTTGAGCATTTTGATGAACTGAATGACTTGATTTTTTGTTTGCCTTGTAGGGGATGGAGCTACTGAGGCTTGGCAAGGTGACCAGGGTTGCCACTGAAGTGATTTACATACAAGAGAACTGAAAATACATGAATTTATACAATAAAAACCTAAAATACTCTGTTTTTCCTCAAAATAGATTTTTCAGGAAAAATACATTTCTGAGCAATTAATTATGAAATTTCTTGGTACTAGAACTTTATTCAACCTCCTCATGCACCTGCTGACCGTTATTGGACATTTTGGGGACCTTTTTAATGAAACCCTACACCTAACGAAATTGAAACCCTAGAAATGAATTTTGCAAATTTAAAGACAAAAAGTGACTGCAGATGTTCTTGATGAATGGAAATGGGCCAATAGATAAAGGACATGAGGGAAAATGTACAACAACACACTACCATCAGATGATCCATGCTCCTAATGGAATGCAACTGACTGAGCAAGACACCTAATATGCAATGCAACAAGATAATTTCATCTCAGACGGAGGGATGAAGACACTGACACTAACACCAGCCAAGATCCATGTCATTCGAGATTGGCCATCTCCAACCACTCTAACAGAGCTCCACAACTTTCTAAGTCTTTCCAACTTCTACCATAGGTTCGTGTTGGGATTTTCTCATATCACTTGACCCTTGAGTCAAGCCACCAAGGGAGGAACGAAAACAAAATTCTTTTGGTCTGAGTCTCAACAGAAGGCATTCACAAAGTTGAAAGATTGCCTTTGCTCTACACCAATGCTCGCATTACCAGACTTGCAATAACCATTTGAGGTCGAGAGAGATGCCTCTGACTATGCTATTGGGGCACTCCTTACTCAACACTCACATCTAGTGGCATATCACAGTGAGACACGTTTAGACACACTCTGGAAGTATCCCACTTATGAAAAAGAGATGTATTCCATTGTGCATGCTTGTTGACAATGGAAGCATTACATTTTGGGAAAGGAAATGGTCATCCACACAGACCACTGACCCCTACAGTTCATACAGACCCAAGGGAAATTGTATAATGATCTCCATCAGAAGTGGTCCACATACCTGTAACAGTTCCATTTAAATATCAAGTATAAGAAGGGTATCACCAATAATGTTGCAGATTACCTCAGTCGACCACCAATCATGGTGTTAACCACCATGCTCAACTCTTGTGGGCACAAGACTTCTGATTGGCCACTTCTCTACAAAAGTGACCCAGAATTTGGCCACACATACTAGATGCTCTTGGAGGGTCAGCATGTTCCAGATTTTCACCTCCAGGATGCCCAGTTATGCCACCTAGGTCACCTTTGTGTTCCTTCAAGCGAGCATGCCAAGATGATTTGGGAAGCACACTACAGTCTGGTTGTTGGGCATTTCGGGGTCGAGAAAATGGTGGCAGTGCTATAGAAGTATTTCTATTGGCCGAATCTTCGATAGGATGTCAGGAAGTACATCAGATCATGCACTGCCAATGCCATTGCCAAATTGGCCATCAATAAGCAAGGCCTATATACCCCACTACCTACCCCTAGTCGACCTTTGGAATCCATCTCCATGGATTACATGTCAGGCCTTACTTCTACTAAGCATGGAAACAACTGTGTTTTCATGGTAGTCGACAGGTTCTCGAAGATGGCCATTATGGTGGCCTGCAAGAAGAATATCACAGCAGAAGCCACTACTAAACTCTTCTTTGAACGAGTGTGGGTACACTTTGGGATCCCATATTCTATCATCTTAGATTGAGATAACGGGTTCCTCAGTACATTTTGGTCCAGCCTCTCATTGATGTTGGACACCAAACTCACTAAGTCCACAACCTTCCATCCACAAACTGATTACCAGACGGAGGTTGTGAATAGGATGATCATACACATTATGCGCATGTACAACTAAAAACATCCACGCACATGGGATGAGAGCCTCCCCTATGTTCAGCACAGCTACAACCGGGCTCTCCACAACTCAAGTGGCCACATCCCTTTTCAGGTGGGCTTGGGATTCCATCCACTATGTCACATTGATGTGGCCATGCCATTTGTAGCTACTCACATAGATTTGGCTCATTTCCAGTCTAAAACAGATAAGGAAAACAACTTCATTTAGCACATCCAACATATTCGCCAGCAAGTCCATGACATTATGGAGAAATCAAATGCCAAGTACAAGCAGCGACATGATCAACATCGGGTGCCACACAAGTTTCAAGTGGGCAAGAAAGTCTGGTTGCATTTGAAAAATGAACACCTTACCGGAGCCTATCGGAAACTCATACCACCCCGATATGGTCCTTATACCATTACCAAGGCTGTGGGAGACAATGAATTTGAGCTTAGCATTCCCACATTCCTTGGTCTGCACCCAGTGTTCAATGTGAACCACCTTCGGCCATACTTTCCACCATTACTAGACACATCTGACATTGGAAAACAGCTCACACCCATAGAGTTAAATCCAGATTTCATGGAACAATATGCAGCTGATCGGATCATGGACACACAGATCAAGCACACTCACCATCAGAATATCCAACTGTATTGAATTTTCAAAGCAGGCCAACTCCTTCACCAGGGCAAGTGGCTCACGAGGGACCAAGTTCAGCAGAAGTTTCCTCATCTCATGGAGGAACTCAACATAATGGGTACCATTGCTTCCTAAGGGGGGAGGAATGATCTAGGTGGATATTGGTGACCACCTTCCATGTCCACTTGGACCCCCACCATTGTTTCTTTCAGCCTTTCAGTTTCCTTAATTATAGCACAGTTTACTATTTTTAGTAGTTTTTCGGGTCCTGAATTTCCAGAGCCGTTTTGAGGCCCTAAACGACGTCTTTTGGGAAACGTGGGAACAACATGGGTCCATGAACTGATGTTTCTCTTCCAAAAGTTGTAGTTCTTAGATAGATATTTCTAACAATATATTTTTTGCGTCAAACGAAGATCGTATGCCAAAGTTACGACCCCGGGAAGTTGATGTACCAATTTACCCAAACAGGGTCCACAGTTTGGTGTTTCATCTTCTATGGTTAGGTTGTTGGATGTTTAGGGTTTTCCATTGCTTCTCAACAATAAATAGGCCTTCAAGCCTCATTGTAACATAGTTCAGAGGCATTTATCCGCCACATCTCTTCTTAGAGATAAGCTACCATTGCCCTAGCTGGTTTATTTCCATTTATGTTTGTAAGCATATTTCAGTAATTTACAGTAATGAAATGAAGTATTATTTTCACTGCATCTCTGTATTTATGGTTATCTCTGTAATTTGTTGCATTCCTATTTAAATCCGGATCATGGGTGGTTGTAGGTGCAAATGAAGTATGCCAAAGTTGTTGGAATGTGTGGTTTAACATAGTTTTCCAACTGGTCGAGGAAGAATTTACCCTCTTCACCCATACTGCCATAAACAATATAGCTATATAACCAAACTTTGCTTCAAGATTAGATGGGAACAAATGGAAATAAATATGAACAAGAAAAGGGAAAATGGAATTTTGTACTAATGAGCAACCTAGGAAATACAAACCCCATTAAGCATATGTGTGTAGGGTGGACCATTTTTACTCTTTGTAGAATATGAAAACACTATGAAATGTGCTATGAGTGAAAAGTCATTGAGATTTAGGGCTGAAGAAATAACCTAAGCATTGGTATCACAAAACTAGGAGTAGAGCTACGTGTTTTGTCCCTGAGGTTACATCCAAGGGATGAATCCAACTTTTTTAATGGATAATGATATCATTATTGAATAGTAATGCTAGAAAATATATACAGTTTTCCAAGACTCTAAATTCTCAAACGATATGGGGAAACCCTTTATCTCTTCTTCCACAGTTATATAAACAATATTCTAGGGTTCTGAGCCCTTTTTGAACCTAGGACATTTATTGGGCTTAATCTTTTCTTTTTCATTCTTGTTTCTTTTTGGTGAATGAAATATTCTCCTTATGAATGTTTTTTGAATCTAACCATTTACAATATAACTTTCTCAGGTTAATTTTCTCCATCTTAAACTCATTTATTTTGATCTTTGCCATGTGATAACTGAGACTCACTCATTTATATTTGCTCAAGTTTATTTATTAATGAATAAACAAATTATGTTGCTTAACTTTATTGGATTATGTCCCCTTTCTTTCCCTCTTTCCTTATCCCCTACCTGCTAGTTTCCCATTTCATAGTTTTTCCACCATTCGTCTCAAGCCATGTTGTCTTCTACCTTCTTTTTTCCCCCTTCTTGGCCAGTTGATTGCAATACCATCCCCATCCTTTATTTCCATGATTTGATCCATCCCACCCTTTCTTTGAATCCTTACAACTACACAATTACATGAACAATGAGAGGAGTGTGACATTGATGAAGGTACAAAGTGTTATTAAAGTAGTCATGCCCCACTGTAAGATATTCAATTGCATTGATGGTAAGTAGTGTGGTGTAGCATCCCTACTCTACTCTGTGCAGGTGGATGATATTCCTTTAGAGTTGAAGGAAACAAACTGTTGTGAGCTCCCTAAACTTTAGCATTGCCTATCCCTTTGATAGAATATTTATTTCCTAAATAATAAGAAAATCCTCCTATAATCCAGTGTTCTCACATGAAGAATATACATTTTATATGGATGTCTTCAAACTAACTGTGGAGAAATTTATAATTTAGATTTAGCCATTTTGTCCATCTTAAACTCACTTTTATCATCTACTTTCATCTTTACCATGTGACTAAAATTCAAGAAAGTCTTCTTCATATCTGTTCAATCTTATTATCTTTGCATATAAATAGACAAATAAATTCCTCATTTTATCGCCCCATTTACCTTCCAGGCACTGTTGAATTAGTTTATTCTACTAAAGAAATTTATGTGAACTAGTCTCCAAGCATGAATTTCTCTTATTGTTTCTCCTTAGCAAATTGAGATTGAATAAAAGTTTGCTTCAAGAACAAAACAAGTGAATATTTCTTTCACATGTCACCTCTTCTCAAACTCAATGTCTCTTATTGATATGCGTTTCTTCTCTTGAGGCTAATTCCTCTATTGCCAATTACAATCAGTCTACGACCTAAGACAACTAATTCGAACAAGATTATAGACACAACTTGTGAGGAACATAAAAAAATATATAACCTAATTCAGTTAAAGATATTACACAGTGTAGCTCAGTTTAAGGGTAGTGGTAAGTTGTATGCAAAGAAACCCTCACTAACACTGATCGAGGAAGAGATTTTAAATTTAAACAATAGGTGTAATATTTCTTGAATAAAGATAATAACTTTAAGAGTAGTCATTTAAGTAACAATCCATAGATAAGGATCTAGAATCTTCCGGGCTAGTAAAAGACAAATAACTTACTTAATGAAAATTGCAAGAGAGAAATATGAAGCTTAAATTCAACTTGGACTTTGTATGCATCCAACCTGGAAAAAATGTATAAATTCAGGTTGCAATTTAGAGACATGATAGATCATGCTCTGTCCTTGTATAATTAATCCAATGGAGCAATGTTTCTTTGGTCTCGCCGTGATGAAAAATTTGGATGTTATCATAAAAGCGTTTCTAATTCTCTTGAATATTTGATAGGTTTCAGTGAGTCTGTAACAGACAAGGTTTGTATACTCATAAATATTCAAAATATATGGAATATGGTAATATCCATAATACAACAAGTAATATTCACATATAAGTAATATTTATATATAAGAGTGTTGAATGTACAAGTCATATCATTGGTTCCAAATGAGTGTTGAAATTCGATTACAAGTTGAATTTCTGATCTTGGTAATTACTTGTGAGAGAATCATTATTCTCTTACCATTATTTATTCTTCATCGAACAATTATAATTTAACAATTTTAATTGTAAGATATTACTAATTCAAATGGTTTGTAGCAAATATGGATGAGTGTTAGGATCCGATGATATTAGGGTTGTCTTGGTTTTTGAAATGGATATTTTTTACGATGTAAATAAATATGAAAGAAAAATTCAAGTGGGTACATTTGGTCAAATACATTGGAAGGGTGTGTAAATGACATAGTTTTAGAAACAATTACAAAATGCCATTTGTTTTCCATATTTTATATTTTTGGCAGGTATGTGGAGATAACATCCAAATAAGATATTATGGGCTACAACTAGTTAAGAATGGATCAATAATGGGAATGATAATAACCTAGATTTATGTATTGCTTTTACCACCAAATTTACATCATAGTAAAAATATGAATATCCCATTAAGTATGACCTAAATATGATTCAAAGAATTGAACCTTTAGCTTAGGTACATGGTAGATTAATTTGTGAGGTGTAAAGTTTTATTAGAGGCATTGTTTGTTTGTTTTGATTAGAAAAGGGTTTTCTCTTGGTTTTATGTCACTTTCAATTTATCATTTGTAGCATGTTGAGAAATGGGAAAGAATAATGTGTGACATTTATTTTGTAAAAATTGATGTTGAATGAAAGGATGTAGAGTTTAACCAAGATATAATCTTCTTTGGCAAAGATAGAGGAACATCTTAAATTTTTTCCTAAGAATACACCACATACAAAGTTTGAACACAAGTAATATATGTTTTTTTCTTTTTCATATATGTTCTTTTACCTACCTCATTAAGGTTGATTTTTCTATTGTCCTACCTAATTTATACCTTCTCATGACAGGAAGACTTTAAATATGAATTAATATGTTCCTAAAACCAATCAGATTCAAATTTTATACATATAAAAGCTATAAAAAAATGCCAATGCCTTCGTTTCATTGTTACTGGACTCTGATGTGGGCAGGTTATAGGAAATGAGATTGAAAAAAGGATGGGGAGATAATGTAGAGCACATATTGGATATGATTCATTTGTTGTTGGAGATCCTTTAAGCACCTATGCCATCAATTTCGGAAATGTTTCTAGTAGGGATTCCTATGATTTTTAATGTTGTGATTCTTTCACTTGATGGTTATTTTGGGGAAATAATGTTTTAGGAATGCTAGACAAGACACAAGTGGACAAGTAAACAAATATTTTATAATTGCAATGTCCATTCCATGATATCCTGTATTTATTGTTTGATTATATTTTAAACGTTTCCTTTGATTTTGTTTTGTTTTTTAACCATGAAATTGAAAATACTTGGCATCATGTCATTTAAACATCCAAATCTTGAATATGAGATTAGTATTACATGATATTAATTGAAATCCTTTTAGTTATTTTGTGTTAAGACAATTTCACAGAAGCCTAACTTCATTTTTTCTATAACTTCCCCCTTCTGTTTTTAAAGTTTTAGGCAAAGGTTTAAATTTTGCCTTAGCTCCGAAGAAAATCCCTGTAGATGATATCATTTGTGACATTGAGTTTGGGATCAGGGATTTACCTGATAGGGTCAAGGACACCATTAGGCAAGATTGTTCGGTTGTCTTAAGAAAGGCTAAGCCCCCTAAGAGCAACCTTAGCAAGGAAGAATCTGCTGCTCTCAAATCCTTAAACCAGAACAAGGATATCATTGTTTTAAAGGCTGACAAGGGTGGTGCTGCCGTCATTCTTAACAGGGCTGATTACCGCAGTAAGATGTTGGATCATCTTCATAATAGTGGTAGCTACAAAAAGCTCCCTAAGAATCCGTTAAAGAAGGTTGCTAAGAATGTGGCGCTTGCCATTAAATCCATTAGCTCAATGAGTTCCCTGCACCATAAACTCATTGAAAGCAACCCTATCACGCCTAGGATCTATGGTCTCCCCAAGATTCACAAGGATGGGGCTCCCTTGAGGCCCATTGTCAACACCATTGGTTTTCCTACCTACCTTCTTGCTAAGTTCCTGGCGTTAAAGCTTAAGCCCTTGGTTGGTCGTACAGAGTCCTTCGTAAAAGACTCTACTTCCTTCATTAGGGAGCTCAAGGACATCAAGCTTGACCCTAGGGACATTCTTGTTAGTTTTGATGTTGTTTCCCTCTTCACTTGCATCCCTATTAGTGAGGCCATGGAGGTAATCAACCACCTAACAGATCCTGACACTGCTAAGTTAGTTGAGATCTGTCTCACTTCTACATTTTTCTGTTTTGAGGGAGAGTTCTTCGAGCAAACCTGCGGGGTTGCCATGGGCTCACCCCTTTCCCCTGTCGTTGCTAATCTTTTCATGGAAGATTTTGAGTCCAAGGCTCTAAACTCTTCTCGGCTCTTGCCAAAGCTTTGGAGAAGATATGTGGATGACACCAATGTTATCTGGTCTCACGGCCAAAAAGAATTAGATCTCTTCTTCAATCATCTCAATAATCAATCCTCTGCCATTAAGTTCACTATGGAGCAGGAGGTCGATGGTTGCCTTCCGTTCCTCGATATTCTTATTTCTAGGAACAGTGATGGTTCCCTCGGCCACCAAGTTTTTCGGAAGAAAACGCATACTGAACAGTATCTTCATGCCAGTTCCCATCATTTCCCGGCTCAAAAGATGGGTGTTCTCAATACCCTTGCTACTCGGGCTCTAAGGATCTCGGATAAGAAGAGTTTTGAGAAAGAAAAATCCCATCTCCTTGATGTCTTTGTTGAGAATGGCTATAGTAGATTCATGGGTCAGAGGGCTTTCCTTAAAGCTTCCAAGAATTCGTTGTCCCAACAAGCACCAAAGGAGCGAGTTCCAGGTGTCCATCTGCTGTATGTTCAGGGGACCACTGATAAGATTGGTAGGATTCTCAGGAAGCATAGTGTCCCTGTGACCTTTAGGCCCCTGAACACCATTTGCATGTCCCTCTGATCCGCGAAGGATCCTATCGACCCTAAAGATATGAAACTGGTCGCTCCATTAATCAAAGGATTAGTGAGCATGCAACAGACCTTAGGCATAGGCGAACTAAGTCTTCCGCTTTAGCTGAGCATGCTGAGAAAACCAATCATCATGTTTGTATTGAGGAAGCTAGTGTTATTGCTAAGGTTTCGCACTTCCATCATCGGAAATTTAGGGAGGCACTTGAGATTGAAAAGAGGCTGAATAATCTCAATAGAGATGATGGCTGGAAGATCAGTTGGTGTTGGGTCCCAGCACTCTCGACCTAGTCGTCTTTTTTTTTTTTATTTAATTATTTTATTTCATTTTTATTTTATTTTATTTATTGTATTTTTTATTATATATATATATATATATTTTTTTTTTTTTTTTTTTTACCTTTTTTTTTTTTAATTTTTATTTATTTATTATTATTATTATTATTTTTATTATTTATTAACTTTTATTTATTTATTTATTTTTATTTATTTATTTTTATTTATTTTTTATTTTTTTTCATAAGAATAGTCCTATTTTTTTTCTCTAATTTAGTCTTACCATTTTAATTTCTCTAATTTAACTTAACACTAAAATATTACCTTTGTTACCATTTTAATTATTTATTATTAAAAATTTTAATTTATTTTTAACTTATTATTTATATATTATTTTTAACTAACATTTCAATTATTTATTAATATTTTTATTATCATTAAATGATTTTTATGAATTATTTTAGTTACTAATTTAACTAGCATTTCTATTATTTATTAATATTTTTAGCTAACTATTATTAAATTATTTCTATTAATTTATTTTTGGTCCCCCTAGGGTATTTTCCTTAAATATAATTTTTAATTATTTATTTTAGCTAACTCTTATCATGGATTATTAATATTTTTAACAAACTATTATCTTTAAATTATTTTATTTAATTTAGTTTAAGGGATTGGTCCCCCTAGGAAAATTCTTTTCCTTAAATATAATTTTTTAATTATTTATTTTAACTAACTAGTATCATGAATTAATTTTTTACTTAATATTTTAATTATTTATTAATATTTTTAACTAACTATTATCATAAAATTATTTTTTGGTTCCCCTAGGGTAAAATTTTTTCCCTTTAATTATTAAAAAGGGTTTTGACCCAGGTACCTAGTCAAAAGTAGCTATTGGTCTCCTTAGCCAGTGGAGGCTCTGCTCTGTCTATTTAACTTGCTAAGCTAGATCTGTTTTTTCAACTTGTCCTGACGATGAACCACACTGGTTGGTTCGAAACGCGTCGACAAATGATGTTTCATGTGATCTTCGCCGAAGAATCTTTTGTAAATTTCATAACTATTAAAAATTTTTACTTTCATGTTGTTTTGTGAGCATAGGTTGTCTATATACTTGACCAAGTTCATGCGTTAGAGAATGAAATGTGTTGTGAATAAAATGACAAGGATTAGATATCACACCTCATATTATTTGTTTTCACAAGTTATCTACAGTCTAAGCTTTTTAGCATGTAACTTAGTTGGCTTGATTGTGCGTAATATTTCCTTAAATGTTGAATACTAAGTTACAAACCTATTTTTCTCTATGGTGATGGTTTAATTTCATTGTTTATACAAGTCATTTAACCATATAGTGTCCACTATCTGACCCAACTCAAGAAAAATTGTTTGAGTTTCTTTCTTTTATGGAGAAAAATGGCACTGACATTGATGATGTTGAGGTATATGTTGTATGAATATTTTATAGTCTACTTTAGTTTATATCCAATATTCATCGTATTTCATGTCTTATACTCTACATTGTATTTTCTTTTGTTTTCAGAAGAGGAACTCAATATTGATGGTAAGAAGCCAGAATTGAATAAATAGGAGAACAATAACAATGGAGTGACAAATGTAAAAAGAGAAAGAAGATAATCAATCTAGTGATACCCTTAGAGCCAATATCTTGCATAAGACACACAGATAGAGATTGATGGTCAAGTCTTCGAAGTTGGTGAATTCACTTGCAATGCCTTGGAAACAAAGCGATAATTTTTTGAACTGATGAAACAATGTTTCATGCCTAAATTGTCATCCAACCAATATTAAGTTAGAAACTCATATTGTAATAATTGACATTTTATATAATATAATTTATGGTTGAAATTATTTATAGCTGCACGTGATATTATATATTATTGTAATTAACATATGTAACTTTTTGTTTTCATACTAGATGAATATGCACATTGTATGACATTTTTTTATTTAGTCACAAAATCATACTAATTAATTTGTGTTGATTAATAATGAACACATAAAATCAATCTAAAACTACTAAATTAGTAGTTCATGTTGATTAATTATGAACACAAATAAAATGAATACATGACTAAATTAGCTGTTTATAATGATTATTAATTAAAGTAAATGAAATGAATATAAACTACTAAATTAGGTGTTTATATAATGAATATGGAACTACCAAAAAAATATAAATGACTACTGCAAATGATAAATTTGTGATTACAAATGATGACTACATTTTGCATTAATATGACTATTAGTAGCTAATTTACAGTATCCTATAACATGACCAAAATTAGCCATATTTATTTGGTTTAATTGGTTTCAACTAGTGACTAAAATTTACATATATATGATTATTAGTAGTTAATTTATAGTATCTTATAACCCAACCAAGATTTTGGTCATATTTCTTTGGTCATTAATTGGTTTTCTTGGGTGATCATATAGTAATATATTTTTTGTATATTTGGTCATTAATTGTGGCAATTAATGAGTAAATTAATGACCAAATTTATGACAAAATATACTACTAGACAATAAAATTGAGACAAATAATTAATGACTAAGCTAAAAGTGACTAAAAGTTAGTCACTTATAAGATACTGTAAATTAGCTACTATTAGTCACGAACTGAAAAATTGTCGTTTATATACAAATTTTAGTCATTTTTTTAGTAACCAATTAGCCATTTTCTACTAGTGAAATGTGAATTTTACAAAACTAGAATACAATACTTGGGTCATGTCATTTCTCAAAAAGGATTAGCGATTGATCCTAAAAAGGCTAAAACTACGATTGCTTGGCCCATACCGAAGGATGTGTCCGATGCTCGATCATTTATGGGAAAAGTAAGGTATTACTGTAGGTTTATAGAGGGATTTTCCATAATAGTTTATCCTATCACGTCATTACAAAGAAAAAGAAAAAAGAGAAAAAATTGAATGGATTTCTAAATGTGATAATAGTTTTGAAAAACTAAAGCAGTTACTCACAATGGCTCCCATTTTAAAACTTGCAAATCCAAGCAGGGAGTTCACCGTCTACATTTATGCTTTTATGGAGGGGTTAGAGGGAGTTTTACTATAAGATAGGTATGTTATAACCTATGAGTCCATAAAGTTAAAAATCCATGAAAGATACTATGTTGCATATGATTTAGAATTAGTTCTTGTCATACATCTGTTGAAAATGTGGAGGCATTATTTGTTAGGAAAGAAATTCATTTTAGTAATTGACCATATCAACTTAAAATATCAATTCAATCAACCAGATCTCAATGCGATACAAACTAGATGGATGACATTCCTTAGTGAATTTCAATTCAACATAAAACATATAAGGGGAAAATAAAACAAGATAGCAGACGTCTTGATAAGACATGCTTACAATCTCATGGAAGTGGTATTTAGCAACACTAAAACAGATTTCATAGAGAAGATTCAGAACTCTATAATTAATAACCCAAAATGCCTAGAAATACAATAGAAATTACAACAAATTAACATTCTTGGTTATACAGAAAGCTCTGAAATTGTTTTGTTATACATGAAGAGATGATATGTCCCCAATATATTTTCTCTGAAATATATGATACTGGATGAGTGTCATAAGAAATCATACGCAGAATATCTTGGGTACCAAAAGATGATAACGACATTAAAAGAAACATCTTTTGGTCCGATTTGAAGAAAGAAGTGGCAGAATACCTTTCAAGGTATTTAGAGTGTCAGCAGGTAAAAGTAGAACATCAACACCCTGTTGGGCTGTTGAATCCACTACCTATTTTAGAATGGAAGTGGGAAATCATCTCTCTAGATTTTATCACTGGATTACTGAGAACTAAAGGACAACAAAACTCCATGTGGTCATGGATACATTAAGAAAGGAAACCCATTTCATACCATTGCAATCAAATTATGGTATTGTATAGGTTGCAAATATATTTATCAAGGAAAATTTTCGGTTGCATGGGGTTTGAGTTAGCATTTTTCGGTTGTTCGGGGCCATGAATACTAAATTAAATTCTAGTATAGTATACCATCCTCAAACAAATGGAAAACTTGAAGAACCAATCAAATTTTAGAGGACATGCTCCGAATGTATGTTATGAATAGGCCTGCAAAACGAGAAGATAATTTGCATTTAGTTGAATTACCATACAACAATAGTTATCAGACATCTATTAAAATGAGCACTTTCAAAGCCTTATATGGAAGTAAATGTCGTACACCCCTTAGTTGGAGTCAACAAGAGGGTAGACTGATACTATGGTTGGCGACATTGTAAGAAACTAATCGGATGGTGCGAAGAATTCAGCAGAAAAATAAAACAGTACAAGATTGACAAAAGATTTATGTAGACAAGAAACACTAGTATAAAATGGCTAATTGATTACTAAAAAAATGACTAAATTTTTCATATAAGCGTCTATTTTTCAATCAGTGACTAGTACTAGCTAATTTACAATATCTTATAACGCGACCAACTTTTATTCATTTTTATCTTAGTTATTAATTGGTGGTCTCAATTTTATCGTCTAGTAGTATATTTAGTCATAAATTTGGTCATTGATTTAGTCATTAATTGTCATAATTAATGACCAAATATACAACAAAATATATTACTATATGATCACCCAGGAAAACCAATTAATGACCACAATGTTAGTCGTGTATAAGATACTATAAATTCGCTACTAATAGTCATATATATATACAAATTTTAGTCATAGTTTGAAATCAACTAATGACCAAAGAAATATGACTAAATTTTGGTCGTGTTATAAGATACTATAAATTAGCTACTAATAGTTGTATATATGCAAAATTTAGTCATCATTTGTAATCATAGATTTATCATTTCCAATAGCCATTTATCTTTTTTTGGTAGTTTCATATTCATTATATAAACAACTAATTTAATAGTTTATATTCATTTTATTTATTTTCATTAATAATTGTTATAAACGACTAATTTAGTCATATATTCATTTTATTTTTGTTCATCATTAATCAATATAAACGACTAATTTAGTAGTTTTAGATTGATTTTATATATTCATTATTAATCAACATAAATTAATTAGTATGATTTATGACTAAATTAACAAAACAAAACAAAAATCATATAATGTGCATATTCATCTAATATGAAAATGTAAAGTTGCATATGTTAATTACAATACTAAACAATATCAAGTGCAACTATAAATAATTTCAACCACAAATTATATTATATGAAATGTTAAGTATTACAATATGAGTTTCCAACTTAATATTGGTTGGACTACAATTTACACATGAAATATTGTTTCATCACTTCAAAACATTATCATTGTGTTTCTAAGGCATTGCAAGTGAATTCAACAACTCTGAAGACTTGACCATCAATTTCTATGTGTGTGTCTTATGCGGGTTAATGGCTCTAAAGGTATCACTAGACCAAGTCTCTTCTCTCTTTCTTTTTTCATTTGTCGCTCAAACGTTATTGTTCTCCTCTTTCTTCGATTACTATTTCTTACCACCAATACTAAGTTCCTTTCCTAAAAACAAAAGAAGATACAATGCATAGTGTAAGACATGAAATAAGATGAACACTATCATATAAATTAATGTAAACTATCAAGGATTTATACGACATATACCTCAACATCAACAATGTCAAAGCCATTTTTCTCCATAAAAGCAAGAAACTCGAACAAGTTTTCTTCAGTTGAGCGATAGTGGCCACTATGTGGCCAGATGACCTATATAAACAAAGAAAATAAAACATCACCATAGAAAATAACACTTTAGTAACTTAGTATTCAACCTTCAGGGAAAGCTTAGGTACAATCATGCCAACGAAGTTACATTTTAAAAAACTCAAGTTGCAGATAACTTGTGAAAACAAATAATCTGAGGTATGATGTCTAATCCTTGTCATTTTACTTGCAACAACATTTCATTCTCTAATGCATGAACTTGGTCAAATATATAAAGAAAATGTGCTCAAATAACAACATGAAAGTAAATTTTTCTAATAGCCATGAAAATATTTTAACACAAAACAACTAAAAGGATTTCAATCAATATCGTGTAATACTAATTTCATCTTCAAACTTTGGTTGTTGTTTAAATGGACATGATACTAAGTATTTTCAATTTCATAGTTAAAAGACAACAAAATCAAAATAAACGTTCAAAATACAATCAAACAATAAAGAGAAGATATCATGGAATGGACATTGCAATTATAAAAAAATTGTTTTCATGTCCACCGATGTCTTGTCTGGCATTCCTAAAACATATGCTTGCCCAAAATAAACATGAGGTGAAAAAATCACAACATTAAAAACCATAGGAATCCCTACTAAAAACATTTCCAAAGTCGATGGCTCAAGTTCTCGAAGGATCTCCAACAACAAATGATTCATATCTAAGACATGCTCTACATTGTCTCCCCATCCTTTTTCCAATCCCATTTCTTGTAACCTTCCGACACCAGAGTCAAGTGACAATCAAACGAAGGCATTGACATTTGTTTTTATCTTTATATCTATAAACTTTGAATATGATTTGTTTCAATAACATATTAATTCATATTTAAAGTCTTCCTATCATGAGAAAGTATCAATCAAGTAGGATATCAAAAAACTCGACTGCAATGATGTCCTCAAACAATTTCTACAATATCAATATTTTTCTTGTCGTGATATCTTGGGTAGAAAAAAGAACATATCTGCAAAATAAAAATCCATATATTACTTATGTTCAAACTCTATATATGGTGTATTCTTAGGAAGTTTTTTAAGATGTTCCTCTGCCTTTACCAAAGTGGATTGTAGCTTGGTTAAACTATGTATCATTTCATTCAACATCAATTTCTACAAGATAAATGTCACACATTATTCTTTCCCATTTCTCAACATGCTACAAATGATAAATTGAAAGTCACATAAGACCAAGAGAAAACCCTTTTCTAACCAAAACAAACAAATAAATAATGCCTCTAATAAAATTTCACACCTCAGAAATCACTTTGCCATGTCCTTAAGCTAAAGGTGAGATTATTTGAATCATCTTTAAGTCATATTTAATGGGATATTCGTATGTTTATCGTGATGTCAATTTGGTGCTAAAAACAATATATAAATCTAGGTTATTATCAGTGAAATTCAAGTATAATTCAGAAAAAAAAAATAAAAATAAAAAAAAATCATTGCAAGGTAGTGGAGAGAGAAACATATTCATAATTAGGCTTCTCTATTTTAGTTTGATTTGAGTTTGTATTTGAATATATAGTTTTCTCTAAAGAAGTAAAATAGAAAGATAAGAATGAAAATAGCCCTGTAAAATTTTAATCAATTCATATTATATATCTTTAAAACAACCAAAACACCCTTCTCTACTATTTGATAGATATTTATTGTACATAGAAGAGTAATGAATTAACTATCAAACACAATGATGCAATATATTAACCAAGGAAAGAAGAATGACATGGTTGTGGTATTTGTGTGCTCGAAGGAAATCCAACAATGGTTGCATGCTTTCTTATCATGAAACAGTCTTGAAAACAAATGTCGGTTCAAAAATTGAATTCCATTACCAATGGAAGATGGTCATGTTGGGCAAGGAAAGGATGCATTGAAGGGCTCAAGGCCTAGCTCCAATACATAGTTATCCTTGTCACTGCAAAATACAAAGTTTTCATCATTTGCTTATCTAGGTAAAAAGAAGAGTGAGTTTGTATTTGTGAACCTGTGATAATATATGGAAAAGAGAGCACTAATGTACCTTATAGCACCATATCTCTCTCCTCCACAAATTCTAGTGTACCTTCAACACTACTATACAGACCACTAAAGGATGGCACTATTTATTATACTTAACACTATTGTACAATGTTCTAACTACTACCCTCCTAAAGGAAGAGCACTATGGTTGGAACACTATTCAAACCACATGAATAAAATAACTCTAAAGACATGGAAAAAACAACAACTTGAAAAGCCATGAATTTTTCCTAAGAGACATGAATAACACCATTTTGAGAAGAAATTTACCAAAGAAATAATTGTCCATAACCTTATTCTTACTTCCCATAATTATCCTCTTTCTAAAAATGAACTAAATCCTACTCCCGATGCTCTAAAACATAATTAAAATAGTTGTCGTGGTTTTGGTAGCTCTTGTTGTGAAGAAAAATGAGTGATAGGAAGAGGCTTCTTACAGGTAAATGTATAAAATAAAATAAAAACAACAACAACAACAAATGTTGATGTCAGTGATAGATTCAATTCAATTCATTTCTAGATGAATGATTGAACAACATAAAGGAATTTTAACCTTAGATTTATTAAACTTGGAGAGAGACAAAAAAACCAAAATACAATTTTTTTAATACTTAATAGATCTCACTATATATAGACACACACACACATAGATATATATATTACTTATTTGTTTATTTTTGTGGGAGTATTGGCTTCATTTTTTTATTTTTTTATAAGCTTTACCCAACAACATATCTCAACTATATTGGCCATAGCATGTACCTAGCCTCTTTAAATTCAATTATAGAACCCTCACCCAGTTACATATTTCATCCATATTGAGTTGTAAAGAGGACCTGGCTACTCTAGGTGAAATTATAGATCCTTCATCAGACATAACTAGCATTTGACCATTTGACAAGGGAAAATGTTAAAATTGGAAACTACAACCAAATTCCACCTTAGGACAGCTCATTTGATGGAGATGATGTTTGCATTAAATTCCTCTTTTCAAGATGACCAAAATTGATCTAAAATTCATCTCATTCAAATAAGAAAAAGTGTGATTTTGAATCTATGACCACACATGTGCAAATTGATCAGGTAAACTTCATCATTATGTAGGCTCAAGAATCCCAATGGATGTGTCTCTTCACCCACAACGAAGTGTATAAATACAAGAGACCTCACACCTCATTTGGGCATCCATCACTCACACATTCTTCTCTCTCTTCATCACATTCGGTCATATAGCTTGGGAAGCCTCTCTCTCTCTCTCTCACGTGTGGCTAGGAGGAAAAAATTTCTAGGCAGAATTTTGACAGTTTTGAAGGTGGTTTTTGGGGCAGAATTTTGATTTTATTAGGCCACATTGACTGGCATAGAAATCAAGGTTTTATGGATTGTTTGGCCTACATTAATCGCAAGCTTTTTTTACCATAGGTTGACAGAGTTTAACCAAGACATTTGTGGTTGTTTTGGGTTGACTTTGACCATTGTTGGAGGTCGATTTTGATTGCTTTTGACCAAGCTTCAAAGGAGGTGTTTGACTATTGTTTTGACCAGTGTTGACTTTCTGAATAGGGTTGAAGTTTCACTACATAATTTGACAGGGTTGCTAAAGGAAAATTGAAGTAAATTGTGCTAAGCATAGAACATACCATTGTTATCTAAAATTAACATGGTATCAAAGCCCAGGTGAAGACAAATCCCAAGAAAGAGTGAGAAAAGCAATCACTAAGGAAAGTTGTTGGACAAGAATTTTGAGCTAGCTTCAATGTCGACTACATCATACTTCAAATCCAAGGACAAGCTCAAGGAAAAATCTAACTATCATGCATGGAAGATGTCTCTAGATTTGACTTTGGAAGAGAATGATGCTATGGACTATGTAAAGGGAAGAGTGGTGGAGCCTCCTTCAAATGTACCTGCTACTGCAAAAACAAAGTACAAGAAATGTGAGGTCAAAGTTAAGAAAATTATTGTATATTCCATTCACAAGACTTTGGTTGCCTATATTTCTAATTTGGGAACATCTAAGGATTTTATGACAACTTGGTTGGGGTGTTTAAAGTAAAAAATTCAAATAAAGTCCTCTTTCTCAAGAACAAGTTCAAATACAACAGGATGGATAGAGGAGAGTCCATTCAATCCTACTTCATAAGGATTACTGAAATTAAGAATGATATCCTATCTATTGGAGATGTTTTTGGTGACAAGGAGCTCACTCTTATTGCACTTGAAGGTATTACAAAATAATGGGATGTGTTTAACACCACCATCCTCAACAATGATTGGATTCCGAGTTTTAATGAATTATTGGATAGATGCACTCAAGAATAAATAAGGATGATGGAAAGAGATAAGCCCTCAAATGGAAATAATCTTATCGCTTTCTATGCTCGTGTTAAAAATAAGAACAATCTTGGTCCAAGAAGACAAGGTCAAGGACTTAAGTCGAGATTCAAAGAAGGAAGAAAAGGAAGATGCTTTAATTGTAACAGGTTTGGCCACTATGCTAGAGAGTTTCCTCATAAGAAGGACACTCCAAGGGATAATGACAACAATAATCACTACAAAAGCAATGGAAATCAAAGTAACAACAAGCTCAACAACAAAGGAAAGGGGAACACTCCCGCTGCTCGATATGGAAATGGTCGACCTCCCAAAAGGTCGAGAAACTCCAGGTATGAGGAAATTAATGTTGTAGATAAGAAAAAAGAATTTTATCTTATTTATACCCTCACCACTACCTCTCCTCCAGACATTTTGGATAATCGGTTGATTGGTAGTGGTGCCTCAAGGATGCCCTCTCAAATTTGGTTGAAAAGAAGACAAAATTGGAGATCATACTTGGGGACAATGCCACCTACCCTGTGAAAGGGATTGGGGTTGTCACTCTTCACTTGAATCAAGGTCAAATCCTTCATCTACAAGAAGTATTATATGTACCTTATTTGGAAAAAACATGGTATATATTTCTATGATGGAAAATAAAGGCTTCAAGGTAACATTCTTTGATGGGAAGGTATGTGTTTGGCAAAGGAACCCGAAAGATGCATTTACACTTGGATTTAGGGTTGAAGGTCTCTATCAGGTTGAAGGACCTTTTTTGGGAGCTATGACTTGCAATATTTCTCTTCAATCCAAATTATGGCATTGAATATTTTCTCACCTTCATTACAAATCCTTACCTTATATAAGGAAGATGGTCACAAGCATGCATGAATTCAACATATATTATGGAGTTTATCAAGGTCGTGTGGTTGGAAAGCATACAAGGGGACCACTCCCTTCAAGTGAAAGTCAAACTACCAAAATTCTTTAATTGGTCCACTCTAATCTATCTAGTATGTTTCCTGTAACATCTTTGGGAGGATACTTGTACTATGCAATTTTTGTGGATGACTTCTCTCACAAAACATGAATCTATTTCTTGAAGAAGAAGGACGAAGTGTTCAAATTTTCTGCTCTTTTAAAGCCTTGGTCGAAAATCAAACAAGGAAGAAGATCAAAATATTGACGACTGATAATGGAACCAAATATGAGTCAAATGAATTCAATGACTATTGTAGAGAAGTTGGAATTAAGAGGGAGACCACTACTGCATATACTCCTAAGAAAAATGGATTTGCCGAAAGGAAGAATCGAACAATCATAGAAGCTAATCATGTTATGCTTCATGACCAAGACCTACTGAAGTTCTTATGGGGAGAAGCTGCCAAAACTATTGTATATGTTCAAAATAGGTGCCTGCATCAAGCATTGGACTTCAAGACACCTGAAGAAGTTTTCACCAGTAAGAAACTTGATGTTTCACATTTTATAATATTTGGTTGTCCCATGTATTTTCATGTGCCGAAAGAGAAAAGAAACAAGCTAGAAGCATCTAGGAAGAAAGGAACATTTGTGGGCTACAGTGAAACTTCAAAGGCATATAGAATCTATGTGCCTAGTCAAAGATAAGTAGAGATAAGCCATGATGTCACCTTTGATGAATATTCTTCCCTTGGGAAAGTTAGAGATATTCCTATCCCAAGGACAATGATGATGATGTAGGAAAGAAGGATGAATCTTCGACATATGAACCAATCCATGATATTGAAGGTTTGAGGGATCTCATTAATCCACCTCCTGGTGAGCACTCTACTTCAAGGAAAAGACCTTTGTGGCTCAAAGCTACTCTCGAAGATGTTGAAAATCATTTTGCAGCAAGGGAAACATTTCATGAAAGAAAGAAGTTGAACAGGTACCAAGGGTACTTAACTGCTATGAGTACCATTGTTCAATCTAAGCCATCTACATTTGAAGAAATCATGAAGCACCAGGTATGGAAGGATGCAATGAATGAGGAATATGAATTGATCATGAAGAATGATGTCTTGGATGTGGTTCTTGGACCCAAGGACAAGTCAGTGGTCACTTCAAAATGGATTTACAAAATCAAACATGGAGATGATGGGAGTGTTGAAAAGTTCAAGGTTGGGTTTGTTGCTTGAGGCTTCTCTCAAAAGGAAGGAGTGGAATATGATGAGATATTTGCACCGATTTCATGATATGTCACTATCTGATCCATCGTTTCTCTTGTTGGCTCTCAATGATGCAGACTACACCAAATGGATGTCAAAATTGATTTCTTGCATGGCTCGCTTAAGAAGGAAGTATATGTAGAACAACCTGAGTGGTTCAAGGTTCAAGATCGTAAGACACGTGTATGCAGGTTGAAGTAAGCCCCCAAGGCTAGGTATGATTGGATTGATAACTATCTTAAGAAGTTGGGTTTTACAAGGAATGAAGTTGACTTGAACCTATACTTCATGATTGAAAAGTAAAAGCCTCTCATTTTGGTCCGTTATATGGATGATATTTTTTTGACAGGTGTGGGCCCTCTCATTTATCAATGTAAGAGGGATTTGGTTTCTAAATTTGAGATGAAGGACCTAGGTTTTATGCACTAATTCCTAGGCTTGGAGGTCTGGCAAAAGCCAAGTGAGAATTTCCTTTCTCAAGGAAAATAAATTGTGAAGCTACTCAAGGGATCTGGGATGGTGGAATGAAAGTTTGTGTTTACTATGATGAAACTCAACTTCAAGAAACTATGTGGAAGTGTTGTTGGGACCGAATTGGCAAATCTTTTTGAGTATCAACAACTTGTGGGGACCTGATGTTCTTGGTAAACTCTCGTTTAGACATATGCCTTTGTTAAAATTGGCAACTACGGCCAAAATCCATGTGGGTCATCTTATTTATGGTAGATGATATTTGTTTTGGATTCCTCTCTCTAAGAGGTGTAGGATTGATCTAAAGATCATCCAATTCCGACATGTATTTATGGAGATATGAATTTATTTGTATTATTGACAATTTGTCAAGGTCGGCCAACAACCAAATTACCCCTAGCTCAATCTCAACATCGCATTATAAATAGAGGAGGCCTCGGGTCATTTTTTACACACCCTTCTCTCATGATCTCTCTCCAAGGGAGGTCAAGAGGGAGAATCCCTAGCCGCAGGTGAAGAGGAGACTAAGGGAGAAGCCCTAGCCACAGTCCTAAAGGAAGGAGATCTAGCCATGCCCTAGCTGCAGTCATAAAGAAGCCATAGCCATAGTCTTGAAGGTGACCTAGTGCCCTAACTGCAAGCCTAATCCACAGCAAAAGGAGGCCTAATCAGTAGTGAAGAACAAGCCCTAATCCGTTGTTCAAAGAGGCTCCTATCCGTAGCTAGTCACAGTCAAAGGGAGGCTTCTATGCGCAGTCAAAGGAGGCTCCAATCCGCTGTCAAGAAGAAGGCTCCAACTCGCTGTCAAGAGGAGCACTAACCCACAGTCAAGGAAATCCTAAACCGCAGTCAAGGAAGGCCTAAAGACGCGGACAGAAAGGCCCTAGCCACAGTCAAAGGGAGACTCTAGCTGTTGCAAGGAGCCATAAGACAGCAAGAGAGAAGCCCTACAAGAAGCATGTTTTGCTGTAGGTACAATGTGTGAAAGAGAGGTTGTTTTGAGTGTCATTATTAGAGGGAGAAAAACTGAAATTTGAAGCCTAGGGTCACAGCAAGAAGAGGTGTGCAGCGTGGGTGAAATGGGGTTGTTATAAAGCTATTCTAGGAAGATTGAAGGGCTGAGAGAAGGTTGTGTATCTTGCTAGAAGGAAGAGGATAGAGGGAGTTGTTTGAGGGCTCATAAAGGATGGAACAGTCCTCTAGAAAGGTTGCCTTGGGCCTGTTCTAAGGGTTGTATGATGCCATTGTAATGAGAGGTGGGCAGAGCCATTATTAAGGGATAGAAGTATTGTGTTGAGGATTAGTCAGCTAGCAAGGAGCAGCGTGGTGGTGTAATTACCTTGGAGAACCATAGCTCTAGAAATCAATTAAAGAATGAGGACTGATAAGTATGCCCTCACCAGTATTCAGAACTGCATTCCTTGGTGCCATAATTGCAACTTCATTGTGACACTTTCATGGTGAAGATTTTTGATGTCAGATCTCCTATTTTGACAAGTCAAGTATTGACTTCAAATCAATGTACTCTATCTCTTTCTCTCTACTGAACTATTGAAGACTAAAGAATATTTGATCAAGGGTTTCCCCACATTGGGGTTTGTCCCTAGCTGGTGCCACATCTTGTGTCCTCTTATCTTGGCTTGTCTTCTACTATTTATGTTTATGTTCTATTTGCATTTTACTATCATGCTAATGTGATTGCTAAACTGGACATTGATATTGGGCTAACAATAAAATTGAAGTAGATTTCTCTTAAGCATAGAACATAGCAAAAATTAACAACTTCACTATGAATACATTGAGTCAATTTATGGTCGAGGCTCATCACATACATTGGATTGTTGCCAAGAATCTCTTGAGATATCTACATGGCACAATCAACTATGGTTTGAGATACACCGCCAGAAATTTGAGGCTACATGGATATACTGATGCTAACTGGGTTGACAGTGTGGTGGATTGTAGGAGCACATCTGGATGTTGCTTCTCATTGGTGTTTGCTTCAATATCTTGGATGAGTAGGAAGCATAAATTGGTTGCTTTAAGCACCACCGAGGCTGAATACATGGCTGCTAGTATGGTATGTTGTGAAGTTGTTTGGTTGAGGAAGCTCTTTAGTGAGCTATTTGAGCATGTCATGGATACCACCATGATCTACTGCGACAACCAAAGAGGGATTCACCTTTCAAAGAATCTCATGTTCCACAACCACTCCAAGAACATTGATATCAGGTACCACTTTATCTGGGATATGGTACAGTAGGGAGAAATAAGGCTCAATCACATTAGGACGGATGAGCAAGACACAGACATTCTCATGAAGCCATTAGGGAAGGTAAAATTCTTAGCCTTCTGTGAGAGACTTGGAGTCGTGGAAAGATCCTCCTCTGAGGGTCCCGCATGACTTGGACATTGAGCTCTAGGAGCTCCCTGGGACTTGTTGTACTTCTTGGAGCTATGAGAGACCATAGGGTGAGTGTTTAACCTTCCCCTAGTGGTGCGCTATGTATAATGTGAGTGGTTCAACTTTTGCTCTGATACCCCATGATGTTTGACATATGTTTAGGGTGAGTGGTTCACCTTCCCCTTCGATTGTGGACACATGTATGTAGGGTGAGTGGTTCACCTTCCCCTATGATTGACATATGCATAGGATGAGTGGTTCACCTTCGCCTATGGCATATGATCAGGATGAGTGGTTCACCATCTCTTGTTGATGCCCCAACATACATGCTACCCATGTAGTTTGGAACTCATGGGGAGTACATCTCATATGGCCAATGAGTTTGGAAACATGGATAGGGACCATAAAACTACCGATGGACGCATCATGTACTTCTGTGCTCCCTATGTCTAGGATGCATGGTGTTCAACAACTTGATCTGGGATAAAATGAGGATTGGCCTTTATCAATGGAGAGAGGTAAGGTCTTTTGACTCACTCTCGATCAATTATTCTTCATTATTACTTCATGGTTCAGCAGAGCAGGATAGAGCAAAGCAGAGATGGCAGAGATGGTACATGATGATAGATGGATTGGTAGGTGGAATTCTCCCTAGTTAAGAGGTAGTGTTAAAATTGGAAACTAGGGCCAAATTCCACCTTAGGACAACTCATTTGATGGAGATGATGTTTGCATTAAATTCCTCTTTTCGAGAGGATCAAAATTGATCTAAAAATCATCTCATTCGGATAAGCAGAAGTGTGATTTTGAATTTATGACCACACATGTGCAAATTGATCAAGTCGGCTTCATCATTATGTAGGCTCAAGAAGCCCAATGGATGTGTCTCTTCAACCACATCGAAGTGTATAAATACAAGAGACTTCACACCTCATTTGGACATCCATCACTCACAAATTCTTCTCTCTCTCTCCATCAACCTGGTTCATACAAATTGGCTAGAATATCTGTCTCTCACATGTGTGACTAAGAGGATATAATTTCTAGGTAGAAATTAGAGTCTGAATTTCAAACTTCAGGGACATTTTGACCAGCATTGACTGAGGATATTTTAACCAGTTTTCACTGCGGTTTTTGGGGTAGAATTTCGATTTTTTTAGAGTGCGTTGACTAGCACATAAATCAAGGTTTTATGGGTTGTTTGACCTATGTTGACCGCATTCCCATTTGACCACAGAGTTGACCGCAAGTTATTTGACCAAAACTTTTGTGACTGTTTTGGATTGACTTTTACACTACTGGAGGCTGCATTTGATTGACTTTGACTGAGCTTCAAAGGAGGTGTTTCACTGTTTCATTGACCAATGTTGACTTTCTGGATGTGTTGAAGTTTGACTAAAGTTGACTACAGAAATTGACAGGGTTGCTAAAGGAACATTAAAGTAAATTGTGCTAAGCATAGAACATACCATTGTTATGTAAAATTAACAGCAAAGTATAACCTGTGTAAAGGAACCTCCTGCGTCACAAATGTAGTTGTAAAACTCACCATTCTATACTATATTATTTTGTGAACATATCCAACAGAATTTACCATTCAGGTTATACTCTTTGATAAGTCTATGCATTTTGTTTAAGTTCAGCAACTTCTTCTCTGTCTTTGTACTTTGATGGATCAATATCACTGTCAAACACAACAAGGTTAACTAGCTCCAGTTCTAGATAAAACTTTAAAGCATGTATGGTGGCATTTCCAACTCCAATGTGGCTTTGAGAAGACAAGAGGAAAAATACTAAGGTTGTGGCTTCAAACTAAGGAATCATAGGGTAGCCACTTCTTGTAATGAACAATAAATATCTACTTTAACCTACCTTGTAGTTATCACCTCTTTCAAAATCAGTTCCATCTCATCTATTAGGGACATAAAACCAACAAATATATTTGTATATGACGATATGTTTTCTACATTGATAGCATTTCATGTCAGAAGGTTTCTTATTCTTTTCTTTAATTTTTCAATCGAGTTACAACACTGTACATGTTGAATTGCATTACTACTGAAAAGGATATGTGCATACAAACTCAAGGCAGACAGAAAAAATTATACATTTCAATCTTGATACTTTAAAAATATCTCGTTTTCCCACATGTATAGAGAACAAAACCATGTTGCATATTCCTTGTCCAAAGAAGGGTGCTACTCAGAGCAGGAAAAAATCAACTTCTCAGTGTTTCAAAATGGCATCTTCATGCAAATAGGTTTCTTCAAAACTTGATGGGATAGTTGACTAATAGGTCTTTTAAATGATCTACAACTTATATTTTAGTATTTTTATTTTTTGGCCTTATCTGAGACTATATAGTTTTGAACTATACTTTTTAGCATGATGAAAAGAAAAAATGATTTTCAAAGGTAAATGACTATATGTAGAGATAGAAAAGAGTTTACAATGCTATACCAAATGGGACAATGAGAGATAGTAACTTTTTGAAAGAGAATAGGACTGAGTAGCAGAAAGAAATATGTAAATGTAACTTACTTTGTTTTTAATGAAAGCAAGTTGTTTATTTCTCCTGAAAAAAGGGCCTCCATTAAGAAGCCTAGTGAACCCACCTGATGATGATGGTGAAGAGGAGAATCCAATGCCATGATTCTAATCAACAACACTTCCAGATTCATCATGCAAAAAGGTGCTAGCCACAGCTCCTAAACAACACAATCCAATCAAATAATTAACATTTTTTAACTCAAATGAGATGTAAGTAGTAAGAAAAATTATCATCACTAATCAAGTACCAAGGAGAATGCATTAAAAATAGATTTTACAAGTTAATATAATACATGCAAAGCTCATTCGAAGAAATTAAAAAATCAAATATGATGCATTAGAACTCCATATGTGATATGCTATACAGTGGAATATGTCTTGACAAAGCCCAAAGTTAGCAACTATCTAAAGCATATGCTTGATAGGTAAAAACCTAAAACACATTCTTGTAAGCTACACTCCCTTAACATGCATGAGTAAGAATATTTTTGCTATAGACAGAAGATATGCATTCACTTTCTCAGATGGAGAGATATTGAGTAGAAAGAATGGCTTTGCATATTTGAACCTCCACTAAATTTGGTACATAAAAGGGTACAATGATGAATTGTTGATGTTGTGCGGCTTATGGCATATGTGCATATCAACATTTGTTTAATCGATAAAAATGTCACCACTTTGGAAAAATGTATTGTTTCTTTTATCATCTATTTTGTTATCAATAGAATGTCATTTTAAATTTCCATCAATTAGTAATTAAATAACTATTGGCTTGATGTCACTATTAATGTGAACAAAGTGTTGACCTCAATTTGATGAAAATAAATATTGCTACACTAGAAGTAGCATTGTTGGACTGAAATTACCTATGTTACTCCAAAAACAACGATGCTAAAATTCTTGGAAAACATGTGTAGAAAGGAATTTGAAAGGATATAAAGTACAAAGCTAAAGATGGTAAGGACCAGTCTTGAACATCCCTAGTGGATAAAAAATGTTTGATCTAAAAGGAAATTGTGGAAATTATCCATTTTGTGGCTCTTGTGGAATGGATCTGCATGTAAATGTGGAAATTTCGGAACAACAAGAGCCACACAATAATTGTGGAATGGGTTTGCATGTAACATGATATTGTCCAAATAATGGCACACTGTCAGGGCTACTTCCACCTGCACAAAGGAAACGTCTTGGGATGTGGAAACTTACATAGTTGACGACTTACAGAGTTGAAATATTTTTGTAAGAACCATCAATACCTTGCCCAAAGATACATATTCCCCATGTTGAAGCTTAACTATCTCTTTTCACAATCACTACAAGAAAAAAGGTCATTGGTGAGGGTCATGCCTATGACGAACCTTTAAGGTCCGTCACCAATGTGACATATGGTGACGGTCTTTAAAAAAGCGTTGTTGTAAGTGTATATAGTGATGGTCATTTAAGGCTTGCCACCAAAGCCATTTTCAATGACACTTTTGGTGAGGGTCGTTAAAGGCTCATCACTAATTCTCTCTTTGGTGACACTTTTGGTGAGGGTCGTTAAATGCCCATCACTAATTCTCCCTTTGGTGACACTTCTAGTGACGATATTTTATTGACTGTCACCAATGATATTTTTTGTTACTTTTGGTGACGGTCAATAAATGTTCGTCATCATTGATTATTCCAATGAATTTTTTATGATGCTTCATACCCATTACGGACCTTTAAGGTCCATCACCAATGTCACATATGGTGACAACCTTTAAAAAATCATTTTTGTAAGTGTATATAGTGATGGTCCTTTAAGGTTTGTCACCAAATCCATTTTCAATGAGACTTTTGGTGAGGGTCGTTAAAGGCTCGTCACTAATTTTCTCTTTGGTGACACTTTTGGTGAGGGTCATTAAAGGCCCATCACCAATTCTCTTTTTAGTGACAATATTTTATTGACCCTCAGCAATGCTATTTTTGGTTACTTTTTGTGACGGTCAAAAAATGTTCATTATCATTAATCATTCCAATGATTTTTTTATGAAGCTATGTACTTGTTACTATATTTTTTGTCAAAAGATAAAGATTTAAGACCATTGTTGTGGAGTCTTTTTTATTATTTGTCCAAGGTCATAGTGGTTATAATAGTCAGTCAATTTGTTAAGAATTAATTAGTGTGTATCATTTCCCTCAAGTCATAAGAATATAGTTTTCCTATGAGTCAACACATGATTCATCTCTAGTAGGTTTATTATCTAGAAAATTTCCCTTAAATAAAGTTCCACTAGTGTGTGTAGGAACTATATTATTTAATACATAATCAAGCTCTATCAATTCTATTAATGAGAGAGACCTAGCACTCATCAACACTCATGGCACACCTTAACATGCTTTGGAATGGTACACTAACATTACTTGGCAACTCACATGTCTTGGAACATATTTGTACCCAGAACATCTTGCCATGAGTAGGATGCCCAAGCACATGTTGGCATGCCCTAGCATAGTGTTGTAACATGTATCTTGTGTTTCATTCAAAAAATCACTTGGAAAATATTTTGAAAAAAGATAAGGCAAGAGGGAGATGTAATAAATTGTATATCGAAGTCAAAACACAAAAAAAAAAAAAAAAGTATTAAAGGGTTAAAGCCAGACCCGAAATACTATAAGTTTCACTTTATAAAATTTGGCGGGTCCGTAAAGCGCCGAATGCACATGTATTGGTTCATTCATCGATTGCCGATTGCGATTCATGATAATCGGACCCAAAACCTATATACATCGTGGTTTTAAGTCCTATCAGGTCGCCACACCACTAAGCTATGTATGTTGGGTTCTTCCAATTGCCACTTGCAATGGCAGACTCGAAATATATATATTTTGTTGTAAAGTTCTGGCGGGTCCACTATATCAAAATCCCTTCATATGCATTTTGGTTACGGAGTTTTACATGTATTTCTATTATAAAGGATTATAATAGAACTAAGCAATGAACAGGCCAGACCTAAAGCATATATATATTATGATTTATAAGCCCTGGTGGGTCTGCATTCATCGCATAACACTTTATATATGTGTATATGGCATGCTGATTGCAATTTACGATGGGCTGGATCTAATATTTGATATATATTATGTTTCATAAGTCTGGCGGGTCCGCAAGGCGTACAAAAAGGCAGATTTCATGTTACAAGCAGGTTTTCGAGCTGAGAAAAAATGGTAAGTGGTTTTTATTGGAGCTCACCCGATCCCACTAATCATTCGACATGTAGTAGCCAAGTGGAGAGAGAAAACTGCCCATTTCGGGCGGGTATTCTCTAAGCTTATGTCCCACCCGAAATATTTATAGACCGTCTGATTCAAAAAGCGCAGATCTATGGTGGGGATATATTAGCAGAAAAGGAATGCCTCAATAGTTGTGCGGAGCACGTATTAAAAGTGGAAAAAGCATGTTTTAAGGCATATTGTCATTATAAAAGGTATATAATAGGAAAGCGAAAATATGAAGGATTTATGCATAATTCCAATATTACCATAGTTATGCGGCTTAAGGGTGCGTAAACTTAAGTTTTGCAGTGATATATCAGGCCGATTGCGATTTGTGATGGAAGTCAACAGAGCGCTGAACCAGCGGATTTGACAGATTTATAAATCAAGATTAACTCTTTTGAGTTCCGTATTAATCAAAGGTTAGCATTAATTTCGCTGTGTAAAGTGGAAAATCAGGGTTAGAGTCGAAGCTGAAGAGGAAGACAATTGGGTACGTTTTCTTTGTATTTCATCCAATCAAAACACCCTATACATATGTAAGCCTAGGATTACACAAGATAAACACATTTCATTATCGCTAAAATGAATTAAACATCATTAGGGCATTTACAGAGGAATTCGGTAGCGGATTAATAGAGCAAGCGAGTAGTTATCGTCTTCTTCTGAATTCAATTATGTTCCTGTTATTTCTTGTTCTTTGGGGTGTCTTTTACCTTCTGTAAAATTCTGTAATAGCTTTTACTTCATACAGTTAGAGAAGCAGTAAAATAATTTGGGTAGTTTCAGAAATGAACAACTATTCCACAATGTATAAAAGGATGAAAAATTGCAAAGAAAAGGTTCGAACTTTGGAGAACCCAGAGACTAGGCCACTGTATTCCTGATATCATTGTTGATTAATGAAAGAATCTGAAGTTTCCATGAGTTGTTGGGTATAATTTTGTAACCTTCTCTGTCATGTGTCATGTTATGTTTTCTTCTTTCAAGTATAGTAATGAAGCTGCAAGTATTTATTTGCTTATGTAGATAAAGTTAAAATTCCTTAAAAGAGCACTCCTATACTTGAAATTTCCACCTTCCTTTCGAAGTTATAGATAATAGTTTTTGTGAAAGACGAACATATTATCTTTAACTTCTCTAAGAGTCACAGATAGTAGTTTCTGTGTTAAGCAGCATATTGTCTATGATTTAGTTCTCATTTTCATAGTTCTTCTAAGTTACAAATAGTAATTTCTGTGCAAAACAGCATATTATCTTTAACTTCTCCTTCAAGTTTTCTTCACTCATCATTTATATCTAGCAACAAATGGCATTCTGAGATGTTCCAGTCATACATGTAGTAAGGGTTAAAATACCAAGTTGGCCAGGTCCTTCATTTGAGAACACAACAAACAATAAGTGACAGTAAATAATATTTATTAATGTCTTAAGCATAATTTCTCTACAACTAGGAAATTGGTTTCTTAAGGTACAACATTAATTGGTGTCGTTTCCAGGGAGAGAAGACAAGAACACTTTTCCCCGGGTTTTCAATATTTTCCTCTGGTTGTTCAGTGAAGAAGAAATATTTTGGTTGTTTTGAATCAAAGCAATAACTCTAGCTTCAATAAAACCCCATACAAGATCAGACACTTCACAACAAAAGGTCCAAGCTCTTTCAAATCCTGAAAGGCTGGTTTCTAGGAGGGTCAGGAAGTCTAAGATCCCAATTACACCAATTCCTACATTGTCTGCATTAGGTAGCAACTTATCTGAACATTCATCTGATAAAGACTCATCTTTTTCATCATCTTCATTTCAGGAACCTAGCTATCAAGACCAATCTTTTGAGTTTGTTACTTTTCATTTACCTGCTATAATCATTCAACCTCAACCAATATCCATATTACGACCTCTGCACATTCCATTTACATCTGAGTCAGGTTCCACATCTGTTGGTAATCAAAGTTCAATAAACATGGCAGTACCTGCATTCTTGATGAATAGGTATGCACCTCTTCAATTGCCACAACTATTAAATCAAATGCCATAGGATTACCTAAAAACTATCCCTCGTTTTACAAGAGAAGATGAACAAATTGCAGAGAATTAGGTTTCAGTATTTTGCAATTTTGCAGCAAACAAAGATGTTGAACATGTAGATGTTGCTCTAATACTTTTTGTTCAATCCTTGGATGGAGAAGCAAGAAAATGGTTTAAAGGACTTCCCAATAATTCTATTCCCTCTTGGGAAGAGATGGAATGTGTGTTTATTCAGAGATGGGGAGAAAAAAGAGACCATGGGTATTCATTAACAGAGTTTAATGCCGTAAAGAAGAAGTCTAATGAAACTGTGGCTGAATTTGTCAGAAGATTTAACAAATTGTACAATAGTCTCCCAATAGAGATTAATCCTCCTCCTACTGGTGCAAAAATAACTTTTGTAGGGGCTTTTGAATCAAATTTTGGATTCACATTAAGGGAAAGAAGAGCTCCAACCCTTGATCAGATCCAAATAGATGCATTAGAGATAGAAACAAATCTGGTGGTTGCAGGAAAAGCACCAGAAACACAGCCTATCCAAGACAAGGGAAAGGCAAAGATGGAATCCTCTCGATTGGAGGGTGTATTTGATGTAATTAAAATTTTGTCAGATAAGGTAAATAAGTTAAAGTTAGAAAATAAGAACTCTTAGAGACAAACACAGTATAACAAGAACTTTAATCCCCAATATAGAAGACAACCTTTACAAATCTTGCAAAAGGAAAGAAAATATCAAAATCAAATTCAAGCACCATTATATATAGAAGCAGATCCTGGTCAAGAACAACCTAAAGATCAAATTTCTACATTATATGAAGTAGATGAAGATGAACTTGGCATTGAAGGAGAAGAGTATGTGTATGATGAAGCAGATGACATTCATGATGAAAATGAAATTGATGAATATTGGATACAATTCTCTGATTTTATGTAGGTTGAACTACACAAGAAATATGACCTGAGATCTAGGAAAAGATTAAGAAATCAAGAAAATGAAAGTGAGCAGCAAGTTTCAACTTCCTCACCAAAGGAGACTCCACAAGAATCTCAGCCTGCAAAACAAGTAAATAAAGCAAAGCAGCAACATAATGCAAATGGAAAGACACAGATGCTTCAAGGTGAGTCTTCTCAAGATCAAACTGGAAAAAATCTTTTGGAGAAACTTGTTTCAATTCCTTAAGTAATTCCTGTCATGAAGAAAGGTGAAGATGAGAATGAAATGACTGCTAAACAAGGTCACTTGTTTAGTCTTACTAAGGAGTTAGAAAAGGTAAAATTACAAGTTCCCCTTACAGAATTGGAAAAAACCCCTACTTATCAAAAGGAGATTGCCGAGTTTAGTAATTTAAAAGAAAATGAGAATATAAATGACACTGTGAATCTGTAGGAATATAAAACAGTTGTGGTTTTTGGCCTAGATGTAGAGGAAGTAGATTCTTCAATACCTCCTTTTTATATTTCCTTATTGGTTCATGATTTCATCCTACATAATTATATGTTTGATTCGGGAGCTCCACATAATCTCATGCCTTTGTCAGTGATGAAGCAACTAAATCTACAAGTGACCAAACCTTATAGGGATTTGTATTCTTTTGATTTGAACAAAGTTAAGTGTTTGGGGGTTATCAAGGATCTGGAAGTATCACTAGCCCAAATTCCAGCTACAAGCTTGGTCATGGATGTTGTAGTAGCATATATCCCTGCTAGATTTGGAATGCTTCTATCTAGGTCCTAGGGGGCTAAATTGGGAGGTGTTTTGAAGCTAGAATTTACATATGCTATTATACCGATTTTTGGTGGGGAGGAGAGGAGATTGTACAAAGAAACTGGGCTTGTAAAAACAATTGCAAAAAATGGAGCAAGAAATTCACCTGTATATAGTCAGGAGAAGGATGACTTTGCTTGTTTCACACTGAATGATAATGCAGAGATGGCTGAAGATAATCAAAAGCAACTTGCTTCAGCCAATGTAATTATAGAGCTACAAACTAAGGAAGCATGGAAATGTTTGTTTGATGGAGCTTATTCTAAGGAAGGAACAGGTGTTGGTTTTCTTCTAATTGCACTTGGAGATGATATGTTCCATTTTTCTTTTAAATTAAATTTCGAGGCAACAAACAATGTGGTAGAATATGAGTCCTTGATTATTTCTCTACAAACAGCTAAACAGATGGGAGTTAAGTCAATTTTTGCTTTTGGAGATTCGGAGATGATCATTAAGAAAATAAAATATCACTACCAAACAAAGCATCCTAGCCTTAGGGCATACATAAATGAGGTATGGGATTTGATTGAGAAATTTTTTGAAGATTTTAACATTCAATTCATTCCAAGAGATGAGAATAGATTAGCAGATTCATTGGCTGTGGTTGCTAGTACTTTCAAGCCTCCTATTAATCCAAGACTATGATATGAGGTAGAAATGAGACACAAACCTTATGTTCCTGATAATGTTAAGCACTGGAAATTTTTTGAGGATGACCAACAGATTAAGGAGTTTTTTACTATGGTTGAAGAGTTCCAGGGCACAGATATTGATTAGGATGAAGAAGAGACAACAGAAATTGCAGAAGTCGGTGGTTTAAAGGATTCAATAGCAAATTAGAAGATCTTTCAATTGAAAGATAATATTCTGCCAAAGGGACTTGTTCCTCTTGAAAGGTTTTTTAATTCCAATGATGTGGCTGTGGACTCAAGGAAAATTTCACAGGATGAACATATTTAGGATCACAACATTGGAACTCAAGAGAATCCTAGGTTAGTCAAATTATATGGTGGAGTTTCACCTAATTTTCAAGAAATATATATTAAACTTTTCAAGAATTATGTTGATGTCTTTGCTTGGTCCTACGAAGATCTCAAAACCTATGATGTAAATATTATTCAACATAAGCTTCCTTTGAAGGAGGGAATTAAACCCTACAAATAGAAGCTTAGACAGAGAAATCCTCTCCTTCTACCATCAATTGAAAAGGAGGTCAAGAAGTTTCTTGATGCCAAAATAATAGTCCCACTCAATTATTCTGATTGGGTGCCTAATTTAGTACATGTGAGAAAGAAAAATGGAGAAATAAGATTATGTGTGGACTTCAAAAATCTCAACAGGGCTTCTTTGAAAGACAACTATCCATTGCCTAAGATGGATCATGTTTTGCAAAAGGTAATAGGATCTTTTAGAATGTCAATGCCAGATGGATTTTCTAGTTATAACCAGGTGGCTGTGGATAAGGAGGATCAGAAGAAAACAACATTCACAACTCCCTGGGGAACATTTATGTATGCCAGAATGCCTTTCGGATTGATGAATTCAGGTGCTACAATTCAAAGGGGTATGGACATTTCTTTTGTTGGAGATAAGTTTGTAGTAATATATTTAGATGATATTACTATTTTCTCAAATTCTAATGAAGAACATCTGGACCATTTGAAAAGGAATTTTGATCAATGTAGAAGAATTGGACTTTCCTTAAATCCCAAGAAATCTATTTCTTCTCTGGAAGAAGGAAAACTATTGGGACACATTGTTTCCAAAGAAGGAGTAAAGATAGATCTGGCCAGAGTTCAAGCCATGCAAAAAAAACCATTGCCTAGGAGTAAAAAGGATATTCAAAAGTTTCTAGGAAAGATAAGCTTCCTGAGAAGATTTGTATCCAACTATGCAGAAATCCTTAAAGAAATCACTGATATGTTGAAGAAGGATAATGAAGTGTGTTGGACCAAGGAAGCTAGAGAATCATTTTCCAAGATTAAAGAGGCATTGTAGGTAGCTCCAGTCCTAATCAGCCCTGATTATCAAAAGCCTTTGCAAGTTTTTTCATTTGCGTCCTCAAATTCAATAGCAGTTGTCTTATTGCAGAAAAATGATGAATAGAAAGAACAACCAGTTGCATTCTTCAACAAGATTTTTAGGGATTCTGAGATGAAATATAATATTCTTGAGAAATAGGTGTATGCTTTGGTAAAATCTCTGAAAGCTTTTAGAACTTATGTGCTGCATTCAAAAATCATTGCTTATGTGCCAAATGCTGCAGTAAAAGATGTATTAGTATAGGCTAATGTGGAAGGCAGAAGAGGAAAATGGATAGCCAAGGTCCAAGAATATGATTTGGATATAAAACCCACAAAGTTGGTGAAAGGACAAGGATTGGAAAAAATGTTAACAGAATCAAACTTTAAGGTATTGGGAATTAACTTGTTGGCACCTGTGGATGAAGAAGCATCTGAAGAAAATGGAGAGCAAGATCTAGGTATGAAGATCAGGTACAAATTTTTGTGTTCAGAATGGTATAAGCATATAATTCATTATTTGTGCTTTCTTTCTTGTCCCCAATCCTTAAATAGAACAAAGTATGGGGCACTAAAGATCAAGGCACAACCATATGTGATTACGGAAGGCAGATTGTACTGGAAGGGTCATGCTAGAATTTTATTGCTATGTTTAAGAGAGGATGAATTTACAGAAACAATCAAAGATTATCATGAGGGGTTTTGTGGAGGACATTATAGTTGGAAAGTAACTTCATATAAGATCCTTCAGGAAAGATTTTATTGGCCTACTTTATTTGGTGATACATATAAGTTTGTTAGAAGTTGTCAGAAGTGTCAGATTTTTGCTGAGAAAAAGAGATTAGCCCCTTTACCTTTGATTCTAGTTTTCATAGAGGAGCCATTTAGACAATGGGGATTGGACTTTGTTGGAGAAATCAATCCACCTTCAAGTAGACAACATAGGTGGGTTCTCACAGTAGTTGATTACTTCACCAAATGGTAGAGGTAATTCCTACTAAGAGAGAAAATGATCAGATAGTAATGAAGTTCTTGGAGGAAAATATTTTCAGCAAATTTGGATGCCCCATTAAAATTATAGTAGACAATGCTCAAGTCTTCAATTCAAGTAAGTTCTTTGCTTTTTGTCACAAGTATAATGTTATTTTTTCCCATTCAACAGCTTATCATCCTCAAGGAAATCAATTAGCTGAATCTACTAACAAAACTTTGATGAACACCTTTAAGAAAACCATTGCAAAAAATCAAAGAGATTGGGATTCTAAGTTAAAGTTTGCTCTGTGGGCTGCTAGAGTAACTACAAGAAGATTGTTAGGCCCCTATACTACTAGTGTAACCCCTTATTGTTATTAGTACAACCCACTTATTATATTGATGTACCCATGTAGTGCCCATATTGTTACTATTGTGCCCCATAGAAGCCCACTATTGTTATTATTGTGCCCTTACATTATTATTGTTATGTCGGCTCTGATTATGTTATAAACCCTTAGACTCCTATATATAGAAAGGAGGTATTTTCATTTGTATCATCGAAGAATTGTTCATTTATGTAATGTAAAGGAGGTTGCCCCCTCGAAGAGGCTGAATTCTAAGGTGTTGATCTATCTTTTCTATCTTTTCTTGAGCTGGTTTCATAACAAAGATCTACAGGGAAATCACCTTTTGAATTAGTATATGGAACTCAGGCTCTGTTTCCAAGTCAACTTGTGAAGCCAGTGATTGCAATGATTCAGGAGGTGAAAGAAGAACCAATTGCTTTAATAAGAAGAATGAACAAAGTGGTGGAACTAAGTGAGAATAGGGACAAAGTAAGAGACAACATGGTTATGTATCAATCCAAGATGAAAAATATTTTTGACGGAAAAGCCAAGGAAATTGATTTTAAAGTTGCATATTTAGTATTGAGATGCGATACGAGAAGAGAAGATAAGGTAAACATGGGAAGTTTGATCCTCTTTGGTATGGCCCTTTTAGAATTTCTAAAGTAAGATCCAATAATACCTTCATTCTTGAGACTCTTGATGGTGAAACTCTACATCTGCCTGTTAATGGGCAATACTTAATCATTACTTCCAATTCTAAAGAATAAGCATCATTTCATTGTAAATACCAGAGTGAAATCAGTGTACAAATGCCATAGCATTTCAGTTTATGCAAAGCAATATATGACTCCATGCCAGAAGCGAAGGCACTAATCTGTGGTTCTTAGTGCTTCTATGGCAAAAGCACTATCCCCAGGTGGAGCCAGAGGTTGTAACATGTATCTTGTGTTTCATTCAAAAAATCACTTAGAAAATTTTGAAAAAAGATAAGGCAAGAGGGAGATGTAATAAATTGTATATCAGAATCAAAACACAAAAGAAACAAGTATTAAAGGGCTAAAACCAGACCCGAAATACTATAAGTTGCATTTTATAAAGTTCGGCGGGTCCGTAAAGAGCCGAATGCATATGTATTGGTTCATTCACCGATTGCCAATTGTGATTGATGATAGCCAGACCCGAAAGGTATATACATCATGGTTTTAAGTCCCATTGTGTCTGCCACACTGCTGAGCTATGTACGTTGGGTTCTGTTGATTGCGACTTGCAATGGCGGACCCGAAATATATATATAGATATATATATATATATATATATATATATATATATATATATATATATATATATATATATATATATATATATATATATATATATATATATATATATATATATATATATATATATATATATATATATATATATATATATATATATATATATATATATATATATATATATATATATATATATATATATATATATATATATATATATATATATATATATATATATATATATATATATATATATATATATTGTTGTAAAGTCCTGCGGAATCCGCTATAACAAAAGCCCTTCATATAAATTTTGGTTACGCAGTTTTATATGTATTTCTATTATAAAGGATTATAATAGAAATAAGCGTTGAATAGGCTGGACCCGAAGCATATATATATTATGATTTATAAGCCTCGACGGGTCCATGATCATCGCATAACACTTTAATATATGTATATGGCATGTCGATTGTGATTTGCGACGGGCCAGATCCGATAGTTGATATATATTATGTTTTATAAGTCTGGCAGGTCCGTAAGGCGTACGAAAAGGCATATTTCAAGCTACAAACGGGTTTTCTAGTGGAGCAAAAATGGTAAGTGGTTTTTGTTGGAGCTCACCCAATCCCACTTATCATTCAACATGTAGCAGTTGGGTGGAGAGAGAAAACCACCCATTTTGGGCGAGTATTCTCCAAGCTTATGTCTCACCTGAGATCTTTATATACTGTCTGATCTAAAAGGCATAGATCTATGGTGGGGATATATCGGCGGAAAAGGAATGCCTCGATAGTTGTGCGGAGCCTGTATTAAAAGAGGAAAAAGCATGTTTGATGGCATATTGTCATTATAAAAGGTATATAATAGAAAAGCACAAATATGAAGGATTTATGCATAATTCCAATATTACCATTGTTTACGTGGCTTAAGGGTGCGTAAAGTTAAGTGTTGCAGTGATATATCGGGCAATTGCAATTTACGATGGAAGTCAATGGAGCGTTGAACTGGAGGATTTGATAGATTTATAAAGCAAGATTAACTCTTTTTGGTTTCGTATTAATTAAAGGTTCACGTTATTTTCGCCGTGTAAAGTGGAAAATCAAGGTTAGAGTTGAAACTAAAGAGGAAGACAATTGGGTATGTTTTCTTTGTATTTCTGCCAATCAAAGCGCCCTCAGTTATCGTCTTCTTCTAAATTTAGTTATGTTCCTATTATTTCATGTTCTTTGGGGTGTCTTTTACCCTCAATAAAATTATGTAATAGTTTTTACTTCATACAGTTAGAGAAGCGGTTAAATAATTTGGCAGTTTTAGAAATCAACAACTGTTCCACAATGTATAAAAGGATGAAAATTTACAAAGAAAGGGTTCAAATTTTGGAGAACCCGAAGACTAGGCCACTGTATTCCTAATATCATCGTTGATTAATGAAAGAATCAAAAGTTTCCATGAGTTGTTGGGTATAATTTTGTAACCTTCTCTGTCATGTGTCATGTTATCTTTTCTTCTTTCAAGTATAGTAATAAAGCTGCAAGTCTTTATTTGCTTATGTAGATAAAGTTAAAATTCCTTAGAAGAGCGCTCCTATATTTGAAGTTTCCACCTTCCATTCTAAGTTATAGATAATAGTTTCTGTGAAAGACCAGCATATTATCTTTAACATCTCCAAGAGTCACAGATAGTAGTTTCTGTGTTAAGCAGCAGATTTTCTATGATTCAGTTCTCATTTTCATAGTTCTTCTAAGTTACAGATGGTAGTTTCTGTGAAAAACCAGCATATTATCTTTAACTTCTCCTTCAAGCTTTCTTCACTCATCATTTATATCTAGAAACAAATGGCATTCTGAGATGTTCCAGTCATACATGTAGTAAGGGTTAAAAGACCAAGTTGGCCAGGTCCTTCATTTGAGAACACAACAAACAATAAGTGACAGTAAATAATATTTATTAATGTCTTAAGCACAATATCTCTACAACCAGGAAATTTGTTTCTTAAGGTACAAAACATAGCATAGCACTCCCCTATCATGTGTTAGCATGCCTTGGAACACAATGGCAAAATATTGCATTGAAAAACATTAGAACTTGGCACAAATTGTCACTTGGCATGTATTGGAACATATTATAACTGTGCCTATCATGCCCTTTTGAAAAAGATAAAGTCCTGACAAATTAACCCTCTTATGTATTCATTTCCTTGCATTTTAGCTTGTTTATTCCTTTTGTTGCCTTGAAACTCCTTGACACATATTGGCATACTATGGCACCATGCACATCCTAGCATGTCTTAGCACCTGGAATGCCTTGGAACTATTTGGCACGTGCTAGCACACCCCAAAAATACTTAGCACACTCTAACACTCCTTGACATTCCCTGATATTACCTGGCATACCTTACCCGTGCTTAGCATACCTTGTCACTCCCTCCTTGGCATGACAACTAGCACTCATTAACACTCCCCGACGCACCCTTATATTCACTCACTTCCATGCATTTTGACCTTGTGCTCCCTTGTGTTGTCCTACTACTCCCTAACACTCCTCAGCATGCACTGGCACTCTCTAGCACACCTTAGCACTCTTCAATATGCACTTCCACTTCAGAGCATGTGTCACACTCCCTGATGCACATTGGCACTTGGCATGTGTTGGCACTTGGCAAGTATTAGCATGTTTGTGATGTGTTGAGATGACTTGGTATGATTTTGCATGGTTTAATATTAAAGTTATTTGAGATCAATTATTGGAAACTAGATGAGAAGAAACGGAGGAAGATTTGGCACTTAGAATGCATTGCCACTTGGCACTTGGCACCTATTGGCACCTAGTATTAGTTTTCCTAGCATGACCCTCATGGAAAAGGTAAATTGATGACTTATTAATCCTATTATGTGCTCATTTACTTGTAGTTTAACTTGTTCCTCCCTTTTGTTCCCTTGATAGTCCGTGGCATGCATTGTCACACCCTGTACATCTTGGCATGCCTTTGTACTTGACACGTCTTATCTTGTTTGACATGTCTTCATACTATCTCGCACATTTTAGCATGCACTAGCATTCCATAACACACCTTGGTAGTCATGACCTTACAACTAACATTACATTTTTCCATGACTTGTGAACATTACATTCACTAGAACACCTTGGCACTCCCTAGTTTTCATGCCCTTTGTTATCCTCCACAATGTCCTAGGTTGTTGAGGAGATCGACGGAGGTAATCACAGACCAAGCTTTTAGTTTGGTAGCTAGTCCTACCAAACCAGAGAGGGCTCTCTCTATGAAATCACAACAAAGGGATGACTGGAATGTAAAGGATTTTAGGCTAGATAGCTAGGTTCAAGTGGGTTTTGGAAATTTTAGGGTTTTGTTGCTAGATAAGGGAGAAAAACCAAGTAGTTAGGTCGGAGGATCAAAGGGTTACAACAAAAAAATACAAAAAGGAGAAAGGTAGCATTACTTTTGTGATGTATCCTAGTATTTTTTGGTGTAGTGTAGTATTTAGAAGAAACGAAAGGTATTAATGAGCATGAAACATGAATTCATTAAGCAAGCAATAAAGTAACACATAATGATTTTTCCATCAAAACATAGCTTTATGCAAAGAATTTTGTTTATAAAATATAAGGAAAACCATTGAATAATTGATGAATGGAAAGAGAAGATTAATATCTTTCATATAAAGCTATAACAGAAAAAAAATAACATCACAAACTTACTGCACATAAATTCCTAGATAATAGTTGTAAATTGTGTCCTTTGATTTCCAGAAAATGTCCAAGTACAAGCTACAATAGTTCTCTCCTCTGAAATCCAAGCCATTCTATCACTGAGAAACTGATACATAAAGATCAAAACAACATATCCCCACTCTTGGGGGTTGAATAAATAACTCTAGTAACTATTCCATGAGGTGTTCTAACCAAACCCTAATGTCTAGGGAAGTTAAAAACGACTTCTACAATTAACTTTGACTCCAACCTCTCTCATAAATAAGGTCAAATTTACATCAAAACAACTTATAAATACTAACCACCCATTATTTACATTTACTTTTACCCCTCACATTTATCTACTTCACCCTTTTGACTTTACCAGAGTCAAACTAGGAATTACAAAACATTACACAGTGAAAATTTTACAAAAATATCAGAAATTTCCAGGTGTACATTGAACTATTGGAGGCCATTTTTTAGTGCATTTCTAAAGTCCAAATCTATATTGGAAGCCTTTTCTGGAAATATGGGAGAGTGTAGATGTCTTTAGAGTATTGTTTCACTCAAAATGACCAATTTTTGGCTGAGATATAGCCATTCTCCCAAGGTGTCTCTAGGTGCGCAACGAAATGCAAAGAGAGGGGTAGAGAGGTGATTTTTGGCCTCTTTTTTGCAAATTTCTCAAGACCTGAGCCCTAGATCAGGAAAGTGGGAAAATGGGGTTTGAGATGGGGTCATAAGCTTTCCAAAAACACTGATTTTACATCATTTGGAGCCCTAAGGAAGAAGCAAAGTGTGAGCTCACTATGCTGCTAGACAAAAATTTGCCAAAAAATTGCAAGTCTACACCAAAACACAAATTTTTCTCCAAACCCTCCCAAAATTTGTCTAGATATGCCTCCTTAGCACACCCAGAACTTGCTAATGCTCCCTATCATACACTATTATTCGTTCATTTCCATGAATTGAAACTAGTCCTTCCTTGTGTTTCCCTGACACTACCTAACATACCTTGTCAATGCCTCCTTAGCACACCCAGAACTTGCTAACACTCCCTATCACACACTCTTACTGATTCATTTACATGCAATTGAAACTAGTCCTCCCTTGTGTTTCCCTGGCACTCCCTAGCATGCATTGGTGCCACACCCTAGCACCTGACACCTCTTGGCATGCCTTAGCACTTGGCATGTCTTGGAATGAATAACATGCCTTGGAACTTTCTAGCATGTGTTATCAGTTCTTGGCATTTCTTGCACACCTTGGCACTCCCTAGTTGTCATGCCCTCATAGATAGCCTTACTTTTTTTGTGACTTTGGAACCCAACCAAGTCATTGAAAAAATAGTGTTGTCCCTAGACAAAAGTCTCCCTTTGTCTAAAATTTCTTTTTCCATCCCCTTATCATAATCATAGCCTTACCTATTGAAAGTCCTATTATGAAATTATCCTAATACACTTCATCCTTGGGACACCTGGAAGACACTCTTATTCGTTTGTTTCCATACACTTTGACCTAGTTCTCCCTTGTGATGCCCTCACACTCCCCAACACTCCTCGGCATGCATTGACATTTTCTGGCATGTGTTATCACACGTTTTCATTCCTCAGTATGCCCTGGCACTCCTTATCTATCATGCCCTCATAACTACCCTTATTGGTTTTAAGACTTGGGAACCAACCAAGTCCTACCTCGACTACAACATCTTGACCAAGTTACAGCTACTACAATTATCCTATCCCTCGTTCACCTATGAATGGCCTATAACTCATCTTAGGCTACTCATGCCCAATCTTAGCTCATCTCACTTAAGAAGTTACCAAGTCAAGGCTAACGTCTAACCATGGCCATAAAACAACTAAGCAACATAGTTTACATGTTGACATGGCATAGCACCTAGCATGTCTAACAATCCCTTGGCACTATGTGGCACATGTTGGCATTCCCTACATGCCATGGCATGCTTTAGCACTCCCTATCATATCGTACCACTCCTTGACATGTCATGGAACTCTTGCATGCCTTGGAACTACCTAACATATAACTTTGTCACTCCCTCCTGAGCACACTTGGAATTCACTGACACTCCCTGTCATACACTCTTATTCGTTCATTTCCATGCATTTTGAACTAGTTTTCCTTTTTGTTTATGTCGCACTCCCTAACACTCCCTGACACGCATTGGCACACCCTGACATGCATTGGCACACCCTGACATGCATTGGCATACCCTGGCATGTCGCCCTAACACTCTAGCATTTCTTGGCACCACCTAACATACCTTGTCGTCCCCTCCTTAGCACACCTAGAACTCATTGACACTCCTTGTCACACACTCTTAGTCATTCATTTCCATGCATTTGAAACTAGTGCTCCCTTATGTTTCCCTGGCACTCCATAACACTCCATGGCATGCATTGGCACACCCTAGCACCTGACACATCTTGGCACATTTCCCTGAGTTCTAATATGCCTTAACACTACCTAGCATACCTTATCACTCCCTCCTTAGCACACCTGGAACTCACTAACACTTCCTGTCACAAAATCTTAATCATTCATTTGCATGCATTATTTTCACCTATTGCTCCCTTGTGTTCCCCTAGCACTCCTTAACACTTCCTAGCACGTGTTTTTGATGGACAAAACACTATATATAGGGCAGTTCATCCTCCATTTGTGGACAAGCAAATTTGGTTAAGTAAGTCTGTAATAATAAGTGCGAAGATAACCAACCAAGAGAAGGAAACAAAGAGAGAAGATTTTGGTGTTGTTTATGGGTCTGTTTTAGGGCTAATAGATCCACACCTGTGAAGGAAGGAAGAACTATCTACTATAGAAAAGGTCAAATATCTTGTTGTTGTCCAAGAAGTTGAATCGAGGAAGAAGATAAGCAAGGTTACACGCCGAATTATAATAAGAGTTCATACCATCCAAGCGAAGAAGATCAAGGTTCAAAAGGTTGGTTAGCCACACGTTCTAGGGTTTATGCAAGAGGGCCAAGAACTACAGATCTGATCCATGGAACTCGAATTTGAAGGATAATCAAGTTATTGAAGGAAGAAGCCTGATCATCGTTGACTCAAGGAAAAATAAGGAAGTTGAATCAAGGAGGCTTGTGACTTGGTCTTGGAGAGGTCATTGAGTCAAGGGTCTAGGCCATGGTCTTGGTATTCATCAATTGAAGTCTATATAAGAAGAAGATCTTGTTTGGGGTTTCCTCTCATGTTGGAGAGGTTTTGGCCCTGGTTGATAGCATATTCTATGTGTATCTTGTCTCCTCATTGTTTATGCATTGGTAGATGGTTGATGAAGAATATTGTTTTGAGCATTGTTTGTTATTGTGGATTAGTCTTGAATGTGTTTGTGTATGAAAAAATGGTTGGGTTTGTAAACTATGAGTAGAGCAGTGTTTGATTGATGCATGCTTCCTACAATAGAATGTGCCTGTTACTTAAACAATTAATTTAATGGAAACATGGGTATTTGGACAATTATTTTGGAATTTATGCACCTTACAAGTACATCAACTCATATAATGCATAAATATAATGGGAAGTTGTAACGTGTTGCATCATAGAAAGGATGTTGATAAAATATGATAGCTTAAATGTACATGATAGTTTGGAAAGGTGGGGAATAACTCTTATTTAGTCATAGCTAGCCTAATCAATTCCTTTTTTAATATTTAAATATCCATGATGATTTTGAAAGTAGGTGGGTGGCAATTCTTACTCATGTCATAGATAGCCTAATGAGTACTCTTCTCTATCTAGAATGATACTAGATACAAAACTTTTTTGTATTGAGTACTTCTTACAAAAAATTTATAATATATCATGTTATAAAAACTTTAAAATAAGCTTCTCACTTTGGTTCTTGCATTTGTGATAAAATCTAAACCCAGCTTCTGAAAGTAGTGTTATTCTAGAGGATACCAACAATATTTTTAACTCCATAAAGGTCTTAACCTATCTTTAGTCTTTGATGAGTTTTCTTGGATGATTGTACTTTAAAAATAAAGATGCATCTATAGTTTTCTCACTTGCTAATTTAGAATCAATGAAAAAAATAAAAATAATTACTTACATTTATTTGTAGAGTTTACTTGAAATTGATGGAACATGGTGATTACATCAAATGAGTATGAAATTGAATTTTGAAATTTTATTAATGTCCTCAATGCTTGGAAAATGTAATGGGATTAGATGATAAGTTAACAATTAAGGTATTTAGTGAGACATTGCTTCTCTTCTAAGAAAAGTATATCTAAACTAAGTGCAATACCAGGGAGAGAGGACTTTGTAGTGTGCAAAGCTTAGTTGTGTGGGTTTGGGGCTAAAGCATAGTTTCTCCATTTAACTGAAGTAAAATGAGAGGAAATGAGGCAATGCATACTTTGTAAATATTAGCTATGAGGATTTGGGGTTCAAGGCTTAGTCACTTCACAATTGAAATAAAATGAGATCAAATGAGACAAGGACTTGCAAATTATTAGTTATATTTAATGACATTAAAGTGAGTAAACACAAAGTATCAAAATTCAAAGTAGAATCAACCCTTGTGTATGAAAATTCAGTCAAGAATTTTTCTATGGCTAAATTCCCCCTCAAACATACATTTGATTAATGCAAAATCTTAGAAAACCACATCTATGTAATCAAGGTATCCCTCTTAAATGCACAAACCTTTCCCCTTACCTTCCCATTGACTTTGAGGTTGTGTTCCCCTACACTCCTATATTCTTGCTAGGGATACTACACTCCAACATGACAGATTCTAAGATATATTGTGATAGGGGGGATGAGGGTTTCGGAAATTCTTGTTGCCACAGGAAAGTCTTGCCATGTTTAATTCAACAATACGGAAGCAAAATGCTCATGTAGAAGGATTTATGGTGCTTTTTCAATTGTGGGAAATAGAAATGCCATACATTATGGTGCTTCTTGGTACAATATTACCGATTCATGGAGAAAGATTCCTTGGGTGGAACTATACCAATGTGTGGGTGGGGCCAGGCTCATGAGATTCATTATTTACTACCATCACAATGAACTACAACCAAATTGACTCATGAGATTCATTTTTTACTGCCATAACAATGAACTACATCCAAATTCGTTATAAAAGATTGCATCGCTAAAAGCTAATTTTTAGCTTTAAAGTTTGACATAATAATTATAAAACAAAATCTCATTTGTTTAAATAGCATGGAAACCCATAATATTAGTATTAGATAATTAAACATTAATAAAAAAATATTTATAATTTTTTTGTTTAATTGTATAAAATCCAAATCTGAATTTGTTTAAAATTACAACTTACAACATGGTTAATTATTTTGTAATTTTGAAAAAAAAAATGAAATGGGTATGCAATAAGATAATAAAATATACATTCCATACATTTTGATATATTCATAAAATATAATGTTTTTAAAATTTATAAAAAAAAAAAAATTATCATTAAAAAATTTAACGATCATCCAAATAAAAAATTTAATTTCTGGCCCATTTTCTTTCCTACCTTAGTATATTCGAATGAATGTTGAGTAGTTGAAAAAAAAAGGAAAGACCATTTTGCCACGTTTTCTTCCCTGCCTTAGTGTATTCGAATGAATGTTGAGTAGTCGAAAAGAGAGGAAAGACCATTATGTCAGGTTTTCTTCCAAGCCTTAGCGTATTCGAATGAATATTGAGTAGTTGAAAAAAAAAGGAAAGCCCAGAACAAATTTTCTTCCCCACCTTAGTGTATTTGAATGAATGTTGAGTAGTTGGAAAAAAAGGAAAAACCATGGGCACAGTACAATTTGATCTATGGCTACATGGAAACAGGTACAGGTAGCTGGATCAATCTTTAGGGTTTCTAGATCGATGGCCATTCTTAGAATTGATTTGCAAATTTGTTTTATATTTTCACATGAAATGTATGTTGAGTAGTTGAAAAAAAAGAAATACCATGGGCACAGTACAATCTGATCTGTGGCTATATGGAAATAGGTACAGGTTGTTGGATCAAGTTTTAGGGTTTCTAGATCGATGGTCATTCTTAGAATTGCTTTGCAAATTTGTTTTATATTTTCACATGAAATGTTGCAGTAATTCGCTAGCAGTTATTCTTTCATGGTTGAATTTGGATGTGTTGAGAAGTAAGATTGAGGAGGATCTCTTCAATGGCTTGCTCAAAAAACATGGATCTATTTTCCTTGGGCAAATTTGGACCACGATGGAAGGATCAGAAGCCTTGGTCTTCTTTCAAGAGCCCAAGAAAATACACGCACAGGTACCCTTTCTTTTCTTTAATTCCTTCCTTGATTTCAATTGCATGAAACAATCTACCAACTTTTTCACTTGAAATTAGGTTATTTGGGTTTTGTTTTTTAGGAATTTAGCTTGAAATGAACTAGCCCCACAATTACTATATTGGCAATGAAATTTATATTAAATATACGTAGAACTCTTATAGTAGTTTGGTAGTATATGTTGAACTCTTATAGTAGTATCCTCTCAACGCTTGATCCATGGTTAAAATGGATCTAGGTTTCTTTATTTATTAGCCTTTGAATAGACTACATTGCAGAAAAATACCATGGAAAAAACCCATGGGTTAGGAGTACCATTGGAAAAAACCATGGGCAAGAAAAAACTATGCACTCGAGAATTTTATATTTTTATATTTTTATATTTGATTTTATTTTGTTCTATTTTGATTGAGTTAAAATTCCAAATATTATAACATATTCCCCAGGTGGAAAGGGTCTCTTGGCACAAAAATCTAACAACCAAAAATATATTAAGAGGGGCCTAGAATAAAATACCTAGATTATGACATTTCTTTTCAAGACTTCCAGGTCTCTCTCGCTTGTTTTAATTTATGAAAGAAAATTGATGAGAAAAAACTAATAAATTAAATAAATATTAAATATAGAACCATGAAATCTAAAAAAACCATGTGCAAAAACTAGCAAATTAAATGAATATAAAGTACAAAAACATGGAATATAACAAAACTATTGGCCATAACATTTTTTCAAAAGTTATTTTAACATAATCATATTTAACAACTAAAAATGAATGGTTGGGCATGTTATAACCACAAGTGATATTTATATATAATATTTAACTAAGTAGAAATTAAAAAAAATCACAATTTAATAATTTATTTCACTTACTTATATTGATCAACCACACTTGTTAATTGGAAACATTGAATTAGATAACAAATTTCAATGGATCCAACAGAATAAAATGAAAATTAATAAAAATAACTAATATCAAGAAAGAATATCTAAATTTAACTATTAAAATTTAACAAAAAATTAAATTTACTATACAAAACCATATATATGATGCATTAAAATAATTATTATAAAACATGACTACATATAATAATAATTTAATCAATGCAAATACAAATATGAGATAGCCATTATACACTTTAACAATAATTATGGTAAATAATATATGCTAGCCTAGATCCATCTTAATTTTGGATATACCAACACCCTAAAGGGATCAAATATCTTTTATAAATAAGTAATGTGTATAGATATTTTATATATATTTTTATAAATTAGTAGTTAAATAATTTAGTTAATTTTTTTTTCTCACAAACTAGAAATTTAATATCTAGTTCAACTATACTTTTAAAATATATTATTTTTATTATTATAAAGATTAGTTTTCTATTATAATGGATTAAAGATAAATTTTTGAAATTTTTCTCTTTAGATTTTGTCTTCAAACACACGTTGTAGTATTTATGGTTTTGCAAGTGGAAATAGTTCGAGACAACCCTCTATTTTTTTCTCTATACCCAATGGAGATCAACTCAATCTCCACCATCTTGTTACCCAACCATGAAAACAATAACCCAATAACTGTGTGGAAATCGATACAATAGATCCCAAATTTGAGGTCCACTCATGTCACATCCAAGAAGATATACAATGTATGTGGGATCATGTACTCATCTGGAAAATGCAAAGGCTAAATCAAACTTGAATTCGGTGCCAAGTGTTTCTTCACTATTATATTTGCTAGCCTAAAGGATCAAACATGGGTATTCAAAAATGGCTTATGTGAGAAATGGAAGCTTTGTTGATCACTATAAGTATTAAGGAATGGCCAATGTGAGCAACTAAAGCCTAGGAGAAACTACCTATGAACCATAGTATTCGAGAATGTTAATGATGAATGCTTGGTTTTATGTTTCATATTTTTCTTGTTTTTTCTCTCTCCTTGTTTCTTGAATGTGAAAAAAATGCTTGGTTGTATGTTTCATATTTGTCTTGTGTTTCTCTCTCCTCATTTCTTGAATGTGAAATCTCCAAATTTGTTTCTCGTCTCATTGTCGTTTCTCATTTCGTTTCCCCCTTCTGGTTTCTAGTAACATAGATTTCAAGCCCTTCCTTCTAGCTTTGGTTGAATTTCTGCATTGCTCTCAACTCCAAAAGCAGGTGATAGAATGGATGGGTAGAAAGCTTGGTACCCGAGATAGAGTTCAAGAAGAAGAAACATTGACTCAGACATTGTAAGATTCCTCTCGTGGGGAAAAAGGATCACAACAAGGCCATAGTAAGCCCCCAAGAGAGAACGAAGATGCTACCGCCTGCAGTGGTACCAATCAAAGTATGGTGCAGTGTCATATATTAAGGTCCACCAATGACATCATATTAGAAAAAATCTAAGCATGAAAATAGATTGAAACAAAAACAAAATGGAAACCCTCACTAACTTGTCAGGCCCTTGTTCAATAATCGGGCAACATTTGGGTATGAGAATTCAGGGATCCCTTCTTCAAAGTCCCTGTTTGCTTTTATAGATCTCTTCATATTGATGGATGGCTTCGACCCTCCTCGAATGGCCATTGGATGAGTGCTGGGCAATTGCATTTGTTAAACTTCCTAGCAACTGTTTGATTTTTTTTTTTTATTTAAAAATTTTATACAGAACTTTGAATTTCTCATTTTGTAATTTGGTGCATATGTTTTCCGCTCATGCCACATTTGTTTAAATAAACTACATATTTTTTTTCTTTTGATTACGTTTCTCAACTATGGCCGTGGATTTATCCTGGACAAGTAATGAAAATAAGATATGTTCTAGGGAATTGAACATATGTTTTCTTATCACTTGTATTGATATACTTTGACAGCACGGGCACGAAAACCCGAACCCATCGTTTCATCGCACTATGACTGATAGATACTTTCCTAGATGTTGAGCACAACACATAACCCATATCATTTGAAGATATACTGGTGTTATTATTTCACCTTGAGATGGATATATATATTTTTTATTGCAACAGGGAAATAACCACTACATTACGATACATCAACTATACTCAAAGGCAAAAACTATTTTTCCTGTACAACCACATTGAGACTAATAAGTATCTTCCCATGTGTCATCATAGCAACAGATTCCATTTTGCTAATTCATTGTGTTTCTCATTCTAGTGGCCACCATTATTGTGCCAGTTTCTCCTGTCACTTTTTGCCTCCATGAAAGTTGATAAGAAAATGCTAAGACAATGCTAAATGTCAAATTTTAGCAGACATTCTGGAAACCTTTTTGATCCATTTTCTAACATGGTCCACAATCTGCTTTGATAGTACTACAATGTATCTCTTCCAAAACTTGATTGTCTTTCATATCTGGACAACTAGTTTGATAAATGATCTCTTTAAATTTGTCTTGGACTCGAACGTTATTGGATGTTCTTGAAGATGGGACAAGTGTTCACCCAAAACATCCAAACATATCAATAACAACACATAGTGTAACAGAAATATTCATCCTCATCCAATTATTAAATGCGGAAATATTCCTCTAAAAGCCTGGATTTCCCATACACTGGGGCTATTACTTATATATAACCCCTGGTTTTAGTTTCTCTTGCATGTTTGGCGATTCAGCTAGAATATGTCAAGATATAGAGTTCCTTGATGTCTTCACTCCAAATTCTTGGATGCCATCTCAAAGAAAGGCTCAAAGGATATTCCAAATATTATCTTTAGAGGTGGCCATTTCAACTCGAAAGGCCAATTACCCATGCCATCAGTCACACTCTTTTATGAATGTGTACATTACCAAGCAATTTATCATCAATAATAATTGTTGCAAGACAATAATTGTTCAAATAAATTTTTGAGACATTCTGGATATCTAAAGAGATTTCCTTATAAATCTCAAGTTCAGCAAAGAATGCAACATCTGGATCATGAAACAGTGGATCCTCACACTAATATATTCACCATGGGACTGAGACAAAGATATACAAATTGTAAACTCCCTCATGTAGATGAGAAAGTGGTGTTGGAAACTCTCCACGTTAGAATTGACATTCTTACCATATTCAAATGGTGTCCTTCCTCATTGTAAACAATTCTTCAATAATATGGCCACCCTCCCACATGTGTCACTTCTCCCAATCCTCACGCTTAATTAGCACACTGCACCTACGCATTTCATTCAATAATGTGTATGTCTTGGGACTTTATATCCACTATAGTGGCCCTTCATCTCTCTTCTATTACAAAGTAGACTTCTCAGGGTAGGGGAAATCACAACTCCCTGCCCTCCCTCATTCCAATGCAACATGAAAATATTTTCTTTCTCTCTTTCCATTTCACGATAGTTCTTCAATCAGAAATCTCAATTTCCAGCCCTTCCTTCCTTCTTTGGTTGAATATTTTCATTTCTATCAACTCCAAAAGCAGGTTATAGAAAGGATGGGTAGAAGGCTTGGTACCCAAGATAGAGGTAATGAAGAAGAAACATTGAGTCAGACACTGGAAGATTCCTCTCGTGGGGTAAAAGGATCACAACAAGACCATAGTAAACCCCCAAAAGAGAGATAAGATTCTACTGCATGCAGTGGTAACAATCAAAGTATGGTGCAACACTGTATATTAAGGTACCATTATCATCCCCTCAAGACTTCGATTGCTGAGGAGAGAGAAAATATTTTAAAAGTGGAATCTGGAAAATTTGAGGCTATAATTAGCAAAGTGGAAAGCTTGTACAATTTTTAGAGACCTCATGATTAAGTTACAGATGCTGATACACTCTTTGATCTCACATCCACACTCCTAGATACTGTTAACATGTCACAAAACAATGATAGTGATACTCCAGTTGATTTTATTAGTAGTGATATTCTAAGAAACTATAGTGACCAGGCATATGGAAGCAGGTCTTTGGAGGGGAATGACTATCAAACCCAAATATCATGTAGAAATATTGGGCTTTTAGCTGCTTTTGTTTTCCAACATGTGGCAGGAATTTGCATTATGCTTGGACCAATGGATAATGAACCCAAGAAAAGGAAAGCTATAGTACAGAGAAAACAGATTAAGCCGACAGAAAGCACTCGACCTGAAGCAGTGAAAGAGTCCTCAGAAGATGAAAAATCACAAACAGACAAGAATATGGCAATCATATTTAACATTTTGTGAAAACAGAAGCAAGCCAGATTAGAGAATTTGGTTCTAAATAGAATATCATTTTCCCAGACAGTAGAAAACATCTTTGTGTTATCATTTCTAGTAAAGGATGGTAGAGTTGAAATAAATGTCAATGAAAATGGAAAACATTTTGTTGTCCCCAAAAATGCTCCCAGAGCTACAAAAATGGCATCTGGAGAAGCTTCTTATAGCCAATTTGTTTTTCAGTTTGATTTTAAAGACTGGAAGTTGATGATGGAAGTTGTTGAAAGTGGTGAGGAGTTTATGCCTCACAAAACCAATCCACTTATGATTCCTTATTCTGAGAAGGCTGCAGAGACTCCTATCAGAGAGATTTCAAGAAACAGGGGCAGAGTGGTACTTGCAACTCTTGAGGTGCAGGAGGATGAATGTGGAAGTGATTATGGAGGTGGAGGTCTTCAGAGACCAACATCGAAGAAGCGAAATAAGCATCTCCTATGACTTTTGCTGCTTTTTTGGGTGCTTTTTGTTGGAAACTATCTCTGTTTCTATGAGTGCACTGTAATTCATACAGGAAGCTAATCTTTAGTTTAAGCAATCTGGTATATAAACAATGCTATCTTGTTCTCATAATTAGTTACAATTAAGTTTACTAGCAGTGCAAACCCCCGGTCATGTAGTACACCCCTTTAGGCATGGTTCCAAGGCCTGGGTAGAAGACTGTCATCACGTAAAAGGAAATTGTTAATGTAAGATGTCAAGTTTGATCTTTTAAACCATGATTAGTCTCCTTGTGAAAATATGTTGTAATTTTATGTTTGAAAAGTATTTTGAGATACCACACAAGGACAAAGTTTCCAATTGTGTAGTTGGTTTAATTTGAGAATACATAGAGATGAGAGTAGGGCAAGGCTAGGCGAAAATAGATGTAAATACAAAGGTTCAAAAAACTATCTAGCAGTCCTTACCATACCCAAACCCTTTTACTGGCACTACAGGAATAGAGAGATCCACCCAGAGGCATGTGGAGAATAAGTAGGGATATGCATGCTCTGGATTGACTAATTGCTTGAGCCTAGCTCAAGCAGGCGCAACTAGTAGAAGGAAAGAGATTAGGAATATATATCTATTAATTATGTGTATATGAAATTCATTATGTCCCCTTTGGATTTTCAAGGTGGGAGGAATGCAATGGAGAAAGGGAGATCATACTTTTCCTCTATATCCCAGCTATTAGGACACTAGGATAAGTCCCAATAATAAGAGTTGGGTTCACTCATAAGTATATGATTGTAATAGGCCATCACGAACTTTATTAAGCTAATTCATCCTTTAGTTGATGCTTCAAGCAGGATACTCGACCTCTTTTCAACCCTTTAGTATTCCTAGAATAGCTACATAACAAACCTATTTAACCCACATTGAATGCCTCTTCTTGCTGCGATCTTAAACTTCAAACTTCGGACCTTCTCCCTACAAGAGCACCCAAGAACAACACTCAAAACAACCTCTCTTTCACATGCTGTACCTATAACAAAAAATTAGACTTCCACGTTGCTTCTAGGGCTTCTTTCTTGTTGTCTTATGGATCCTTCTTGCAGTGGCAAGGGCCTTCCTTTGACTGCGTCTAGGACCTCTTTGAGTGCTACTTTAGACCTTCCTTCACTGCGGATATATGCTTCTTCTTGATGGCTGATAAGGGCCTCCCTCTTGCTACGGATTAAGGCCTCCTTTGCTGTGGATAAGAGCGTTTCTTTTGCTACGTATCTGGCCTCTCTTGACTGAGTCTTTATTCCTCTCTTGACTGCATCTTAGGCCTCACTCTAGACTACATCTTAGGCCTCTCTCTTGTTGTGGATAAGCCTCCTTTTGACTGCGGTTAGGGCTGCCTTTTACTGCAGCTAGGGATTCCTTTTCGACTGTGGCTAGAGCTCCTTGAAGACTATGTCTAGGTCTCCCTTCATGACTGCAGCTAGGGCTCCTTTGTGACCGCAACTAGGCTTGCACTATTCTAGCCTGTTAGCCTCACGCTGCCTGGGGACTTTGCACTGTAGCACTCTCTGCTGCTTGATCTGCATCCATCTCTACCCACATCCGCCAGTCCTACTACTCTCTCTTCAGGGCTCCCATAGCAAGGTATAATCCAAGAGGTTGGGTACCTCAAGTATCTACCCCTCATCGCTTGTAGTCCTCCTAACTACAGCTCAGTGTCTCCCCACCTCTTCTCTAGATGTACATGAGCACTCCCTGTAGTCCCTAGCATGCCCTAGGACACTATGACATGAGCACTAGTGCATTAACTATGTTAAAAGGACACTTTCTTATTAGTTTGACCATGAATATCTCTTCTACAAAGAAATATTTCTTATTTTTGTTTACATTAGTGGTTTGATAAGAACATTTCTACAGTCTCTTCACTGAATTTATTAAAGTTTTTACATTTATGCTTTTTGACAGAAAAGGGCTAACATTTTACCCTAGCTAAGTAAGGATTCTTTAAATAACCTTCTAGCTTGGTTCCTTTTTGTTCCATCTAAGCTTGGAAAAGTGTCATGAATTTACATTGAACAATGTAAGAATCTAGACTTCTCCAGAAACAATCAAGTCAACTCTTTCATTTTGAAAATTACCTACTAGTTCTGGACATATTCTTTGAAATTTCTATGCTGAAGGTGTTGGATTTAGATAAGTGATACGAAATGCACACCTATAGTTCTATTGTTCACCTATTAGACCAGTGAAAATTATAGGAAAAATTGGAAGTGTTGGACATGAATGTTCCAACCATACTCTTATTGGCCTGCAATACATATATTCATATCACATACCTATAATACTATGGTTCACCTATTCTGCTAGTGCATATTGCAGGAAAATTGTTAATGTTGTACTTTGTTGTCTCAAGTTCACACACCAGCACTAAATATGCAACATATTGTGTGCATCCTTAGATATGTTTGACATTGCAAGCTAACTGTTTAAATAAATGCATGTATAAAACTTCTATATTAGCAAAATAACCATCAATATTTTTTTCTAGCATTTTGGGCCGAATTCACAATAGTATGCTAAAAAGTGTCATTTCAATGTCTGGAAATTATGATATATAAATGTGAGATATATACTCTACATCTTTGGGTTATCTCCTTTTCAAATCTGATTTTTTTAGGCTACATGTTAATTGTTTGAACTTTGAACTTAGAATAAATTCCTCAATGGACTTTGTAAATACTCGAATGAATGGACTTCATAAGGTAGTGGTACCATAAATTGTGTTATTTCAAAGATTTGACTTCCATATTTTCACAAAATACAATGTCCTTAATAAATACTTATATATATAGATACTTATGTTTAGGATTATATATGTGTTGGAGCGGTTCCTTTATGTTTTACTATAATCCTGATGTTGACAAGCTTTAGTTGGCTTTTTTCGTCAATTGTTCATAAAATATGCAAAAGATTTCATTTTCAAAATGTGGCAAAAATCACATTTCTCCTAATTTATTTTTTTATTGTTCATGACAAGATAATCATGTTGCAAGAATGAGGTATCCTACAGTCTGTTTCAATTTGTGGATATTTTTTTTCCTCCCATTTTTTTACAAGGATGTAGATTTGATTTGCATGTTGATGGTTTTTGCATGTATCTTATCTAGCCCCAAATGTTGGTAATGGAGCAGATCTTGAGAAGTAGTCGTGGAAATAGAGTATCAGAGGTTAATGTTACAATACCACTTCCACCTGGTATCAAAAAAAGTTTAATGGTAAGTGACATAAAGAAGAGTTATTTAACAACAGGGTTCAAAGGGCAACCTCATTTCTTAGTTCTAAGTCATTTATTTGTGTTTCTTAGCTCTAAGTCATCTGTTTTTGAGATTTACTAGATCAATTATTTCACTAATCCAATATGCATGGATTGCATTTCTCACCCGATGTTAGTTACTTGACATGGTTGATATAACATTCAATTCTAGGCCACTTTTATTTTAATAAAGAGATTTCATTGATTAAAAGGATGTTCATATTTTGATTGGTTTACTTGGAGCTTGATTTAAAAAAAAAACTAAATTACACGTGGATGTTATTTTTTTAGGGTGATCTCTTTGCACCAGTAAGGTCAAATGAGTCCTAGAACATAAGTATACAACAAGAACATCTTTGGCCTTTGTTGTGTATCTGTTATTCTTTATATCATTTATGGATGGTTATTGATTATGTAAAGCAAAGGATGGGAAGTTCCTACCAATTCTATTGACAAAACAAAATAAAATGGAGTGGTAGAATTGTGTTTTAAAGGGTGAGCCAGAAATCAATACTTGAAAGGTAGAACTTGAGAATGGCAAGCTATCTAATCTGGATCTAGAGACACAATAGATCATGGAAAAAAATGATGGTATTGATGAGTCTTCCCAAAAAATAAGCTCTAATTGTTAGACCATTACCCAAATTTCAGTTGGAAATAGTGACTCTAGCTTTATTTGTATGAATAATGACTTTGGCCATTGTCCTATTCTTTTCCTAAAAATGATTTTGATTTTCAAACTCCAACTAGTTTGTTGTTAAATTAAGTAAAGCTTTGATGACAAACTTATAGTTTTCAAATCTCTTTTCTAAATCTATTTTCTTGAGCAAATTTGTCTTTTTACTTTAGGTACTGTAGATTGCTACTATGTGACATATGCTATGATATAATTGCCTGGATAAATAGATAGAAGTGTTGTACAACATAGTCTTTTTTAAATCTAAAGAAACAATAATTCCAAATACAAAGTTTATTAATTAAGAACATCTTTTAAACTTCATTGCTAAGTTATGATTATATTTTGGTAGGGGATTTTGTGTACACTGATATTGTGTTGTCTCTTTGGTTTTTGTCAGGTAACAATGGTTAATAATAGCAGTAGACACACCTCTTATTTTACTATCAATAGGAAACTCCATGGTTTTCAGGCATGGCAACAAAAACGCAGATGTTAGTGGGATATCCAAGTCTGTATTGGATGAATTTAATACTAGTGATGATTTTGATTCCTTGTTAGATAAAGAATGTCATGAGTCAAATTCAAATAAACAGAAGCAGCTCAAGAATTAAGGTGAAGCTATTGCTTTCTATCTAAGTCAATTTCTTTTATTTTTTGGTTGCTATCATGTTTTGAGTGTGGACTTGTGAAATTCCAAATTACATGTTGGTTTATGTAAAGGGGATATATGTATATATATATAATTTTTATCATATGTCGTTCATGGTTTCTGGAGATCCGTGTTACATTTGCATAGAAGTTTAGATATCATTCAGATATCTAAACACCAAACAACAACAACATTGAGATTTTTCTTTCACTCAACCTATAACATATTGCATCTATCTTCATCAGTGTTCTTCTTCCATATGTTATCAACTTATGACATTTCCTTTGCAATATTTGGTGCATTTTCTAATTATAGGTCATTTATAGATTATGAATGTCTTCAGACTTTCACTTTTAATTGAGTATTCAACTGAACATATTGATTCTCTTATACATAATTATTTTTCCCTCCACCCATTTTTCATAACTTCCATAACCATTAGGTAGAGACCTGCAGCTTCGATGCTTCTTTGCTTGTTTAGTAAAATATTGTCGAGACTTTAATTTATTGAAAGTTGTAGAATTTACAATTCATGAAGTTTCAAGATCTAATTTTAAAAGTCTAATTCTTTAAAGGGTGTTAGCTTAATGGAAGAGCACCTGCTTTACAAGCAGGAGGTTGGTGGTTCAATTCCATCATGCCCTGACATGATCCATATGGAATGAGCTTTTGACCATCACCAATGAGCTTTGGTGACATTTTCCAACCATCACCAAAATATGAAATGGCGACGGTCAACGAACGCCACCATATATATGCATCAATAGCGACGAACCTCAAAGGTTTGTAACCATAAATTGTTGTTGTTGATATGAAATGGTGATGGTCGATGTCTGTCATTATAGTCATTATTCGTGACGGACCTTGAATGTCACCACAAAACCTATACTTATGGTAATGTGGCTTTTGGTGAGGGTCAACGAACATCACCATATATATGCACCAATAGTGACAGCCATGAAAGATCCATCACAATAAATCGTTGTTGTTCATATGAAATGTTGACGGTCACTATCTGTCATTATAATCAATATTCGTGACGGACCTTTGATGTCACCATAACACCTATACTTTTGGTGACACCACCTTTGGTGACGTTTAGTTTTTTTGTGACGGAGGCTATGGTCCGTCACCATTGCTCATATGAAATGGTGACAGTCATTATCTGTCATTATAAATAATTATTGGTGATGGAATTTGAATGTCACTACAACACCTATACTTTTGGCGACACCATCTTTGGTGACGTTCAGTTTTTGGTGATGGAGGCTATGGTCTGTCCCCATTGCTCATATGAAATGGTGACGGTCACTATCCATCATTATAAATCATTATTGGTGACGAAATTTGAATGTCACTACAACACCTATAGTTTTGGCGATGCCACTTTTGGTGACGTTCAGTTTTTGGTGAGGAAGGCTCTTTTGACCGTCACCAATGAGCTTATGGTGACATTTTTCGCCCCTCACCATTGTCCTTTTTTCTTGTAGTGAATCAATAATCAAAATGCAGCCATCAGGATGAAATCGCCCTATGTCACAGGTATAGAACCATCACATTCCTCTCTTGTCCACCTTCTCTAATAGAAACTATATAGGAGTGTAAACCATCAATACAATTATTATTATTTTGAAATAAGTTATGTCTCAGTGTTCAATCACCTTGTAGGACTCATTAGTTTCTCTTTGTTCTTGAAAAAGCCCATATTTACATTGGGACCACCAATAACTATCTCTTCTCGTAGCATTGGTGAATTTGAGGTCAAATACCCACCTCCTTCCCAATCAATCAGCTGCAAATGTAAAAAAAGATTATTCAGCACAAAATCAACTTAGAATAATATATGGTTCTAAGATAATTGGAACCATCCTAAGTCAATTTTAAGACAACTATGAGTTTCAGAAGGAAAAAGAAACAAGAAAAATAGACAGAGAAAGTTAGAGCAACCTAAAAAACTTCATAGTGTATTTTAAAGGCATTACATGAGAAATAATTACCAACATGTCCATACCTCAAAGAAGAAACATTAAAAATTATAAGGATATTAGTAATTACAATCCTTGCCAAAAAATATATGAGAATTATCATGGAAATGAATAGATTTATTAAAGTAATCCCAGATGCCACAATGGGGCTTATTAAGTATGGTTTCACATGTGATGATAAGAGTGGCCCTGTAGGGACTACCTGAGAGGAAACTGCAGCAAAACATCCTAGTCCTAATGATTTTGGATAGGAAGGTGAGTCTCTTGAAAAACAAGCAATGTTAAGATGAAAACTTGACCCTAAACGAAATCCAGTAAATGGGTAGGATTTACTAGTAGCATTTGAAAAGGAAATAATAGGACCTAAAGAGAATGATGTTTGCCCTTTATATATATATATATATATATATATATATATATATATATATATATATATATATATATATATATATATATATATATCACCACTGAACAAAGTAAAACTAGGTAATGACCTCTGATTAGACTGAGATGCAGATGTAACTGTAGTGATAACTTGATGATATGTCCTGTCATTAAAATGCAAAGGTATTGTAAATGATGGAAATGCATCTCCAGTAGAAAAACAAGATAATGAATTGAATAGCTCACCCTTCACTCTCAGGTTAGCTACAGGCTGGGAATATGAGCTAAAATTCTGAGGAAAAATTCATCTCCACCATCATCAAAAGTGGGCCCATCATTCAAGTCAAAATCTCTCAGAACACATGAATCTCCAATGGACAATGCACTGGTGTCAGTCTTCAAAGTCAATCCAAAATTTTTAGCACTGGTACCAAGAGGAATTTTGATCAATTCATTCTCCCCACTATCATCAATGTGATTCAATTTTAAATATGACTTCATAGGACTACAAGGCCTGGTAGGAGAAAACAGTTCAGAAATTGAAGATATAAAATATTTTCCGCTCATATCTCTACATCCAAAGCTTGTTGATGGTTCACATATTTGAGAAGATAAATGCACTGTTATTACCCCATATTCAGATGTTTTCTCATAATTCACATAAATATCAATATATAATGATGCTCTATTTCATTTTCCAATTGAATTAAATGCATCAGAATCTGAAAATGTATTTTGGAGACAGGATGTTGTAGAGCAATTATTTCTCTAGGTTCTGCTGGTCGAAAAGCACTTGTTTCTCCAAATCCTTTCTAGCCTAGTTATCCTATGATTTGAATTGGATTTATTGGGGGAATGAAATGTCCCTTTGACCTAGAAACCACTACAATTGGTGTTTCTAAGCCAGTCAATGATACAGTAAGGGGAACAGAACCACTTGTGTAAGGCACAATTGATAAACAAGATGTTGATGTGGATAGCACTGTATCATATTGACCTACTTCCTCCAATTCAATAGATTAATTTAAGTCAAAAGAAAGTCTTTCTGTTGAATCATTGATTCCATCATACTTTGTTGGAGGGACAGTCATTGCCATAATTTGGTCAAAAGAATGCAATTCATCTGACCATGCACTCTGTACTGCTTCTATTTTCAAACAGAATTCTTGATGTTCTACAAATGTTGAAGATACAACTGTAATGCTTTGTGGAACTTCATAACCAATATTAGAATATACCTCTAAAATCTCATTACGTTTGATTTGAACTTTCCTTTCAATGTCACAAATATCAAGAACAATACAAGATCCCATCTCTGTAGTAACATTTTTCTTGTCATAACTAGTAATCACACCGATTCATTGATTTGATACTTCTCCAGATGCCATAGTCTGCTCTGGTTCCATGCACTCTCTTTTTTCGATCAGAGTTTCCTGACTATCATCCTTATATGTGATGCTCTTGGAAATAGGAAGATGCTCATTACCTTTGTGTTCACCCTTCCCTTGGTCTTCATGTTCAAGTCCATAGGTAGAATGATGTTCCTAGGCATCAAGCACATCAGTATTTTTATTTTGTTCATAAGACAAACTTATATCCTTTGCATCTTTATCAGACAACTTATTATAGCCAGACTTCTTGTCATGGCCCTCTTCTTTTTCCAACCTTGTTTGCCACTTGACGTGCAATTTGCACAAAATCATTGTCAAAAAGTCCTGCATGACAATTATTTGGCTCCCTGACATCAGAATCGGAGGCCCCTGTGCATGGAACATATCCTTCACTTGGATTTTCTTGGTTTTCATTTCCAAATTCTATTTCCTTTTCCAAGTAGTGTTCACTACTTCCTTGGTTGTCTCCTTGTACACTAATGTCCCTGACATGTACTTTTTCTTGTTGTAAATTAACTACATCCTATATTTAGTGTCCACCAAGTCCCTCTTGTTTGTCTCTTCTCTCTATTTCAGATTGTTTTTCACAGTCTAAAGCCAATCCATATTTTCCTCTAATGTACAATTCTTCAACATCATAACATAACTCATCCCTTGGTTTTTCCCCACCCCTATTTGAACAGGAGTGCTCTTGTATTCTATCTTCAATAATGCCCTTTATACCATCCTCTACCACAACAACATTTCCAGTTTCCAAAGCCCTCATAGACGAATTCAAATCATCCTCAGTAAATTCCTCATTTTTAAATGTATCCAAGTTGGTTCTAGAAGAATCTTGATGATCCATGGAATAGTGATCATTCTTGTCTTTCTTCATATTCAACACATTTTTACCTACTACATCATCACTCTGAGGTGAATTGAGTTTGTAGCCATAACCTGATAAACCATCATGGCCTAAATTATCTCATGTTCTCATGAAAGTTGTTACAGAATTTCCTACGACATTTGCATTCTCATCTTTTGAGATTTCAATCAGAACTATGCTTGCCAGAAAATTCATCTCACATTCATGAATGCTTACTGTTGTTGCTTGAGAATGGATAGAGAAGCCTTCACTAGGTTCAAAATATTTTCTTCTTTCTATATCAACAGTCCCCTCTGCCATGTCTTCCTTTCGCTCTTCCCTTTCACCAAGGTATGAAGATAAAATTAGAGTTGTATTGCACATTTCCAACATTTTTTCACTATCTTCACCATTAATGCTACACCCCTCAATAGGTATAGCACTTATGGATTTGGTTCTATTTCTCTAGCAAGCCTCTGTATTAACCTCTAGAGAGGAATTACCATAAAAAAGAATATTCCATTATTTTATCTTCCCATAGTGCACATCCTATTTTTCTTTCTTTCCAGGAGAAATCCCATGGTTCCCAAGAATTGTTTTATTTACACTTCTAGTATATGGGATGTGTTAGGAATTCTTACTATCAAGTATCAACCTCTGAATGTTATCCCCCGAGCAATATTTTTTCCCTTGTCAGATAATTTTCTAGAGTGAGTCTTTCTCACCTGATGTATTTCTACTACATAACTATGTTTTCCCAACCATGGATTCTTTGTGGCTCTCCAATAGAAGTGAACTTTGGACACTTTTGATTGAAATATTATGTGGTGAACTAGAAAAGAGGACTTCTTACTAACTAATCATACCATATAACTCTGAGTATGTTCTTTTTGAACTAGACTAGAAACTTTTGCATGCTTGCTCAAACAAGTTTGACTGTTATTCTGTAATTGACTAGAGTTGTTACTTTTCTCTTCCTTACTTGCACACACTGTAAGATAAGTGGTGCCACTAAAACCTGGCATCTTACAATGGGACTCCTTAGAACTATTTTTTTGGGAGAGTGATACTAACACCTTGGTAGACCCAAGAGAAACTGAAGTTGATTTTCCTATATCCTCTTGGCATATCCTATTTGAAATTGCTTTTGAAGCATGAATCAATGGAGCCAAGCCTTTTGAAGTAATTTCAGTAGCATGTCCTGGAAAATATTTTGACTCACTATTCTTCATGCCCTCATTAACACATTTCTTCCATGCATCAATCAAATACTTTTCTTTCTTTTGAATCTCTGAGTTCCTATGGGTGTGCAACTGATCCACTGACTTTCCAACATTACATGTCTTGAGAGCTTCAAGATCCACAGGAAATTTACCAAGGGCCTCTAATAACACAAAAAAAAATCTTCGTAGGCTTTCTGAGCTTCCTTGAGACTACCACTATCCCCATATTTTCCTCTCTGCAGTTCTTCAAGCCATCCATCTAAAATAGACAGACCTCCCAACAAAACAAAAACAAGAAACCAAATTTTTAATAGGTAAGGAAAACAAGGCAAAGAGAGAAATGGAATAAAATAATAAATACCTCCTCTGGAGACATGAAAGGAAGCCCCACATCAGAGACATATTTTACTGTAATGACATCAAACCAATCTCTACCCTTGCATTGTAGCAATCCTCTTACCACTACTGACTGAGTAATCAAATTTTCAACATATGGCTTATCCATTTCAATAACTGGCACACTTGTTAAATGATATTTCGAGAGAAGCAGCAACACAGTCAACATAGAATCATTTGGTTGCACAGGGAGGAATGGCATCCATCTGAAGGATTTAATGATTTTTCCTACCTACAGAAACAAGCCAAAAATGTTCTTAGCGAATGCATCAACATTGCAAAGTTTTTCACTTAATAAACCAGGTGAGAAGAACTCCTGCAACCAGAAAGTCATAACCTTGCAAATCCAAAGTTGGCATGGTATTAAAAATAACTAAAAAATTAAAAAATTGGGAATTTTACAGGTGGTTGTACACATACTCCTCCCGGTTAGACTAAGCTTCTTATGTGGAGTACCTTGCAGAGAAGCCTCACATAATTACAGGCTTAATCTGCTACTCTTACAAATTGCACACTACAAAGGTGAAAACTCACAAATCCATATGCAAAATTAAAATAACTAAAATTCAAATGTTGGGAATGTAATAGGTTTTTTAATATTCCTACTGGTTATAGTAAATTTATAGTAAATCCATATGCATTTTGAGTATTTGTACATGTTAGCACAGACAATCAAGAGCCACGATGACTGGGGCTATTGATTCCACCAGAATTGTGGAGGATTTGCACCTTTCTCTAACCCCAATAGCCTGCTTGCAAGGATGGGCCAGCCCACAAGGGGCAGACATGTCTCTAGGATATTTGAACCTTGGTGGGGGAATAACAATATCCCACTTCACCACCCATATCTCTAGGGGATTTGAAACTTGAACTTTGGTGGAGGAATAACAACACCCTACTTCACCAACTGACCAGGCCGTCATTTACAAAACACATACCTTTGACATTGATAAATGACGTTGAGAAGTTTGAATAAAAAACAAGCTTTTTTTGTACATTGCTTCCTCTTTAATGATTGCTTATGTGATAAAATACTTTTCAAATACATGTCTAGTTACATACAGTGAACCAGCTACCAATAATTGCCATATTTTATATTTACAATTAAAAAACTTAAATCGTGTTTTGGTGATAATTTATATTATTCTCATTTGTTATGATATTCACTTTTTATTTTGATCAAAGAGTTGGTCTTTATAATATATACAAATATTTAGGCATAATTTTCAAAATCTAGCCCATCTTTATGGGAGACATGTTGCCATATTTCTCTCCTCCTATTGTATTTGTCAACTTTTTAATGTTGGAATCTATTAAGCTTTGGTGACTCCGGGACCCCCAAAATCTTTGTAGGCTTTTTGAGCTTCCTTGAGACTACCACTATCCCCAGATTTTCCTTTTGCAGTTCTTCAAGCCATCCATCTAAAATAGACAGACCTCCCAACAAAACAAATTAACTTGAGACAATCCATGTTATCAATGGTAGTAACCACTCCTACAAGCACAGTAAGATGCAAGACAAAATGGTTTTCCTTCTTTATGTTAACCTCACTATCCTACCGCATAAGATGTACAAGCTGCTCAACACTTGCTAAACTAAAAAGACTTCCTTCCTTGTTCATTATATTCATAATTTCTTTTGGCCTTGAACAACATTCCCACTTAAGATGCCCATATTCGTTATCATCTCCCTTCAAGAAACAACTACATTTAACCATTTCATTATTTTGATTGTGAGAATAATTTCGGCAAAATCACATGGAGAATCATTTGTCACCGCGTTTCGAACCAACTAGTGTGGTTCATCATCAGGACAAGTTGAGGAACAAATCTGAGCGATCAGTTAAATAGGGAATGCAGGTCCAACAACAGTTATATTTGACCGGGCAACGGTTAAAAATACTCCTAACGACTAGATTAGACCAGGGCCGAGGTGGGAAGGGTGAAGGTTTGTTAAATAAATTATTCAAATAATATTATAATTTCTAATCTTATGGTAAATCATATTTAAAGAGACCATAGTTTAATTTTATATTATTATTCCAATTATTAACTTCTCAAATAAATATTATTAATCTAATAATAGACTAGGGCAATCTCTTTTTTTTTTCTTTTTTTCTTTTTCTTTTTTAATTTAATATTATCAATAGTAATATTATTATATTAACTTCAAATTTATCTTAAATTAATATTATTAATAGTATTATTATTATATTAACTAATAGTATAATATTAATAATACTATTAATATTATTATTATTATTATTATTATTATTATTAAATTAAAAAAAAAAGAGAGAGATTGCCCTAGTCTATTATTAGATTAATAATATTTCTTTGAGAAGTTAATAATTGGAATAATAATATAAAATTAAACTATGGTCTCTTTAAATATGATTTACCATAAGATTAGAAATTATAATATTATTTGAATAATTTATTTAACAAACCTTCACCCTTCCCACCTAAGCCTTGGTCTAATCTATTCGTTAGGAGTCTTTTTAACTATTGCCCAGTCAAATATAGCCGTTGTTGGACCTGAATTCCCTATTTAACTAATTGCTCAGATTTGTTCCTCAACTTGTCCTGACGATGAACCACACTAGTTGGTTTGAAACGTGTCAACAAATGATTCTCTATGTGATTTTGCCAAAATTATTCTCACAATCAAAGTATGGATCACAGAATTCTAACTCTTTAACATTTCATTATTGTTTTGATCCAAGTGGTCCCTTTTCTTGCTCTTAACCTGAGATGTAAATAAGCCATCCTGAATACTGTCTGAACCAAATGTAAGTTGTGATGGATTGTTCATAGTTCTAGGGGACAACCCCCCTGAGTGCATGGTTGCCTGCATTTCATTTTTGGTCTTGTTCAATAACTGATCTACTTCCTCTTGATGCTCCTATCAACATACAAGCTATTTTCCTTTAAATTGTGTACATAAGCTAAAACTTCATATGACTAACTCAACATAGTAATGAAGGGTTATTGTTTAATCCCATTAAATTGTCATGTTCAAATAACCTGATCAAAGCATTTTCAATAATGCACATAATGTTATAGACATTTTTGGGCATTGCAACCCCAAAACATAAAATGTCCATAAACCAAGGGCTCTTAAGTCCCTAAAAGTGTTGTTCCAACCTCTAAAAGAACAAGGTCAACTGGTTACATCTTCTCCCAGAAGTTCTCCATGAAAAATTGCTCAGAACTGGTCAAAACAGGTCCATCTCACCTGCTCCATTGTCATAGTGCACTGCATCCCACCTAAATACACTCAGGAGGTGCGATGCATCTTGAAAATCCCTTCTATGGGGTGCGATGGGTGAGAGTGGACAAATGGGAGGGTCAATCTACAAGGTGGAGAATCATGGAATCTTCCAGAAACTTCTCCTATGACACTTGCCTCTCTGCATTCGCCCGGGGATGAGTAAGAGATCATCAATCTCCAAGTGGATTCAAGAACTATCAGAGAGAGGAAACTAATCAAATCTCAAAAGCTGACTCACCCCCCTTGCAAACATCTATATATGGATCCCTCATCCCAGAGATCCAAAGGCTGGAATTTTGTATCTTGTAAGGAAGTGTTACTGCTTTCCTGGTGCAATACCATAGTGTTGGGTGATCTAAGCTTTTCATGAGGTGAAGAAAGGATCTCTTGCTGGGAGGATGACATTGGGTCAGAACAATTGGTTGTAATCCTCTTTGCTCTTTCTTGATTATCAATAAAGCTATTCAAGTTTTCCTCCACATTTTTGTATGATTGTTGATATATGCATTTGTGTGGTCAATATATATCTGGTCCTATATTGTTTATGATAATAGATCTATGTTCTTGGATAGTGTTATGCTGCTTTGATTCTACAGGTGCCCTTTGAAGCTGGGTAGACGAAGAAGCAAGTGGCAAAGATGTACCAGAAGAGAGAGGAATCAGTCAAGGAACCAAGCGCAAGACAGAGGTTGGTCTCCTTCATTCCCCTCTTATCTATTTCTCATAAAGGAAAACGAAAGTAGTTTTAGTTTGTTTGTTTCTAAGGTAGCTACCAGCCTTAGTGGGACTAGCAACTCTGCATAGACACTAGTTTTCCCGATAACAAAATGGCGACTCCGTTGGGGAGCGAATAGATTGTTTTTTTATCTACATTTGTTTACTTTATAAACTTACAGACGGAGCCTGAAGTCAAGCCAGCTAGCCTTCGAACTGCATTTGCTATGCAAGTGCAAAGTAGATCAACGCTGCTTCAATCTATCTCCGGGTTTTGTTTATGAATTGAACAATTGATTTACAAGCTCTCTAATTGCCCTTGTGGTGGCTCTAGTAACCTCTTTAGATCTACCCCTGTGATTGATTTAGTGATTACCACTTGCTCGGTCTAAATCCCTGAACTGAACTGCAAACTATGACCCAGAACCCAGTTAAAGTCTCGTCCCTGGTCTAGCGCACTGTCTGTTCTGTGAACTTCAGATGCATCGCACTTCTCGAGTGTAGTAGGTGCGCTGCATCTCTGTTTCACTGTGTTACAAGTGCGCTGATCAGACAAGGCCTTGCTCCTAAATTTTGGTTTCTGTGTTCACTCTTTTCAGCTCTATTCAAGAGTTTTGCTGCCTATAGTCAGTACACCTCTGTTGAAACCCCCTTCTTTGCCATTATTCTGCCTCCATTGTGCAAAGAACTGTAAATGATTTTATGTATTTTGAGTCCTTTTTAGTTCTCTTTTACAAAGAAGTAGCGTAATTGTACTGTGGTTTCTTGATTTGAAAGTGTCGCAAGTGTCGTTTTCAGTCATAGAAGAGAATCTGATTGTTCTTGATAGTCGATTACACTGTTACTCTTGTATTTGATTTGAATTAGTAGTTTTTCAAGTGTCAAAAGCAAGTTTTCAATTCCAAATCACAAAGTGTCGTCATTGTCTTCATTTTGTTTTGAAAAGAAACTTGTTAGTAATGTCTCTTTGAAAAATAATTCAGATTTGTGCTTAGCTTTCTTTTTATCATTCACAAATTAAGAAGGCTGAAAACAAATACATGCATGTGCATTTGCATTTAGACTATTTATTGGTTTGATTTAGGATAGTGCATATAGTGTGTGCTCTCTGCTCTATGTTGAAAGAACGTCATCTCTCTTTCCTTAGTAGCTAGGATTTTCATTGCAAAAAGAAGATTAAACGATTGTTTATCATCTTAGACTGCATTTTAGGAATTGTACATCTACATCACGCGGTGAACCTGAAAGGAAAATTTCTTAAACAAGATCAACTATAAAATAAATTTAATGAATCTAAAAACGCTTTGGAACCTAACGCACAACATCTAGAAGTCTAGGCTAGAGACGTATTCCGGCGTCGTAAAGCCTGGTAACTGTTGTTTTCATTGCTGGTTGGGTGATTCCTCCACTTTGAGACGATAAGTGCCAGTACGGACTTGTGCTCCCACGTACCGTTGAGTATATATTGGGAGACCACAATAGGCTTTATCCTTTATCCATAGGAAGCCGTGTCTGCTGCCCTATCGATCGCAATGCACTAAACACATCATTTGGGAAGATTGACTGTCGTACCGTAAAATGTATTCTGCAGTTTTGTGATTGGTTTGGTAATCCCTCTGTCTAGATTTCCAGAGCAATCTCTTTCATTCTTTTTCAGACTCCTTAAAGGAAAAGGTCCATCTGAGCACTTGTCACTTCAGGCTCATTAAAAATCGAAGGCGACTAGAGTCATCTTTTGTTTTTTCTCGACTCTTAAAAATTGAAAAAACAAGTTGTGTCAAAGCGTCTAAAATTTATTTTAATCAGAATAAATATCACCTTTCCTATGTTGGTCTTAGGTTGAGAAAATTGGAGTCCACCAACCAAGGAGTTCCCCTTGGGGGAAATCCTAGTCCTTTCTCCTCTTGGGGAGATGTTGGCGCACCCCATATGGCCACATTGTCGCTTCCAGGATTGACAATCGGCTTGCCCGTATGGCTCTTCTCAACCTCTGTCATTCAGAACACCGTGATTCCTAAACAATCTAGTCAGCAACTAAACGACATCAGAGTTACCCCCCAACCTTCTACTTCATCCAATTCTTCCTCTCCTCCTTCCTCTTCGCTTGATGAAGCTGGTAAAGCCAAAACTCAAGTAACCGAGAAGAAGAAAGAAAAGAAGAAGAAAGAGAAAAAGAAGAAGGAGCCAAAGGCGAAAAGGGGCAACCAAGCATCGTCTAGCGAAAATCCACACACTGCACCGTCCAGGCCTAAATCGCCATGTGTCATTTACAAAGGGGACCACTATCATCGAGATTGTCCTTGCATCCCTCGGATCTTAAGGGACTGGTCTCCTCGTTTGCACAATCCGGTGTCATCAACCTTTGATGATCATGTTGAAAGTACACCATCAACTAGTGAAAGTGAAGCCCCAGGACAAAAAGGAAAGTGTAAATTTCCTTGTAAACTGTGTGAAGGCAATCACGCCATCCACCGTTGTCCCTTCTTAGACGAGGCTAAAAGAGTTTTGGACAACCGCCCAGTTTCACCATTACGGCTTCCTCCTGGATATAAGAAGCTCTTGCCAAGTTTGTCACTAGTTGAAAATCCGGCTGACACGCCATTGTGGTCAACCGAAGCATCTATCATTGAAGATAAACCATCTGAATCCACACCAGACGAAAGTCAAAAGGTCGAGGCAGCAGTTGACTCGGTCTTACCTTCAAATGATACAGTGACCGAAGAGAACAAGAACGACACCATTCAAATTCTCTTCACAAGCACAGACTCCGATGAACATGGGGGCAATCTACCCGTTCCTTTACCGTAGGAAGGAAGTTCATCAGAGTCATACCCAGCCATCTATTCGGTCCCACCTCCAAGCAACCTGGTTGTTTCCTTCGATTGGAATCTACTAGGCAGACCCCGTTTACCGGCTAGCGTACCATTTCGAATCATTGCTCAAATATATAGAATGGTCATGGCCAGTACCATCATAGATGAAGGGGCTTCTGTGAGTATCCTTTCCTCAACTGCTTGGAAAGCGCTTGGTTCGCCATCGCTTTTGCCTGAGATGAGAAATCTAACAGGCTTTGACAAAGGAACCAGTCGACCGTTAGGGATCCTTCCCAATGTGCCGATAACGTTGAGAGGGAAAACCATTCACATGAACGTAATGGTAGTCCAAGGAACCCTGGATTATAATCTACTCCTTGGACGAGACTTTATTTATTGCATGGGAGCCATTGTCTCCTCGCTCTTTAGAGTAATGTGTTTTCCGCACGAAGGAAGAGTGGTCAAGCTCGTAGACCAGCTTTCATTACCCAGTTCACACATAGCAAATAGTCATATACCATCCCTGAATGGTCTTTTCACACAAGGAATGTCTCATCAATCCCCAATCTGTCCTCCTGATGAGCGCGAGTGATTCAGAGGATATGACTGAAACCCAGGGGGCATGCACCCTGGCCTGTTTTGATAGGAAAACCTTGGGTATAGGGTAGGTTTCCGCAGAGGATATATGACTGGCTGACACACCCATCCATTTTGGAAAATGGGATTAGACTGGAATAAGATTCCTCTGTCAAATTTATGTGAGTGGAGGCGACTGCACCACTCACCTTTGTCTATTTCGGTAGACATCGCCGAGGAAGTGTTTTATACTCAGTACGGATAGGACAATCTTTGATAACCTGGAAGTTTTTCGCTATACCTGGGGGCATGCAAACCTTTTGGCGTGCAAGCGAAGAGCGACCATTTATTTTTTAAATTTATAGGTCCTCTAACCCTTTAAACTCATAGGATTGGTCGTTTCCTAACTTGCATAAAGAAAGGATGCGAGGCAAAGCTTTGAAAAATGTCATTTTTATATGAGACATCCTTATTGTATGACTAGATTATCGAGCAGTTTTAATGCAGAATTCAAGCTCGTTAAAAAATAAACATAAGCAATGAGCAAATGTTCCCCCAAAGTTTAAGCTCATTAAAAAATGAACCATTTTCCAGTAAATAACCATCGTGAATGTATTACCATCTGCCTTTGAAGCCTTGGTCGTGTTCTCATCATCACCTTTACTTTGTTTTGGCCGATCATTCACCTCCATTTGATTGTTTACCCCTTTTGAGGAATAGTTGCGAAGACTGATCCTGCTAGCCATCCTTATGACACTGCCGTGATTGGAAAATTCCAATCCTTACCTGGAATTAGCTACTACCAGAATTTATCACTCGTTCCTCAAAAAACGAGTCTCCTTTAATCTCTTTTCAACTGACTCGTAAAATATGAAAATATTGACGAGCGATTGGCCTCTCCAGCTCATTAAAGGGACCGGAAGTGCTATCCCTCCTGTAGATTTTAATCTTTTTGGACTTGAGGGATTATTACACAAAAAGATCGAGCGCTTGTTTTGTTCGGCTCGTTAAAAGTACCGAAAATTCATCCTTTTTGTATTCTTTTATTCTTCTTCGGACTCAGGGGATTATATGACGAAAAAGGATCATTGGAGTTTTCTTTACGTCCCTTTTTCAGACTCTCTAAAATTGAAAAGGACTGAGTTTTCCTTGTCGTTAAACTCGTTAAAACCGAATAGCGACAAACTTGTCCATAATAGACAAGAACGAGTTTCACTATCGCTAGGCTCATTAAAACATAGCGATGGGTTTGCCTAAAGGGCAAATTATAGAACAAGCATATGTTATCCTCCTCAAGCTTGACAAAAATAAAGAGGTACTGGTTAGCAATGACTGGGGAAAAATTGGGAAGAAAAATTGGAAAAACTTTATTGATAGCAAGTCACTCTTGAACATGACATTTTCACTCCGCATCCAAGTCGGGTTGGGTTGTTCCATTCACTGGTCACATCACCATGGTTCTGTCACACCATCCATATTTTTGGTTAATGCTACCAATCCATCATGTCAATGTCACCGATATGTTCAAGAGAAGTTGCTCAGAGAATTCACCTGTGTCTCACCCACTGCAATACATTCATGCTCCATTCTTTCATGACCACCACCCTGAACCTTATATCACCAGATCGTTTTCACCTCCATTAAAATCATTTACTCTGTTCCGTGTCATTGATGTTGGATTCACTAAGGCCCTCCTATGACAGTCGCTTCTTGTCGACATCAGCTCATTATCCAAGAAGTCGATCTAGGAACAACCCTTTCAGTACTTTGAAGCTTGCATGCCTCAATGACAAGTTTCTCACTTCCGGCAACAGGTTTACATCAATGGCCTTCGACCGAAAGATTTTGCGTGGTGTTTGACGCCAAGTTCCTTATTCACACCACGTGAATTGTACTGTAGTACCTTTAGGGTCATCATCATTATCAGTGATTCCTCTCGCGCCTGTTAACAACTTTCATCACTGGCTAGTAATCAGGCAATGTCTTTCCGTGTTTGACTCCAGAACATCTCTCACATGGATCGACTTGTACTTTGAGTTAATATTGAACGAGATTGAAGACCCCAGATCTAGTTTCATCCATCCGGGCTGCAATATATATTCAGGAAAATAAAGACATCAAATGTACATCATTACTGCACAAATCATCATCCAACCTAAGGGATGATGGCTCTACCAGAATCATCAGTAAACACTCAGACGATTGTCTATCTTATGTACATGAAAATGAATTTATAAAGCTAAGCATGGGAATGCCTGCCTCAGCTAGATCATGAAAATATTATGAAGATAATGTATTGTATTGTATCTTATTACAGGTTGCCTTCCAGCTTGAAAGAACTTCAGATCCTCATGATAAAGCATTTCACCCGACATCAACAAATTAACGACCCCATGCTTTAGGGGGCAAATGTTATAGACATTTTTGGGCACTGCAACCCCATAACATAAAATGTCCATAAACCAAGGGCTCTTAAGTCCCTAAAAGTGTTGTTCCAACCTCTAAAAGAACAAGGTCAACTGATTACATCTTCTCCCAGAATTTCTCCATGAACAACTGCTCAGCACTGGTCAAAATAGGTCCATCTCACCTGCTCCATGGTCAAAGTGTGCTGCATCCCACCTAAATACACTCGGGAGGTGCGATGCATCTTGAAAATCCCTTCTATAGGGTGCGATGGGCAAGAGTGGACAAATGGCAGGGTCAATCTGCAAGGTGGAGAATCATGGAATCTTCCAGAAACTTCTCCTGTGACACTTGCCTCTCTGCATTCGCCCGGGGATGAGTAAGAGATCATCAATCTCCAAGTGGATTCAAGAACTATTAGAGAGAGGACACTAATCAAATCTCAAAAGCTGACTCACCCCCCTTGCAAACATCTATATATGGATCCCTCATCCCAAAGATCCAGAGGCTGGAATTTTGTATCTTGTAAGGAAGTGCTGCTGGTTTCCTCATGCAATACCATAGTGTTGGGTGATCTAAGCTTTTCATGAGGTGAAGAAGGGCTCTCTTGCTGGGAGGATGACGCTGGGTCAGAACAATTGGTTGTAATCCTCTTTGCTCTTTCTTGATTATAAATAAAGCTATTCAAGTTTTCCTCCACATTTTTGTATGATTGTTGATATATGCATTTGTGTGGTCAATATATATCTGGTCCTATATTTTTAATGATAATAGATCTATGTTCTTGGATAGTTTTATGCTGCTTTGATTCTACAGGTGCCCTTTGAAGCTGGGTAGACGAAGAAGCGAGTGAAAAAGATCTACCAGAAGAGAGAGGAATCAAGCAAGGAACCAAGTGCAAGACAGAGGTTTATCTCCTTCATTCCCCTCTTATCTATTTTTCATAAAGGAAAACGAAAGTAGTTTTAGTTTGTTTGTTTCTAAGGTAGCTACCAGCCTTAGTGGGACTAGCAGCTCTGCATAGACACTAGTTTTCCTGATAACACATAATATTGCATCCTATTTCATCTAGTTTTGCTAGAAAGACATAAAAATTGGTCCAGACACCTTTAAGGCAAGAGACACACTATCCTCTTTAAGGGTGAGGGGGCTTCTTTATTTTCACAACTTGCAGATTTAACTTTGAGTATAAATGAACTGTCATGGTTTACTCTAATTAGGCTTATGTAGTTTACTTGCAATGAAAACAAACACTTAGCTGGAGTTTTAGGAACCTCAAACTAAGATTTATGTTTCCCTAGCCAATTGAATTATCCAAGTGAACAAGGCTTCCTATGCAATAGAAAAATTCACAACACTCCCATCCCACCAGGGGCTATACTGCACTTATTTCCAAGAGGAGATTCCATTTTCTATAGCTTAGTTGATAGAAGCAGCATTTTAATCAACTGCTGACCATTTTGAGAAGCACAACCTTGATTTAAGTAGGTGATGAGACCCTCCTATAATGTTGCTAAATATATAATATGGTTGTAAGAAAACCACAAATCAGCAAATCTTGTATTTCAGCTTGCAATCTTCATTGATAAACCAAAACTGAAAATAGGAGTGAAATTATTATTCTGAAACAGTGGTAACTTCTAGGTCACCATGTTCATGTTTGGGTTAAAATTCAAGGGAAATTAAATTTAAAAATAGTTTACTAGTGAAAAAATTCACCATTATGTCAAGCAAAGATAAGTCAAAATTAGGTATAGCTTCAAATATCAACAAAACTAGGTATAAATAACTTTTTCCCTTCAAAAATTGACCCAAAAATATGCTAATTTAAATGTTGACCCAAGAAACATCATTACATTTTTCATTATAAAAAATTAAAACTAATCTCATTTTTTTAACAAGTCTTACCTAAAAAAAAAATTCCACCAAGCCAATTAATTATGCCATTAAATTAGTCACTACTTGAGATTGAACATAATCCAATTTTTTTCCAAACAATATTGTGAAATGTGGTGCCTAAGGACCACATTAATGGCCTTCATTTTTGAAGAGCTGATATAGACCAAAGAAAAATGGGACAATTAATAAGCATCATATGTTAGAAGAGTTAAATTTAGTTTTCCCTTGTCTGAACATGCTATGACTTGGTCCTTTTTAGGTTACTCAAGATGGAAAGGAAATCAGTATTTTTGGCCCGAAATCCAAAAAGTTTATTTTACATTAATGGAGTTGCTAGTATTTGATGTTAATATTACACAATCTGGTTGTGCTAGAAGTATTGTAGGGTGTTGAATCCATTTTTCATTAAAAATAACAATTTGAGAAAATCCATAATTTAAATTTTGATAAAGATTGCAGGGCTGAAATCTAATGACAGGAAACCAAAATAAGGTCAGACACATATAATATTTTTCCTTATTCATTTCATTCATATCTTAATTTTATTCAATTTATATATTGAAGTTAAATTCGACTGATAACTATAATAGAGTATTCAATAGAAGTGGAGAATTGAATACCAGTTTTCTCTGGCACTTGCATGAAATCCAAATAAACTTCATGTTTGTTTTTGGAGGTGTAAGTAAGGAGAATCCTGCGAGGTCATTGGAGAAGAAGAGGAATGAAATGCCTAAGCATTGCAAGATCTTTGTCAAGTTTCAATTGGATGGACAGTTTCTTTCTCTGTGCTAGGCAATAATCGAAGGATGGTATTCTTCTGGAAGTTCTTGGTATGAGGTATGACATTAACTTGGCTCAAATGGATAGCAATGATATATTAGAATGTATTTTGTTGGCATTTTTTGTTTTTGGCACTATTCTAATCTTACACCTCATGATTAGAGATTTATATAAATCTGTGAAAAATCGAGTTGTATAACTGGAAAATCCAAGTTGTTATCTGGTCATAAACATCATTAAGATTGTAGGTTCAGGTTTGGCAATGGTGAGGGTTTTGATAGGAGATATAATGTGGCCTTTGGTGGAGTTAAGCTTGGTACTGGGGGCGGTTTCCAAATAACTTATTAAGGCCTATACAAGGACAACATAAAGGGTCTCACTGTGTTTTATTATTCATAGATCACTGAGACATGCAACATACCAAAACATTAAAACATTTTTTGGAAGAAAACCCCAAGAGTGAGAATATTGAAGAGTAGAGGTTTGGTTACTTCAAATATAAAATTGTAGATAAGTGGTTTATATGCAGTCTTTGGTAGTGTAACATTTGGTGTTGTTGGTTACAAGATTTATGTTCTTAAATAAAAAGTTCTCTCTGGTTATATTTTATCTAAGGCTTCTCACTGGAGTAATCACTATAATTTGGACCCTAAAAACTATTTTGGACCTATGGCCACAATTGTTGAAGCTCGAAACATAATTGTTGTAGGTTACTAGGTTCCATGGCTTCTATCAGCATTTAAGTGGGTGGGTGGTGGTATATAAATTTGAACTCATGAAGCAGAGGTCTTTTAAGTCTGGTCAGTGACTTTGGCATCATCATTAGATATTTACTTGTTGTTGACATGACATACAAATATGCACAAATCAGGAGAATAAGACAATATTAAAGTCTGTATTGGCTTTCCTACTTTCCCTTGCACCTCGAGCAAATAAAACACAAAAGAATATCTGTGTTGGATCTGACTCCCATTTTTTCCTATACTTTCCTGAATCCTACCATCTTATTAGCAGGGGTGGCATGCAATTGTCAGTTTGCGGGTTGGTTTCTTTTTGGAATATTTATATTGGGTGATATCTTTCCAAATGGACTACATTTTAGGATTGATGTTGGTGGGGAATAACACATAATCAACCATTCATAATAAGATGGTTACATCCCAAGTCCCTGATTGGAGTATGTTGGGATTTTTGAGGGGCTTGTGAGATGTTAGTCTTAAACCATCTGGAGTGTCAATTGTACCAATTGGCTAGTGAATATTATTCTCCCAAATTTTTTCCTCCCACTTGGTTGACATTGATGGTCCTAAGGGGTCTATTTTGTCTACTTGTTGGTCTACTTTGCCTCTGTTGGTACGCAATTGCTATATTTCAGTGCAGTTAACTGAATATTTCCATGTAAAACGCAAATCAAATAAAATTTTTCCTTCAAAAATGACAAACACAGTTGCTGAACAGGGTTGGCCTGTATTTATCGATATGGAGAGTTAGTCACCTTTTGATGATCTAGATTTGGACATTCATAGACTGATCAAGGTTACGGTGGCAGCAAAGAATGAATCAACTTTCAAAAGTAGAAATAAGAAGTCAAAGACAGTGAACACTAGGGATCGGGGGATTACTTTCAAGACCTAGACATAACAAGTGATAGTAGGCCACGAAACGTTAACCCTACAACTGGAATCGCACCAGAATTCGAAATCCCTTCCTTCAAAATGGTACAATTTTGGTCAAATTTTTCATAGCAGAATCAACATATGAAAAAGAGAAAAATTAGGGACAAAGGCAAGAAACCTATCAAAGTTGTGGAAGAGGTGCAAAAATTGATATTAGGGGTTGATTTATACTAGGAAAACATGGTCAGACTAAGGAAAAGGATGTTGGTGGGATGATGGGAGTTTATCAAAATGAACGGGGTTCAGATAAAAGAATGGATTCAAAAGAGTTGGTCTTCACTTCTTGGATACAGACCAAAGGTCAGTGTGATGGTAAATGGTTGGTTTGGGTTTCATTTCCTAAAGGAGGAAGATGCAATTAAAATTGTGGCATTGCCTTGGGTTACAGAGTGAGGCTTCCTGGTACTATAGAATTGGAAAGTAGGTTTTGATCCTATGATGTAGGTCCCCAAGAGAAAAATTATTTGGGTGAAATTTCTTGGACTCCCTATAGAACTATGGACAAAGGGAGTGATCCGAGAAATTGCTAGTAAAATTGGAAAATTATATTATGTGGACGAAGGATGTATGGGTCTGCTCGACAATAAAGGCTACATGGTTTCTTGTGGAGGTGGACCTATCGAGTGGGTTACCTGCTATAATCGACATTTATTGGGATACATTCTCTATCCGTCAGCAAGTTTATTACTAGGGAATCCCCTTTAGGTTCCTGGAATGTCATAAAATCTAGCATTTGTTGGTTGATTGTCACAACCACTATGGGCAGAGAAGATGGATGAAAAATAGGCTTAATCTGGAACAAAGGCTTCCTGCTAGACAAAATACTAAAAGTTCACAAGGCAGATCCCCTCAAACTATGGTGGAGTTGACAATGGAATGTGACCCATCTGATGAGAATCATTTTTCTCCAGGTACAGGGGTGACCCCTGAAGCATATTTGGAGATAAAGACTAGTAACAGAACCAATCGGGCCCATGGAAAATACTCTACCCTTCCAACTTGAACTCCCACAAAGAGGAAGGGAAAAGATATTGAAAAATTGGTAAACAAGTCTAGCAGACTCTTTTTACTATCTCTAATTTGCAATAGGAAAGACCATGAAGTAAATATATCACCAATTTCTATAGATGTGAAATTAATGGATTTAGCTAAAAATCCTAGACTTGGACTGGAACCTATATCAATAAAGAAAAACTTATTCCAAAATGTGGATTCATTGGATGGTAGGGGATTGAAAAAAATTATCCAAGTCGAAGGAAGAAAAAATCAACCAAATATAAGAAGCTAATGCCTAGTGGTGAGATTGAGGCAAATTTAAATTCATGATTCTCTGAAGTTATGGAAGAGACACTATATCCACCATTTGATCTAGGCCCCTCCAACGTATCAAATGGATCACTTGATAACACATCTCTCTAGGACCTTAGAGCATTGTATCCCGCTTCAAACTCTTCTCCATGAGGATTATGTCCTTGAATATTAGAGGTTTGGGATCTTCCCAATAATCAAATCTCTAAAACATTGTATAAAATCAAAAAACCCATCCATAGTATTGTTGTAGGAAATAATGATATCTAAAGAGATGGCCCTCGAGACACTACTTAAAATTTGTCCTTCTTGGTGTGGATGTGCCATAAGTTTGAATGCAACTCTGGTGGGCTCGCTACAATCTGGGATCTGACAGTTTACACCTTCCATGCATTCCGGTCCTATGCAAGGATTATATTGACTGGTTACAGTTTAGGAACAGTCCATAGATTTTGTATCATGAGCATATATGCCCCTTACAACAACTGATTTTTTTTGGGGGGAATTGGTGGATTCAATTGGGATCTTGTACATCCACCCGATGATTTTGTTGGGGACATGAATTTCTCTTTTGGTGTTGGGGAGTGTTGGGGTCATAGAGTAGTCTTGAATCCTCTAGTTGGTTTTTTCAAAGATCTCTTTGAACGAAAGGCACTCAAAGATATAGCTCTTGTACCTATATGCCTGACTTGGTGCAATGGGTGTACTGGGGAGGAGGGTATAGCGAAGAGGATTGATATAATTTTATTGGATTCAATATGGTATCATAGGATGAATCAAATACAATCCTAGACCCTCTTTTCAGATGTTTTGGATCATGATGCCATAATTTTAGAATGGCATGATGAGCTGGAGCAACTTAAAATACCTTTCAAATTCAACCCTATATGGTTAAGTGACCCATATTTCCAGGAGTTGGTCCATCACTCTTGGAACTCCCCAATCTCTTTGACCATTGTAAATCCATTATTGCAAGTTCAATTAAAAACTCAAGAGACTGAAAAAAAGATGTAAAATCTTGGTTATAAAATCACAAAAAAGAGATCATACGGGAACTGTTATCCACTGAGAACGAAATTTATCTATTATTGGACCCAATTTCCTCACGATGCATTTCTAAGAACCAACAAAATACCATTCTAAATCTAGTGATGATCAAGGACAAAATAATAAAGCTACAGGAAGAGGAATGGCATTAAAAAAAATTGTTGTTTTGGATCAAAAGTGGAGATAGGAATTCATATGTTTTTCACAGGGTTGCATCAAAGAGGAAACACCATAACTCCATATGGGCTAGAAAAGATGAAGTTGGGAACATCAACAAATCTATCAAAGATTTATAAAAGGAGGCTCTTAGATATTTCATAAATCAGTTCAAGGAAGTGGAAGGTGATAATATGGTAGAAAAATTGGACATGGTCAATAAAGAGGGTGTTGCTTTAATGGATGCTCCAATATTGGATGAGGATTTGTTGCAAACACTTAAGGAAATGGTGAAGGACAAAAGTCCAGGACCCAATGGCTGGCTTGTTGATCTATTCATGTTCTTCTTTAAGTTGATGGGTCCTTATCTTGTCAGCATGGTGTAAGCTACTAGAATTTTTGGGCATTTTCCAGGTGTAATAAACTCCACTTTTGTCAAATTAATTCCCAAAAAAGAAAACTCTCTTTCTTTTGCAGACTATATACCCATATCCTTATGTAATTTGGTTTATAAAATGATTTCTAAGCTCCTTGCTAACATAATCAAAAAGATATTATCTCCACACATTACGTTGGAGAAATTTGGCTTTTTTTCTAATAGGAGAATATAGGATGATGTAGAAATAGTCCAAGAGTGCATACACTCTATCAAAACCAGAAATTTAAAATCATGCCTTATGAAAATTGATCTCAATCGGGCATACGATTGTGTGGACTGGGAGTTTCTCATCATGATTTTATACAAAGTTGGGTTTACACATAGACATGTCCAATGGATTAAGGCCCTCATATCTACGACATATATGGTGGTACTTATCAATGGTGAACCCACACAATTATTCAAGATCCACCGGGGGCTTCGTCAAGGCTGTGTGTTGTCACCCCTGCTTTTTATCCTTGTAATGGATGCTTTCAGTAGAGGGATCAAAGCCATGATGAAGGTGGGCTCAACTTCTGATTGTAATATCTCTAGAAATTGCATATTGTCTCACATCTTGTTTGTGGATGATGTCCTCTACATTGGGGAGGAAAAATATTCTGAATGGGTGTCCTTCCACAAGGTTTTTGAGAAATTTGGAAAAAATGTTGGTTTGTTCATCAACAAAAACAAGAATGAGATTATTTCGAATGAAGCAGACACGAAGGCGATTTTTGAGATTGCTTCATTATTTGGGGTGAAAATATGTCCTATGTCTGTCAGCTTCAAGTAGTTGGGATGCTTCATAAAACCATGCAAATATAAAATCCAAGATTGGGCATGGCTTGTAACTAAATTTGAAAAAAAGATGACTTGTTGGGACCATAAATGGCTCTCGCTTGGTGGAAGGGTTATTATGATTAAGGTTGTATTGCAAGGCATTCCAATTTTTTGGATGCACCTTTTCCATATCCCCCATGTATTATCCACAAGATTAATGCTCTCATCTCAAAGGTTGAAATTTCAACCACAATTTACTACCAACCAGACCTTCAATCATTGGGCATGCACAAAGTATTCTCCAACTGGAAATCAATGGAAAGCAGTAAAGGAAAAAAAAGGTCATGGAAACAAACAACAATGAAAGAGGAATAATGGAAAGAGGCCCATGATTCTAGAGTTGTCCTCTCATTATGTACAACATGAGCTTGTACTCTCAAGTAGGGTCAAAAGTGATGGAGAGTTTGATATCTTCGAGATTAATTCTTCCCCATCCCCAATCATATCAACATAAGTCAACTTTCCATTATGGGTAAATTAGCAGTTAAGCATGTGTGCGCTACTACATGTACAAAGTTGGAAATGTGAGGAGAACAATCACAAGACAACAATGTTGAAAAGTATCTAAGGTGACAAAATATCACAATCAAAAGGGACATGCATGACCCAGGTGTTTTCTGCAATTAGATCAACCATACCATGGGGAAAAGGTAGTGGATTGATAGAGACGCCAACAATTGAAAAACTACACCTAGTCGAGAATCAGAGTTTGATCTACAGTAAATAGAATGATGACTTATGCATAGATTCATGTTTCATTGTATTGTCTTATGTAGAACTTTTGTCAAATAAAGATATCTACTCCGAAGGACATGAATATTAGATTGTATGTGACTAGAATTTTACATGAATTTTATTTTCATTTTCAATGAAATAGATATGATGTCTTCAGAATTTCCAATTCCTTTGATGCATCTTCTAAGTCTCTTTCTATTTGATTGTCATTATAATAAAATAAAATCAAGGAATACATATCCACCATCTCGTGTATTATTGCACAATGACAATTATAACAAACCGGAGTATGATGTGCAAGTTTTTATGGAAGTTATGCCAGGAAAGACCCTTGATATTGTTGTTAATATCCTACCAAAATCCCACTACAATGGCCTCGCATTCGTAGTTATTTGTGCTCAGGTTGATGCTAAAGAACAATGTACACAACTTCAAGGAAATAACTTAGTTCCATTGAGCATGCCAATGATCGTTGCTGAATATTTCAATCATATTGACATTTCAAGAGCAATGCATACTATGATTAGGGTAGAGTTGTAGGTATACACATCAATGTTAGTCATATAAGTACAATATGTAAAATTAACTATAGGAATCTTAGAATGTAGTCCCTTGAAAATGTAATGCTAATACCTCTATAATTTTCAATGCACATCTATAGCTCTTTATAAATCAAATGAACCAAAGCAAAGAGATCATGCTACTTATGGTAGTTCAGGAACTTGTATTATGAAGGAAATGATAGAGAGAATTTTCCGTCTTCTTTTAGTTTGCATGGCTAAATTTTTTGTAGTGCATATCCTTGTCTGCAATTCATGGAAACTTGCCTTTAGTTGTATTTTCTAAATTGAAAGATAAATTTTTTCCCTTGCAGATCATTTTGGTGACTTGGTCAAGTGCCTGTGAAAAAAGCTTACTTCTATGATATTATCTAATCAATCATCTCGCATTTTTATGTTGCTTTGCACCTTTAATGAGGTTGAAGGGGCAAACATAATCTGAAAAGATTTGCAGGTAAAAGAGATATATATTTTGTATGTATTTTTCTTGTTTTAATGATTTGATATGCAGGTTTCTTTTGTTGTAAATTATGTTATCTATAGCCTGAAGAGTACTTAGGTTAACTGAGAGGTAGCATCACATGATTTTGAGGGGTTAAATGTCTTAACACATTTCACATATTTGTCAAAGTGGATATGCCACTGGTAATAGTTGCAATTATCCTGGACATCACAAAGATGACAACTGTGAGCCAAAGAGGGCCACAAGGCACAACACAAGGTATGGCACTGAAGCCGCTAAGGATGTTAATTATAGACTGAGGAAAGATACGATCACATCCACCTAGGGTTATGCACCCTGAAGCCAACTTCTAAATTGGCAAGGCTCTAGAAAAACACATTCATGTATGGTTGTAACACCCCCTTACTAATATCTAAGTATCTCGGAACCTATTGCTTGCAATGCTCGAACCTCAAACATAGAAAATATTCATGAGTACTGTGTGAGTTAGACAATGAGGATAAATGAATGACTTTTGCAAAAATTTAAGGCATATGTCATAAAATGTTTCTAACAAGCAACTGTTGATAAGCGTCCACAGCCCAGTACATCTAAACTAAGTTTTTTCTCGAAACTAGTATAATTGCATAGAATCCTCACCCATCTCTCAATATCCAATCAAAAAGTAATAATATATTTAATGCAATTGGTCCCAATAACGAGTTGCATGCCAAATTATTTGACTCGGGTAGGATAGTTCAGTCTGGACCAGTTGGTTAAAATAAGTAATTCATGCATATTTGAGAATTAATTTTGGTAAAGTTCGAAATCGAGTTTACCTGGAATCAGTAGATTCCACAACAGCTTAAGCCATAGGTCCAGTGCCAGGTGCAATTGATATGGAGCCAGTGAATGGTCCACCGTCTTGCTCAGCCATAAAGATAGCAGATCAAAATCCAAGTAGCCCTAAGCGATATATAAGTGAAATAATTGAGTTTGGGGTTTTTAGAGATCATATATCACTCGGTCCCCTGGAAGTAGAGATCTCGCCAACTATGATCGGGTTTTAATTCTAGTTTGATAGCCATAGAAGGGAGTTTCAGTTGACCAACTGAAAATATGGGCACTACCACCCATAGCACTCGATAGCACAAGCCACCATAATAAGCACCCTCGATTTGAGCTTCCATTTAGCTAGCTATAGACTCCTACTCGGTCCCACGCACAAAAATATGAGCCTAAGATATTTCCAGAAGGCATGAATAACAAACAACTAAAACAAAAAGAAAAAAAAGGTATGGAAATAAAAGAAGATACCAGAGGAGGGAAAAAAATGTGACCGTGGAGAATGTGAAGGGGAATTAAATTCCATTAGATAAAATGTTGAGTATTTTCTTTTGTTTAATGGGAGGTATTTCAGATTATAAATCATTATTAATTGTATGAAATTTTTTAGGTCTTTGTGTTATCAAATGGGAGGTATTTATTATAAATAATTATTAATTGTGTGAAAATTTTTAGGTCTTTGTGTTATCAAATGGGACGTATTTATTATAAATAATTATTAATTGTGTGAAAATTGTTAGGTTTTTGTGTTACTAAATATTATTTGAGGGGATTTTCGTTGATTTATTAAAAGTGAATTATGGTGATATCAAAATAAGTTTTGTGTGATTAAAAAGTGCAGAAAAGTAGTAATGTCATAGTAATGATCAATCATCATTTCCAATTAAAAGTTTGGTTTAATATGTATAACTAATTTATGGAGATTTTTTATGATGTTTAATAGAGGCATTCAACATGGGAAAGGTAATACTTTGGCTCTCACATGTTTTAGAAAATTGATATCTCTTTGACCATAAACATTTGAGGTGGAAAAATGGCATAGGTTCTAGAGCTAAGTTTGTTCCAATTTAGTTATATCTTGAACCACAAATTGGTGTTGACCTCATCGATATGATAGAAATTTGGTGGCCTATAGGTTAGTCTTGTCATGAAATAAGAAGGGTAGACATCAAAATAAGCTCTGTGTGGTCAAAACGTATAGTGAAGTAGTAATGTCATAGGATTAATGATCATTTCCAATGAAATGTTTGTTTTAGTAAGGATAACTAATCTATGGAGATTTTCCATGATGTTCAATAGAGGGAGTCAACATGGGAAATGTGATGGATTAGCTCCCACATGCTTTAGAAATTGATCTCTTTGTCCATAAACATTAGAGGTGGAAACAAATCCTAGGCTTTAGAGCTAAGTTTGTTCCAAATTAGCTATATCTTGCACCACAAATTGTTGTTGCCCTGATGGATATGATAGAAGTTTGATGGCTTGTAGGGTAGTCTCATCATGAAATAATTTTGTCACTTATTATTTAGTCATATTTTTTAATCCTAGACTAAATTAGTCATTTAAGTTAGTCGCTTTTAGTTTAGTCACTTATTATCTAGTCATATATTTTATCTCTAGACTAAATTAGTTGTTTAAGTTACTCATTTTTAGTTTGGTAGCTTAAAATTGCTCAAATTTAGTAGTAATTCACTTGAAATAATTGTGGTGACAAACTTTTTTAGTCACCTAGTCATTAGTTTTATCATTTTCCACTAGTGAAAAGAGCATACAAAGAACTAAAACATTGGGTATCATGTGTTTCTGAGGGTAAAACCAAGGAAAGGTACATTGAGGATGGGAACTTGTCCAAAATTACCACCATGGTTTTGTGGACTATTATCACTCAAAATTTTCTCTAGAAGTTATAAGAAGAAAGAAAATGACCGAGCTAACTACAAATCAATCTTTTAAGTATAGGCTTTAGCCAACTTACAACTCAAAGAGGGCTCTCTCTATATGATTTAGCTTTGTTTGTTGGGATTTTAGGCTAGTTCTTAAAGTTGAGGTGATTTGTATTGAAGGTGGGATGGTGGAATCCTTAAAACAGATGGATAGATTGATGTCTCTGGACCATTGGGCTATGGAGTCAGAGAAGGGCAGAAGAACTGGAATTGACTCACTAAAGGGAGTATTCAAAGAGCAAGCTAGCAGAGTGAAGCACAAGTCTTTGGGCTGGATGGTTGAAGTGATCTTAACCAGGGTGAGAGAGCACTTAAGAATTCTCAAACTGGGATTAAAATGAGGAACAGAGGATAATCATGAGAAAAGGGAAATTAAGAATCCTCTACTATAGATCAGAGGGAGACTACCTAAACTAAGGAGCAACCAAGAATTCCTTAACTTAGATAATTAACAAAAGATATTAAAATGAATAATAGTTAAAACAGAGTGCAATGAAGAAAATTTTGAGATATCATTACATATTATAGCATTTAGATTTCAGATACATTAAAGATTGTGGAAATTTTTTTAAAGAGAGATAACAAAACAAGAGAAAATACTTGTATGTACTTCACAATAAACATGAATCCAGTGAAATGTCTTGTCTTTATTCATCAATCCAGCTTGTTGGCTCAGTCAATGCTCCATTGGCTTACAGTCTTTTGATCAAGAAGTCTATAGAAATGTCTAACAATACACCCTACATACTTCAATTTGTGAAGTATTTATACTAAGGTGTTATTACAAATATCTCAAACTGATTTGAGATTTAATCTAGGAAATAGAAAATATCTTCTCACAGGAAGATAGAGGCAGCTAATGAACTAATTCATGCTATCCCTTTTACTGTGGAATTGTTGGTTGTTATGGTTTATTTCTGACTCTTTATGCTTTTGTTGTTTGAATCATTTACGCTGGAGGTTGTGCTTACTTGTGTCTTTCATCTGATACTCTCTGTCACTGATACACTTTAACCCTGATGACCTGTCTTTATCCTTTCTGTATTTCTTCCTTTTACTGTTACAATTGAATTTTACTGTGTTTTTCAAGAGTGAATTCTTATATTTTATATGTGTATTTAGCAATTGGAAGTGGATATTAATCAAGTTTTAGTGTGTTTTGTCTGTTTGTCTTTTATCTCCATCTTTGGTTTGACTGCTTTATTCTGAATTGTCACTGCTCTATCTTTGTCTTCTTCTCGACTCTGTGTGTAAGGGTCTTCATCTTCTGTACATGTGTAACTGGTCTTCTTCATTTGAATTATGCTTTTAATAGGTTTCTTGGTCGAGTCTTGGAGTAAACAGGTTCCTTTGACTAGTATCAGGACTGTTTATCCAAGCTCTGATTCGTCGGATAACCTGAAAAATACAACAATAATTAAGAAAACTCTCGTCTACAATGGAAGGGTGCTTGATGGTTCCCTGGCACAGGAATTCTTGGAAAAACGGGTCGTGGCAATGCTTTAGGCATGAAAGGAGGTGAAATTGCATCGCAAAGGCGTTGGAGGGTTTCATAGGTTTACATTGGGAAATTGGCGACATGGCGAGAAAATACGGGTTTCTGGGGTTTGAATCTTTAACGGGCAAATGTTTGAAAAGGGAGCGAAATTCATATTTAACAGTGGAGGGGCATTTTATCGAGTCGAAGGGGAGGCGAGGGCTATCACACCGCTTTTTGGTGCGGGTGGTATTTGGGAGGGGTCACCCGATGCCATACATCATCTGACACGTAGCATCGAGGGTCAGGAGGAAAACCACTTTATCGAGCAGTTATTTTCTAGCCATCAGGCGCAGCCGATATGGTTGTGCACTGTTGGATGTGGGGGAGGGATGATCAATGGTAGTCGGGAGGAGAAGTTGCACAGGGGAAAATGATGGGGGTTGATGGGAGGCTCAGGGATTTAGTTATGGTGGTTCGGGATTAGTTTAGGGACTAATCCAGGATTAAGTGATCAGGTCGGGATTTAATGAGGGATTAGGGAGTCGGGTGAGGCCGACATGGGATTAATTTAAATTTTACTAGGGTTAAGTAAATTAAGTGAAGTTATATCGGGATAAGGGGTAGTTTATATTAGTTTTTATTAAAACTAAGGGGTTGGGGTATTCTATATAGAGTTTTAATTATATAATGGGAGAAGGATTAATGGTGGTTATCTAATAGAGTTAGTTGATAATATGAAAATGATAGCAGAGTGGGTTTTCTTTAGAAAAAGGGGGTTAAGTGTATGCGATTGTGTGTTTACATTTACACTTAGGATACAACTTTTGGTGGGTTTTTTGTGCGAAAGGGGTTTACAGGGGGTGAGTCACTTTCCTAGGTAAAAAGGTGTCTACCATAGGAAAGGGTGGTTTTATTAGGAAAATGAGGGGAAATGGAATTTTATGAAGGGGGAATGTGTTTTTATGAAGGGGGTTCTAGTACTTGTTCCCCTAAGTTAGTAAGTCGAGGGTCTGGTCCCTCCAAAAGTCAGAGAAATGCTCTGAGCCTTTTTAACTTGTAGGATTTAAGTACTAGAACTTATTTATTGGAAATTAGTGAAGTGAAGGGGTGAAATGAATGAGGGGATGTTAAATAAATCATATTGTGAACCATTGTCTTTGCTTTGTTTACTGCTTACACATATTGGAAACATGCATGTAAAACAATGGCATAAGTGCTTTTATGTAATCACATGATATTTCTGCAACCTTTCTACTACTTACCCACTTACTCATCCTACAATTTTTAATTCACTTTATTGGGGTGCATTTAGTGTAGCAAACCCTTATCAATCTTTTTCTTTTCTTTACAAAGTAAACTATCTAATTCTAACCTTATATCATCCAAGGGCTCAAATTAAACTGATGAGCTCCTTTTATTCACTCTACCTATCTAATGATTTGCCAAGATTACACTGTTTGGTCAGATTTTATTCTCTAACTATAAACATAAAATTTAAAACATGAAATAGCTAAGTTTAAACATTTTTACTATCATGGATTGTGGCATGAGTAACAAGCTGCACACAATCTTTTATTATGCATAAAAGTAAATAGTAGTGGCATTTTGACTTGCTCTCTTTCATGGTCTCTTTTTGTCTTTTGGGGTTCATATACTTTAATTTTTTGGACCTTTTTCTTATTCTTTTGTCCTTTGATTTATTTTTTAGGACATACCGTACTTACATTTTTTAATTTTTATAATATGGAAAACATTTGCAGAAAGCAAAGGTATGTACTGTTATCACTCAGGTTGTCCCTTTTGACTCCTAAAGGGATACGGCCGAGGTAACCACAAACCAACTTTGGACTGCAGGTCCTAGCCTACCTGCAGTCAGAGAGGGCTCTCTCTTTATGATTTAGCTTTGTTGAAAGGGATGATTTTAGGCTAGATATGATGCACAGGGGTTTTGATTGAGTTTTGGTGGGAAAACTGACACTTTCAGGTAGAGAGGCAGAGTATAGTCTGAATCTTTCAAGCCATTGGGCGTGGAGTCGAGGAGGGGAACTGCTAGTGCGTTTCCTTAATAACAGTGAGGGAACATGGAGCGAGATAGCTGAGGTTGAAGAAATCTTCAGGTTTAAGGGATGAACTAAATGCTAAAGAAAGAGAGGCAGTTAAGAATCTCTCCAACAGATTAGCAGAGAAAATAACAGGGCGCTACCTAGGGGCAGTTAAGAATCCCTAGATAATTGGCCAACACAGGTGAATTGGGGTAAACATGAGCCGGAAGGAATTCAATGTTCATAACCAATTCTTTTAGAGGAAAACATCAAGAAACAACAGAAATTGAGCATAGAGAGTATTTAAACTAATTCTAGGCTATTCCTTTTTTTGCTATTTAGATAATGGCAAACACATAACAGAGATAAGAGGCACTTATTGCTTCAGGCCGCAGCGCAGGAATTCCATCTTCAACTCTTCAAAACATTCATGAACAACAGACAGTTCACTCTCCAAGCTTTAAGCAATCTTTGATTACAGAAAAATTCAGGTATACACAGCGAGTCTCTAGTGAAAACTCTCAATTAACCAACCCTTAAAACTATACAGAGGGTGGTATATATAGGGCAAAAACTCTCTGCAGAGTTCCTTTATTACATCTTGACCTAATTAGGTCATAAAAAATGACTACTTAAACCTAATCCTATCCAGAAATAAATGCAAAAAATATCTCGGGCCGTGCTCAAGGCCGTCGTATCAAAACTGAATAAATGATGCTGTCCTTGGTGGCTTGCTGCAGTGTTTTCTGTAATAAATGAGTATGGGTTTCTTCTTTCTTGCTGTCCTGGTGCTTTGAGTGCCTTGATGGTGATTTGAAGGCAAGGATGAGCTGATGCTTATTGATTTGACTTTCTGGGGGCTTCATCAATGTTCAGGTGCCTCGAGCCCCTAAAAAATCTTGACTGATACTCTCTGGCATCTTTTCTCCCACTGATACTCTCTGACAAAATCTGGACTGCTGATCTGATGTGCTGCGGGTCTAATCACCAATAAATGGCCCTTGTTCGGCCTCTGTATCATCTGGAATTGTCTTCTGCTCCTTTTGGTATGCTCTGTGAAGAAAACAGATCATTTTTGCGCCTTTTCGGGCTTCCTGGGGCCGCATGGTGAGAAGATTCCTTAAAGATTCCCTGAAGATTCTCCATTTCGGCCTAAAAAATCCTGCGATGAGCGAGCGCAAATTGCTCATCAAAAATTGCCTCAGAATTGGATTCTGGGGCTCCGAAGTGCGACTTTTGCACCTCTGCGTCCAAAAAAGTGCTGATGACGTCAGCATTGTACGGCAGGTGACGTCAGCAGGGCGACGTGGCGGGATGACGTCAGCATGACATCATCACGTACGGACGATGACGTGGCAGGTACGGTGGCGGGGACACATGGCAGTGACGTGGCAGGAGGCCACGCAGGTAGATGACTCATCGGGTGACTGGACAAGGGGTGACGTAAGCAGGGACTGTGCAGGGGGTGATGTGGGGTATGACGTCACAAGGTGGTAAGAAGTTTCTGGCGCACCGCTTATGGGCAAAGGTGGTTTCGGGGGAGGGGGCTCCGCCACACCCCAGAGCCTGACGCGTGGTGGGAGTACGGCGGCAAAACCGCCGAACTCCCGGACGCTAAAGCCCAGGCGTGTCGGGGATGGGGATGCCCGCCAGCCGTTGATCTGTGGGGCGGGCGATCCAACGGCTGGCAGTGATCGCGAGGTAACAGCGGGTTAGCGGGTGGGAATATTCGCAGGAATATTCCAAATTCGATATATCGCGGCGGTGGGTTTAAACCTAGGGAATGGCGGGATTTGCGCGTTGTATGCATATAATGAGTGCGGGTTGGCATATTTACACTTGGGTTTTAGGGATAGGGAAAAATATGGATTTTTGCCAAGCGGGGTTAGTATATTATGCACAGAATGAGGGGAAAAAGGCGCAAAAATGGGTTTTTGAAGGTTTTGGGGGGTTTTTGGTTTAGGGAAGAGGTTATTATTCTGACCAGATGTCAGAGTAATCCCTAGACACAGATGGGCTAAAAACAGTCCCAGATGGACTGTGATTTCCCTGACTTAGTGAATAATATGGCTATATTGCCAGGGAGGGGTATTTACATAGGGGCGTTTTATATACATGATTTAAATAGGGGAAAGGGGAAAATTGTTAGGGAGTTATATAATAAAGTTAATAGTTAATATGGAGATGAAAAGAGGGCGCTAAGGTATGAGACCTTAGGCCATTTTGGGGAAAAGAAGACTCACAAAGATTGAGTGAGCAATCCTTGAGTGAAGCAGATGTTCACCAAGGCACATGTCATGGAAATGATGAAACTGAGAGGCTCAAGCAGATCTTGACCTCCTGGGGATGTTAGTAAGTGACTTTGGGGTGATGAGAAGAAGGGAGAGGTTAGTGAATTCCAGCCTAAGTACCTCCAACTGAAAAACTGCCTCAAACGGAAAAATGGATTGCTTATCAAAATTGGAACACAGCAGTGGCACTTAGACTAGCACACTCTTATGGACACTTCTTTGGCCATCTGTAGCAAATATGGAGCATTGCAGCATGCATAGTACGACATATTTGGCATGTAAAAATGTCGATCATGAAAGATGATTAACCTGCTGCAGCAGGAGGCTAATAGTGGCTCCACTTGGGGATGGCTTTTCCTTGTGAAAAGCCAAGAACAGCAGGTCAGACTGCCTTGTATTCAATTGTTGCTGTGTTCTGCAAATTTCCCTTGGCTGGCTGCCTTATTGATCCTACCTACCTACCTACCCTAACCAGTACTTACTTTGCTGTTAGGTGAAGTGAAATAGCCAATGCAGCCACTTAAGCAATAATAACATGAGTGGGCTTTGTTGCTTGTGCTTGCTAGTGAGACCAACTGAGATTTTGCAATTTGTTATGGCTTTGTCAATCTTTGAGAAGATCAGGAAGCTACTGACCTCCTTTGCGGTGTTTAAATACTGTACAAAACTGTCCTGCAACATATATATACAATTTCTAGGCTGAATTAAAGAACTGTACAAAGGTTGAGGATCGCTACCATGCCTTGGAGTCGGGAGATCATCGACAACTCGATACTGAGCCTTGCAGCCTATTGATGGCGAAGAGCACTGATCTCTTTCATCATTCTGCCTGCCAGCGGATAGGTCATTCAGAACTTGCAGAGGTGCTTGTAATTTATTACAATCTGGCTCGAATAGGACTTGACTGATCTGTGCAGGCTGCTGGTCTTCTTCTTCTTTGAACAACTCAGATGGCTGAAAACAAAGAGGCAGGGGATCCACTTGGATCATTTGGTCATATGCTGCTGCTTCTGGGTCCTCCTCAATCTGATATTCAATGGCTCTTTGGGGCTACAAAACTAGAGGCAATACCTTTGGAACAATATCTTGATTAACCTCCAGACAGTCAATAGCAACACGTGGTGACACTTGATCATATACAGCATGATAGTTATCCTTGATAAATTGAAAAGATTCAAAACAAAAGGGTAAAGTTCCTTCACTAAAATCAACACACTCTGCGTTTTCTTCCTTTTCTTCATAGCTGAGATGGGCATGCTGATCATTGGGTTCAGGTTGTTGAACCTGAACACTGCTTTATGCCAAAATAGGATTTGATTCCTCTGCAAAGCTGATTTGGTCGTTAGGCTCATAATCATCATCATACAGATCATATTTGGGCAGACAGTTGAAAGAAGAGAAGCTATTATATTCACACAGTATATCAGGAGACTGCTCCATCATGTATGACTGGATGAATATGTCATCTGTTTTGTGGCAGGTTTGTTCGTGAATGTCACTACTTTCCTGTTATGAAACAAATCTGTTCTGGTGCTCTGAACATTCCACTTTCATTGTGATCAGCTGCATCATTTCCTCTGTCTTTTGTAACACACTATGAAATCTTTCTTCTTGCTCTGCTTTGCGTTGTTCCTCCCTCCTTCTTAGATTTGCCTCCACGTCCACAGCTATGTCCTGCATCTATTTCAAAGTGGATGGGCATCTTTCTCTCAAACAGAATTCCATCTCTGTGTCAAATGCTCTAGGATATTGCAATAGAGCTAGATCAAGGGGAGGTCTTATATTTAAAGGCATGGACTGATAAACTTGATTGAATCTGTCTGAAAAATGCTGAACAGATTCATCTAGATGCCTTTCTAAATGATTGTATTCTTCGATGAGCACAAAGAGATTACCTCTGATCATCCATCTATCAAGGAAAAGCTTGGCACACTGCTGAAACTTAGAGATGCTCGCCTCAGGCAACGCTTTAAACCAAGTCCTGGCTTCGCTTTGCAAAGAAAGGGCAAATAGTCTAAGATTGACATCTTCATCTTCCACTTCAAATGTATTAAGATAATCTTCAAAAGCCTGGATATGTTTCTGGGCAGTAATACCATTCTCTCCATCAAATCTAGGGAGATATTCATGATGATTTGCCGACAGGGGACCAAGCACAGGAGGCAAAATGAGCGGCTTATATCTTTCAGGAACTTTACGAGGCACGGGAGTATGTACAGGAACTAGAAGACTGGGCTCTATTTTTGGTTCCTCCTTGGCTGTATGATGATCTTCAACAGCATTTGAAAGTTGCTGCTCTGATGTGCAAGGAGGCTTTTCAACAACCTTTTCCAAAGGAAAAACACAAAAATCTGACATAAAATCATTTTTAGAGTACAATATGCACAGCAAAATCTGGTGCAAGAGAAAGAACATGATCTCTTGGATAATAGTCCAAGTCAAGAGCCTGATCTGCTTATATAATTCCTTCGGGTTCATTTCTCCAGCGGAGTCTTTATTATGAGGATGATGTGGAGTCGCCAGGTGGATGAATCAACCTTGAAGTGCCTGATCTCTGTCCACCGTCACAGATCAGAGCCGAACATGAAAAGCCCTAAAGAAAAGGAACACTTTCTCCAAAAAACGAGGCAAACTGGTCAAAATTTGAGGATTTACACTAATAAACACATGATTCAGTCCCCAGTGGAGTCGCCATTATGTTATCACTCAGGTTGTCCCTTTTGACTCCTAAAGGGATACGGCCGAGGTAACCACAAACCAACTTTGGACTGCAAGTCCTAGCCTACCTGCAGCCAGAGAGGGCTCTCTCTTTATGATTTAGCTTTGTTGAAAGGGATGATTTTAGGCTAGATATGATGCACAGGGGTTTTGATTGAGTTTTGGTGGGAAAACTGACACTTTCAGGTAGAGAGGCAGAGTATAGTCTGAATCTTTCAAGCCATTGGGCATGGAGTCGAGGAGGGGAACTGCTGGTGCGTTTCCTTAATAATAGTGAGGGAACATGGAGCGAGATAGCTGAGGTTGAAGCAATCTTCAGGTTTAAGGGATGAACTGAATGCTAAAGAAAGAGAGGCAGTTAAGAATCTCTCCAACAGATTAGCAGAGAAAATAATAGGGCGCTACCTAGGGGCAGTTAAGAATCCCTAGATAATTGGCCAACACAGGTGAATTGGGGTAAACATGAGCCGGAAGGAATTCAATGTTCATAACCAATTCTTTTAGAGGAAAACATCAAGAAACAATAGAAATTGAGCATAGAGAGTATTTAAACTAATTCTAGGCTATTCCTTTTTTCTGCTATTTAGATAATGGCAAACACATAACAGAGATAAGAGGCACTTATTGCTTCAGGCCGCAGCGCAGGAATTCCATCTTCAACTCTTCAAAACATTCATCAACAACAGACAGTTCACTCTCCAAGCTTTAAGCAATCTTTGATTACAGAAAAATTCAGGTATACACAGCGAGTCTCTAGTGAAAACTCTCAATTAACCAACCCTTAAAACTATACAGAGGGTGGTATATATAGGGCAAAAACTCTCTGCAGAGTTCCTTTATTACATCTTGACCTAATTAGGTCATAAAAAATGACTACTTAACCTAATCCTATCCAGAAATAAATGCAAAAAATATCTCGGGCCGTGCTCAGGGCCGCTGTATCAAAACTGAATAAATGATGTTGTCCTTGGTGGCTTGCTGCAGTGTTTTCTGCAATAAATGAGTATGGGTTTCTGCTTTCTTGCTGTCCTGGTGCTTTGAGTGCCTTGATGGTGATTTGAAGGCAAGGATGAGCTGATGCTTATTGATTTGACTTTCTGGGGGCTTCATCAATGTTCAGGTGCCTCGAGCCCCTAAAAAATCTTGACTGATACTCTCTGGCGTCTTTTCTCCCACTGATACTCTCTGACAAAATCTGGACTGCTGATCTGATGTGCTGCGGGTCTAATCAACAATAAATGGTCATTGTTCGGCCTCTGTATCATCTGGAATTGTCTTCTGCTCCTTTTGGTATGCTCTGTGAAGAAAACAAATCATTTTTGCGCCTTTTCGGGCTTCCTGGGGCCGCATGGTGAGAAGATTCCTTAAAGATTCCCTGAAGATTCTCCATTTCGGCCTAAAAAATCCTGCGATGAGCGAGCGCAAATCGCTCATCAAAAACTGCCTCAGAATTGGATTCTGGGGCTCCGAAGTGCGACTTTTGCGCCTCTGCGTCCAAAAAAGTGTTGATGACGTCAACATTGTACGGCGGGTGATGTCAGCATGACGTCAGCATGACGTCAGCATGACATCATCACGTACGGACGATGACGTGGCAGGTACGGTGGCGGGGACATGTGGCAGTGACGTGGCAGGAGGCCACGCAGGCAGGTGACTCATCGGGTGACTGGACAAGGGGTGATGTAAGCAGGGACTGTGCAGGGGGTGACGTGGGGTATGACGTCACAAGGTGGTAAGCGGTTTCTGGCGCACCGCTTATGGGAAAAGGTGGTTTCGGGGGAGGGGGCTCCGCCACACCCCAGAGCCTGACGCGTGGAGGGAGTACGACGGCAAAACCGCCGAACTCCCGGACGCTAAAGCTCGGGCGTGTCGGGGATGGGGATGCCCGCCAGCCGTTGATCTATGGGGCAGGCGGTGATCGCGAGGTAACGGCAGGTTAGCGGGTGGGAATATTCGCAGGAATATTCCAAATTTGATATATCGCGGCGGTGGGTTTAAACCTAGGGAATGGCGGGATTTGCGCGTTGTATGCATATAATGAGCGCGGGTTGGCATATTTACACTTGGGTTTTAGGGATAGGGGCAAAATATGGATTTTTGCCAAGCGGGGTTAGTATATTATGCACAGAATGAGGGGAAAAAGGCACAAAAATGGGTTTTTGAAGGTTTTTGGGGGTTTTTGGTTTAGGGAAGAGGTTATTATTCTGACCAGATGTCAGAGTAATCCCTGGACACGGATGGGCTAAAAACAGTCCCAGATGGACTGTGATTTCCCTGACTTAGTGAATAATATGGCTATATTGCCAGGGAGGGGTATTTACATAGGGGCGTTTTATATACATGATTTAAATAGGGGAAAGGGGAAAATTGTTAGGGAGTTATATAATAAAGTTAATAGTTAATATGGAGATGAAAAGAGGGCGCTAAGGTATGAGACCTTAGGCCATTTTGGGGAAAAGAAGACTCACAAACACTGAGTGAGCAATCCTTGAGTGAAGCAGATGTTCACTAAGGCACATGTCATGGAAATGATGAAACTGAGAGGCTCAAGAAGATCTTGACCTCCTGGGGATGTTAGTAAGTGACTTTGGGGTGATGAGAAGAAGGGAGAGGTTAGTGAATTCCAGCCTGAGTACCTCCAACTGAAAAACTGCCTCAAACGGAAAAATGGATTGCTTATCAAAATTGGAACACAGCAGTGGCACTTAGACTAGCACACTCTTATGGACACTTCTTTGGCCATCTGTAGCAAATATGGAGCATTGCAGCATGCATAGTATGACATATTTGGCATGTAAAAATGTCGATCATGAAAGATGATTAACCTGCTGCAGCAGGAGGCTAACATGTACAATATTACAAGGCTTAACCTTAGTCATTCAAAATTATGACTCCTATTGGTATAGGAACCTAACAGTGGCTCCATTTGGGGATGACATTTCCTTGTGAAATGTCAAGAACTTTATAGATCAGTAGCCTTTGAACTGTTGTTGATGTTACCTTGCAAAATGTTCCTCTATGCTTCTGCATTATTGATACTTATGACAGTGAATCTTTCAAAGCTTAGGGCCTTCTCTTCGGGCTTCAACTTCAAAAATCACCATCCAATCCAAACTAAGCTTTTGAAAATAGAATATGTACAAATGGGGAATGAAAAATTAGTAACTAGGTTCAAAGTAATGTTTTAACATTCGACCATTCACTAGCCCACCCTCTGCTTCTGTACCATCAAGTTCTCTCAGGAAGAAAGCATTATTACCTCTGAAAGCATAAATGACATATGGGCCTTTCCATAGGAAATCAAATTTCCCATGCTTTCCTTTATCTTCCCTCCTTGAGTCCCACTTTAGCACTTTGTCACCAAGGTAGGAATCATCAGCCTTGGTTCTCTTATCAAAAATCTTCTTTATCTTTTCTTGCACAACATGAGACTTGACATAAACCTCTTCTCTTGTTTGTTGTAGGTGAATAGTTTGGTTGATTCTTCTTTGGATACTATTTGGTTCAACCTGTATTTCTTGAAGTATCTACATTACTGACATTCCCAAAGAGGATGGAAAGATAGCTTCCATTCCATAAACTAGTTGATAGGGAGAAGTACCAATTGATTTCTTTGTAGTCAATCTGTCTGTCCATAAGGCATTGACTAGCTTTATGTTCCAAGTTTTCTTATTGTACTCTAGTAACTTCTTGATGATATTTACTAGGCTTTTTTTTTAGGATTCAGCCAATTCATTACCTTGTGGGTAATATGATGTGGAATGGCCAAAGGTGATATGGTATTTATTGCAAAATTCTACCATTCTTTTGGATTTAAAGGTTGTTGCATTATCACTAATGAGCATAGTTGGACATCCAAATCTAGATAGAATATTGGTTTCAAGGAATAAAATGATACCAGTATCTGTGGCTTTCCTTGAAGATATGGCCTCTATCCATTTTGTGAAGTAGTCAGTGGCAGTAAGGATCCATTTGTGTTGGGCAGAGGAGGGTGGGTGAATTTCACCAATGAAGTCTAGACCCCATTGTTGAAAAGGTATTTCAGCAGAGATTGGCTTGAGGGGTAATGGTAAAATCTTTTTCTTTCCCTCAAATATTTCTTGACATCAGCAAACAAGGTAGGCCAGTAGAAACCAACGCTCAGGATTTTATCTGCTGTAGAATTCTAGTAAAGGTGTCCTCCACAGTTGTCTGCATGAAACTCTTGTAAAACTTTGTCAGCTTCTTCTTTTAATAAGCAATTGAGAAGAATGCCTTCATGGTCTCTCTAAAACAAAACATTATCTAATATACAAAATCTAGAGGATTTCATTTTTAAAAATCTATTTTTAGTCCTAGATAATTAGGAGGAGCTTGTAAAGTTAGTAAAATATAACAAATATCAGCATACCATGGTGATTCAAGAAAGGCTTGGCTGATTAGTGGAGTCACCATCTCCTCTTCATTATCTATTGTTGCAATAAAGTTAATATCCAAGGCCTGACAGTTCGATTCAGCCATTAGCTTGGCTAAACCTTGGCCCTTGATTAACTTTGTTGGTTTAATTTCTATCTCATACTCTAAGATAGTAGAAATCCACTTTCCTCTCTTTCCATCTGGACCATCCTAACTTACGATGTCTTTTACTACTGAATTAGGAATGTAGGCTACTATGTGAGAATATAGGATGTATACCCTGAAATATTTAATGGCTTTGACCAAAGCCAAGGCATTTTTTTCCATTATATTGTATCTCAAGGGGGTATCTCTCAGGGCTTTGCTAAAGAAAGCAATGGGTTGTTCATAGCCCTAGTCACTTTTTTGTAATAGGACTGCAACTATTGTGTGCTCTGAAGCAAAGGAAAATAAAATGAAATCTCTATCAAACTTGGGACTGATTAGTACTAGTGTTTTAGTTAAGGCTAGTTTAATATCTTCAAAGGATTCCTTAGCCTTAACGGTCCATTTTATGGTCAAATCTTTTTTTAGCATATTGTTAAGTGATCTAATTAACTCGGCTAAGTTAGATATAAATCTTCTAAGAAAATTGATTTTTCCTAAGAAAGCTTGTAATTCTCTAATGTTCCTGGGGTGTCTTATTTGTAAGATGGCTTCTATTCTTGCTGGGTCTATTCTAATACCATCTTTCGAGATTATATGGCCTAATAACTTTCCTTCCTCTAACCCAAACAAGGACTTTTTGGGGTTTAAGGAGATTCCAAACTTCCTGCATTTGATAAAGACTTGCCTCAGATGATCTAAATGTTGATTATCAGACTTTGAGAACACAGTAATGTCATCTAGATATATCACAAGGAAATCATGAATTTCTTTAGCAAAGGCTATATCCATAGCCCTCTAGAAAGTTTCTCCTGCATTCATTAGTCTAAAAGGCATTTTCACATACATGAATGTGCCCCAAGGAGTAGTAAAGAAGTCTTGGGTTGGTCATCAGGATGAACTAAGATTTGATTATAACCAGAAAACCCATCCAACAATGAGATTCTGGTTTATCCAACTACTCTATGCAAAATGTGAACCATCTTGGGGAGAGGGTAATTATCTTTCAATCACACTTTATTGAGGTTTCTGAAATCCACACAGAGCTTTATCTCACCTATTTTATTTCTTGTTGGCACTAAGTTTGATACCCAATCAGAGAATATGATTGGTGCAATTATTTTAGCATCATACATTCTTTGAATTTCTTTCTCTATAGCAGGTAGTAAGACAGGGTTGATCCTTCTTAGTTTCTATTTGAAAGGATTTTGATTTTCTTTTATAGGAATAGTGTGCTGGATGATATTGGTGTCATAGGATTTCAGGTCCTTGTAACTCCAAGCAAAAACATCCCTAAATTCTTTCAACAACTCAATGTATTTGGCTTTTTCAGTAGGAGGTAATGATTTTGAAAGTTTTATCAATTTTGGACTTTCATCAGTGTCTATGTTGCATCCCTCAATGTCAGACCTTAAAGGTTCCATCTTAGGTTTCTTAGGAACATCATTTGAATCAAATAAATATTCCACAGGGGTTAATCCCTTTGGTAAGAATTTATCCTTAAGATTGATTACTTTAGTTTCTTCATTTATCACTTCATCAATTTCCATTATCTCTAGGTTATCTACATCTGATTTGGTAAATCTAGTAGGGTTAAGTCTATCTATTTTATCCTTAGTGTTAAGATCTATGGATGTATTAGTATCTATGTTATTATTTACAAATTCTTCTTCTGAAAGCAAAAAGTTATTTATCTGTTTATCATTAGTGAATATCTGCCAGTTCTTCAAATTATCAGGAATTGTAGGTTTGTGCCTAACTTCAACAGTGTACTGATAGTTAGGTTGGAAGGGTAATTTACAAGTGCTAGCAAACATTGCTAAACTATGGGCTTGCATGTTATGTTTCCTAGGGATGACTGCAAGCTTTGTTTCTAAGAAAGTATTTAGTATTTCTACAATAGTGTCTCTATAGAAACTTAATCTAGGGTCTTTAGTCATATATACAACATCTATTTGTTTCACAATTAATTCAGAGTCTCCCATAATAGAAACTCTTTTAGCTCCTAAATTCCTAACTAACTTAAGACCTAAAATTAATGCTTCATATTCAGCTATATTATTTGTACATTTAAAATTTAGTCTATATGCATGGCCTTCTGAATAATTATTCTCTAAGTTATATATCCACACTCTTGCTCCTGCTCCTAACCTATTTACTGATCCATCAAACTCTAAATGCCATAATATTTCATGATCGTAGTTTTCACTATCTGGTGGAATAAACTTCTTATCATTCACAGCAATTAGACCTTCTTCTTCAATGAATATCTCTATATTCTGATTAGTCTCATCTTGTGTACAAACTGCAATTTCTTTTGGTTCTGTATCAATGTTGTCTAAAAGTGTTCTTTGAGTCTGATCAACATTATACAAAATAAAAGAATCAATATCTGAATGTATGGAGTAGATAGGAAAGTTTTGAGGCCAATCCTGGCTACTTACCATATATTTCATTAAGGTTTCTTGGTATAGCTTCTTTGGTTGTCCAAAAATAGAAATTATTGCATAAGACATATCTAGTTGAACAGATCCTTGAAGTTTGGCTCCCCATGATCTTGATAAAAGCATGCCATACTTCGGTGGGATGTCAGCAACTACAATGTCCATTAGGATGCTCTTGGCAGGATAATGGACTAACGTAACACATAGGTCCTTGATTAATCCTAGACATTTTACTTGAGTAGAGTCAAAAGAAAATATGTCTTTATAGGGCCTTGTTATGTCTAGGTTCAGCTTTTCCATTACTGATTTGGGTATTAAATTGTGAGAAGCTCCATAATCCAACATTGCATTGTGTAAAATCTTGTCAAGGATACTAAGGCTTATATAAAAAGTTGGAATTCCTCCTTCTAATGGTTTGTCGTTAACATCAGGACCGAATATAAGTTTTGGTTTATCATCAAACAAGTTAACTGAATATTTACTTTTAGCAAAGTTTAAGGTCTGGTTTATCTGAGACTTGTAAGGTTCATTCTTAATTAGTTCTGTTAAAGGAACTGGAATCTTTAGCTTAGCTATCTCTGCTCCCAAATTGAAAGGCAAAGAAGCTTTTTCTGATTGAGGGTTTTGAGTTTTAGCAGCAGGGATTTGAGTAGGATTGTTTTCTTTTTCTTTATTGGGGATTTCTTTCTGTGGATTTATAAGTGGAATTGAAGTGGATGGCTGATCATCAGAAGGTTGATCACGGGTTATATCTACAATTGTGGGGCTAGAAGGATTTGGGTTCTGCCTAGGGAGAATTTGAAGGACCTTTGAGATAGGGGCTTCTTTTATCTTCTTAGGTTGATTATGTGTTGTTTTCTTTGTTTGGTCAGGAACATCTGAATTCCTTTTGCTTCTTAGATTGTATTGCTTGTGGACTTCGAAAATAGCAGAGTCATACCCTTGTTTATAGTCAAATGATTCACCAGACTGTACCTGTAGTTGTTGCAGCATATACAGTTCCTGCTCATCTTGGGTCAGAAAAACAATGTCTTCATCAAATACTCCCATTAGGTTAATTTGTGTGTCATGCTCTGGATTTTCTGGATTGGATGTTTCTACATAATTTTTTTGAGAAGGAGGTGTTATGTTCTGATCTGGTCCATTTTTTCCTATGTTTTGGTTATTTCTGAAATTTGGGTTTCTAATTGGAGGTGCTTGTTGGTTATCCCATTGGGGTTTCCTTTCCATGTTACCTATTCTCTCCATTAGTCTTTCCATGTTTTTAGCCAAGTTATCTATTTTTAGATCAGATGGTGAAGTTTCTTCCTTAGCACTTCGTTTTTTGTTTCTTACCCTAGCCCTCTTAGCCAACAAATTTGCTTCTACACTAACAGCTACACTTTGCACCTCTTCTAAAGTAGGGGGGTTTCTTTCCCTAACCTGGTATGACATATAAGTATCAAAACCATCAGGGAACTTAATTAAGTCTAAGTCGGGTGGGGGTCTAAGGTTAACTAGAATTGCATTATATATACCATTAAATCTAATGCAATAATCTTGAACTATTTCGTTAGGTCCTCTCTTAATATTTTCATATTCTGAAAGGATTTGTAAAGGATTCTTTTTCTTTTCCCACCTATCAATAAACAACCTTTGGAAGTTTGCTAGGTCTACTATGTGATTGGCTGGGAAGGCTTTAAACCACTTCTTGACATCACCAGTCAAAGATTGGGCAAATAGTCTCATCTGAACATCGGCTTCATCTAATTCATGTAGTTCAAAGAAGTCAGACATCCTGTTTACATGCTGTTGGGCCGTATACTGACCAATAGCATCAAACAAGGGAATCTTACTCTGATAATCTGCAGGCATAGCATGAAGTTGGGCAGGTAAAACAAGAGGAGCATATATGTTTGCCATTGTTGTTGATTGGGATGGGATAAGTTGAGGGGTTGATATAATTGGAGTTATTGTAGTAGTGGGTGAAGAACTAGCACTAGTAGGTGGTGAATGAGTAACGATAGGCTGGTGAGGGAGTGAAGGTATAAATGGTGGTGTAGAATGGGATTCTAAAGGTACTGAAGTCGAAGGGAACAATGGTGAACTCAAAGTAGTGGAGATCTGTTCGGACAACTTAGGGGTAGTAGTGGTAATGGATGATTGTGGGGATTTCAGAATATACTCATCAATGGATCTGTTGGCTTGTTGGACTTCAAGGTCTGCAATGAACTCAGGGTCTAGAACAATATCATATATTTCACCTTCAGACTTTGCTTTAAATAATGATAGACCAAATTTCTCATCAAATGGTAGATCTTCTAAAAACAACCACTCATCAGGACATGAATTAGCTTTAACTAAAGGTGTGTGACTAGCTGAACTTTCTTCTTCTTTGGATTTTCTTGAAATCAGGTTGCGATTATCAACTACTAGGGGAGGATTGAGATCTGGATTAGCCCTAGCAAAATGAGTCTTCCTAGAAGCCAGAATTTCAAATTTTCAATTGTTTTTGTAAGACTTCTCAATATAACTTCTAACAAACGACTTTAAGAAGCTTAAAATTCAAAATCAGAAATTTTTTAAAGCTTTATTAGGTCTGAGGAATTGTTGGAGTCCCCAGTGGAGTCACCACTATGTTATCACTCAAAATTTTCTCTAGAAGTTATAAGAAGAAAGAAAATGACTGAGGTAACTACAAACCAATATTTTAAGTATAGGCTCTAGCCAACCTATGACTCAGATAGGGCTCTCTCTATATGATTTAGCTTTGTTTGTTGGGATTTTAGGCTAGTTCTTAAAGTTCAGATGATTTCTATTGAAGGTTGGATGGTGGAATCCTTAAAACAAACGGATAGATTGATGTCTTTGGACCATTGGGCTATGGAGTCAAAGAAGGACAACACAAATGGAATTGACTCACTAAAGGGAGTATTCAAAGGGCAAGCTAGTAGAGTGAAGCACGGGTCTTTGGGCTAGATGGTTGAAGTGATCTTAACCAGGGTGAGAGAGCACTTAAGAATTATCAAACTAGGATTGAAATGAGGATCAAAGGATAATCATGAGCAAAGGGCAATTAAGAATCCTTTGTTATAGATCAGAGGGATACTACCTAAACTAAGGATCAATCAAGAATTCCTTAACTAAGATAATTAGCAGAAAACATTAAAATCCATAATAGTTAAAACAGAGTGCAATGAAGCAAATTCTAAGATATCATTACATATTATAGCATTTAGATTTCAGATACATTAAATATTGTGGAATTTTTTTTAAAGAAAGATAACAAAACAAGAGAAAATACTTGTTTGTACTTCGCACTACACATGAATCCAGTGAAATGTCTTGTCTTTATTCATCAATCCAGCTTGCTGGCTCAGTCAATGCTCCAATGGCTTATAGTATTTTGATCAAGAAAACCAATCTTTTAAGTATAGGCTCTAGCCAACCAATGACTTAGATAGGGCTCTCTCTATACGATTTAGCTTTGTTTGTTGGGATTTTAGGCTAGTTCTTAAAGTTCAGATGATTTCTATTGAAGGTTGGATGGTGGAATCCTTAAAACATATGGATAGATTGATGTCTCTGTACCATTGGGCTATGGAGTCAAAGAAGGGCAGCACAATTGGAATTGACTCACTAAAGGGAGTATTCAAAGGGCAATCTAGTAGAGTGAAGCATGGGTCTTTGGGCTGGATGGTTGAAGTGATCTTAACCAGGGTGAGAGAGCACTTAAGAATTATCAAACCAGGATTGAAATGAGGATCAAAGGATAATCATGAGCAAAGGGCAATTAAGAATCCTTTGTTATAGATCAGAGGGAGACTACCTAAACTAAGGAGCAATCAAGAATTCCTTAACTTAGATAATTAGCAGAAAACATTAAAATCCATAATAGTTAAAACAGAGTGCAATGAAGCAAATTCTAAGATATCATTACATATTATAGCATTTAGATTTCAGATACATTAAATATTGTGGAAAAACTTTTAAAGAAAGATAACAAAACAAGAGAAAATACTTGTCTGTACTTCACACTACACATGAATCCAGTGAAATGTCTTGTCTTTATTCATCAATCCAGCTTGCTGGCTCAGTCAATGCTCCAATGGCTTATAGTATTTTGATCAAGAAGTCTATAGAAATGTCTAAGAATCCACCCTACATACTTCAATTTGTGAACTATTTATACTAAGGTCGTATTACAAATATCTCAAATTGATTTGAGATTTAATCTAGGAAATAGAAAATATCTTCTCATAGGAAGATAGAGCAGCTAATGAACTGATTCATGTTATCTCTTTTATTGTGGAATTGTTGGTTGTTATGGTTTATTTCTAGCTCTTTATGCTTTGGCTGTTTGAATCATTTACGCTGGAGGTTTTGTTTACTTGTGTTTTTCATATGATACTCTCTGTCATTGATACACTTTAACCTTGATGATCTGTCTTTATCCTTTCTATATTTGTTCCTTTTACTGTTAAAATTGACTTTTACTGTGTTTTTCAACAGTAAATTCTTATATTTTATATGTGTATTTAGCAATTGGAAGTGGATATTGATCAAGTTTCAGTGTGTTTTTTCTGTTTGTCTTTTATCTGCATCTCCGGTCTCGCTCCTTTGTTTTGAACTGTCACTGCTCTGTCTTTGTCTTCTTCTCAGATCTATTTGTAAGGGTCTTCATCTTCTGTACATGTGTAACTGGTCTTCTTCATTTGAATTTGTGCTTTTAACAGGTTTCTTGGTTGAGTCTTGGAGTAAACAGGTTCCTTTGACTAGTATCAGGACTGTTTATCCAAGCTCTGATTTGTCTGATAACCTGAAAAATACAACAATAATTATGAAAAAATTGGTCTGCTATGGAAGGGTGCTCGATGGTTCCCTAGCATGGGAATGCTTGGAAAAAGGGGTCAGGGCAGTGCTTTAGGCATGAAAGGAGGTGAAATCGCATCGTAGAGGCATTGGAGGGTTTCATAGGTTTACATTGGGAAACTAGCGAAATGGAGAGAAAATACAGGTTTCTGGGGTTTGAATCTTTAACGGGAAAATATTTGAAAAGTGTGTGAAATTCATATTTAATAGTGGATGCGCAGTTTATCAGGTCGAAAGGGAGGCAGTATTAGAGGGCTATCTCACCGCTTTTGTGGTGCGGGTTGTATTTGGGAGGGGTCATCTGATGCCATTCATCATTTGACATGTAGCATCGGGGGCCGGGAGGAAAACCACTTTATCAGGCAGTTATTGTCTAGCCATCGGGCATGGCCGATATGGTTGTGTGCCATTGGATGTGGGGGAGGGATGATCAATGGTAGTCGGGAGGTGAAGTTGCGCGAGGGAAAATGACGGGGGTTGGTGGGGGGCCCAGGGATTTAGTTATGGTGGTTCGTGATTAGTTTAGGGACTAATCCAAGGTTAAGTGATCAAGCTAGGCTTTAATGAGGGATTAGGTAGTCGGGTGAGGCCGATGTGGGATTAACTTAAATTTTACCAGGGTTAGGTAAATTAAGTGAAGTTATATCGGGATAAAGGGTAGTTTATATTAGCTTTTACTAAAACTAAGGGGTTGGGGTATTCTATATAGTGTTTTAATTATATAACGGCAAAAGGGTTAATGGGGGTTATATAATAGAGTTAGTTGATAATATGAAAATGATGGCGGAGTTGGTTTTCTTTAGAAAAATGGGGTTAAGTGTATGCGATTGCGCATTTAGATTTACACTTAGGATACAAACTTTTAGTGGGTTTTTTGTGCGAAAGGGTTTTACATGGGGGTGAGTCATTTTTCCTAGGTAAAAAGGTGTCCACCATAGGAAAGGATGGTTTTATTAGGGAAATGAGAGGAAATGGAATTTTATGAAGGGGGAATGTGTTTTTATGAAGGGGGTTCTAGTACTTGTCCCCCTAAGTCATTAAGCCGAGGGTCTGGTCCCTCTAAAAGTCAGAGAAATGCTCTGAGCCTTTTTAGCTTGTAGGATTTAAGTACTAAAACTTATTTATGGGGAATTAGTGAAGTGAAGGGGTGAAATGAATGAAGGGATGTTAAATAAATCATATTGTGAACCATTGTCTTTGTTTTTTTTACTACTTATGCATATTAAAAACATGCATTTAAAACAATGACATAAGTGCTTTTATGTAATCACATGATATTTCTGCAACCTTTCTACTACTTACCCACTTGCTCATCCTACCATTTTTTCTTCACTTTATTAGGGTGCATTTAGGCTAGCAAACCCTTATCAATCTTTTTCTTTTCTTTACAAAGTAAACTATCTAATTCTAACCTTATATCATCCAAGGGCTCAAATTAAACTGATGAGCTCCTTTTATTCACTCTACTTATCTAATGATCTGCCAAGATTACACTGTTTGGTCAGATTTTATTCTCTAACTATAAACATAAAATTTAAAACATGAAATATCCAATTTTAAACATTTTGAATATCATGGATTGTGGCATGAGTAACAAGCTGCACACAATCTTTTATTATGCATAAAAGTAAATAGTAGTGGCATTTTGACTTGCTCTCTTCATGGTCTCTTTTTGTCTTTTGGGGTTCATATATTTTAATTTTTTGGACCTTTTTTTATTCTTTTGTCCTTTGATTTATTTTTCAGGACATACCCTCTTTACATTTTTTAATTTTTATAATATGGAAAACATTTGCAGAAAGCAAAGGTATGTACAATATTACAAGGCTTAACCTTAGTCATTCAAAATTATGACTCCTATTGGTATAGGGACCTAACATCGACCATTTGAAATTTTGGATTGTGTTAGACCATTACCTTGTCAATTAGCATTACCTAGACACATTAAATTTCATAATGTCTTTCATGTCTCCTTAATTAAGAAATATATACATGATAGTTCACATTATTGATTGGAAAATGCCACAAGTGGAACCTGAAGGTGAATTCCTTGCAGAACCTCTTTGTATTCTGGACAGGGAAGAGATCTAGCTCTAAAATCGAGCCGTCATTCAGGTTGAAGTGAAATGGAAGCACTTTACTCTGGAGGAGGCTACCTAGGAACAGGAAGACAAGATTCAAAAGAACCATCTACCATTATTCCAAAAAGAAGAAACTAGGAATTAAACACCGAGGACAGTGTAGCTAAAAGGGGGGAAAGATATGATATGACTCATCTTTTGGTAATAATTAGTATTGTTTATTTTTGAAACAAATAGTATTGATCAAACTATGATTGGTTGGAATGGTATTTCCATAACTTGGATACAAGTGGTTATGAAATAAGTAAATTTTATTATAAATAAATTGGAATGGAAATTACTTGAATGAGACACTTGAGTAAAGAGATAATTACCAATCTCAATCTTAGGTAAGATTGAGACAAATATTCCATGGGAAACAAATGTTTCCAATATGTGAAGATTTAATGGATGGGAGAAAAAGATCCATTAAATATTCTAGCTAGAGAAAGATTCTAACTATATGGAAACATAAAGAACTGCTTTAGATAAATGCAGGCTTTAGTAGCAAAAAGCTTTCCATAAAAGTGGGATGCCACTAATAGAAAAATCTAATGGAAGAAAAGGTAGAAATATACCTATTGGGAGGATGAAGGGAAAATAGAAGATCTGAGGGATCTAATTGGAAATTGGTCTCTACTCGGGGGGAACTGGTGGTCAGTTCATGGTTGGGTGGAACAGTGTACTCATTCAGTGATTCTTCCTTATTCTGGTTAGAAATTTTGTGTGCTTAATTCTGTTGGTAAATAAATAAATATATTTTCATTTTGAAAATGTCTCCTAAAATTAGTGCTTAAAATTTGTTGTACTAGAGTTATGATTTTGTACATTTATGTGGTCAAAATGACTGTAGGATATGGCAACTCCATATTTATTTGATATCCCTGTATAGTGCAAGAGAGGATTCAGACATTAGCCAGTAGGTGCAAAGAGAGCATATGTTAGAATATGTAACTGAGATTGATAATTGGACTAGCTATAGAGGTAGGAGTAACTAGTATGATGACAAGTAACATTGCATTGTTCTTACTTGCATATTGTTCTAGTGATATTATAATTACAGCTAGAATTATTGTTATGTTATGCAGTGACAAAATTATAATTTTCTCTCTCCATAAAAACTGTGCAAAGGTAAACTTAGTGGTAATTGATTTTGTGGGGTGAAAAAAAATTACACGCGGAATATTTGGAGCTCGGACCTCTTCTATTTGTTTTTAAAATTTAGCGAAACTCAATCAAGACAAACTGTGACTTGAAAAGAAGGGTAAGAACTTGTAGGAAACTAAAGAATAAAATAGAAAATCTCTTATGCAAGAAGATAATCATTACAATGTAGAAATTGAAGTTATGTGGGTTAAAAAGAAACAGAATTGCATCACAGATAGCGGGATCTGGGTAAGATCATATTATTGATTAGTAACACATAGAATAGGAAGATATGCGAAAAATGAGAACTTTCAACTTATAACATGCACATAAAATGGGAAATGTGGAAGAATTAGTGCACTTTTAGTCCTTGGACTAATAAATACATTTATTATGAATACACCTAGTGTATTAACAAGCTTTGAACAGAGGTATGCGGACTTAATAATCGATTTCTACAAATTGGTTAAACTCAGAGCGACACATTAATTAATCCAATGAATAGGAAAAAAAATACAGACATGTTTATGAGTTCATATAATTAAGAAACTACAATAGTGCTTGTTTCAGTGTAAGAGAATAAATACATAGAAATCTACAACTCATTACCAAACAATATTCTTGGTTCAGTATATTATAAATGGGAGTGGAACCACAGAACACTATAATTCTATTGTATACAATTGCATGTAAACACAGTATCAAACAAAGGCCTACATGACATTGAAATTATATATAAACTTGTAGTGTACATAACTATCAATGAAAATAAAAATAAAAAAATAAATGTCTAGCTAGAAAGCCATAAGGTAAGATCTTGAGTTGATTTCTCAAATTACAAATTAACTCTAGTATCTTCATTCAAGTAATCCCAAAAACACAAGATTTAGTAGATAGAATATCCATTGAGGGAACACCCTGTAGAACACGGTATAGATGATCTAAACTAGACCATTCTAGAAGAAAAAGAGAAAATCAAGAGAACCTAGAAGCATGAAAATGATTCCATTAATGCCTCTACCGAATAGGACCAAGTGTGTTATTTGGTAACTTGTATGAAGAAAGGGAAAAATCCACCGACCTGAGAAATCATATGCATTCTTAGTCGTCATTGTCACTATTCCTCTATTGGACAAGAATGGAAAAGAATGGTCATGAGTGTACCTGTGCAAAACAATCATGGAAATCACTATTTAGTGCATAGTTGGGAACAATAACAGGATACACTAGTAAAGGGTTTCTGAGATTTCCATAAATCTAACAATCAAGATTACCTTATGGTTTGCAATTGAAGTAGTTTCTCCCTCATTTTCTTGCTGCAACAAGAACGAATATTAGACTTGGAATGAAAACACCATGCATAGTAAAACCTAGGAGAAATTAGTTATAAGTCATATATGTAACTAGAATGAAGAGCAAGAACCTGAGAAGTAAAGGAGAACGAACAGTGAAGTATATTCCCAATTACTAAAACCCCGATAGTCGTAAATTCTCTGCAGGCGAGCGTAGAAGTGATAATAGGATACTACAAAGGTTTCTCTTTTCCAGCATACAAGGGAACAAAAAATGGGAAGAGTGGATTAGTGTCATTATACCTCGAGTATTAAGCATAGGATAACCCTATAATGGTATAGATCTTGATAGAAACTAGGGAAAATTGTAAAAGGAAAAGAGTATATCATTACCCAAAGTGGGCGCAGCATATGGTAACCAATGGAAGAACCCAACAAAAATCGACGACCCTCTGTTCCTCTAAACTTGGAACTGAGTACACAAGCCCTCAAGCCTGGTAAAAAAAAAAGAAATGGAAACCTATAATTAGGGAAAAAGAAACAACAGAGAGTAAGTGGCCATTAAACCAACATCCCAACGAATTTCCAAAAGAAAATGGGAGAGGAAAAAATCCTTCTCTGCAAATTGATAAAAGGGAAGTGATGGTTCAACTTACCTAAGTCACTGAGGTTGCAACTATATGCTTCGGTGATAAATCAGATATAAGACACATAGTGCACTGAAAATAGCCTTTGTGAGCTCCTTTGCCTTAACTTGAGGGTTGGCGCATACATAATTTCACATAAAAATATTTAGTGGAACGAACAGAGTAAACCCCAGTGAAAGAAAAGTTGCAATTGAAGAATACATCAAACCATTACTATCTAGTTCGGAACACATTACTTGGATGGGGTGGAAATGATTTTATGTCATGAACCAAACTATGGTCTAGCTACCATCCTTCAACTGGCTGGAACCAAAGTTGAGAGAATGATGCTCAGACCTTAACCCAGGAGAAAAACCAGCCGACAAGAAAAATGGGCTAGAAATGCACTATTTAGCAAAGGACAATGGTTTTCCAAGAATGTAGGGCCTCTATCAATTTTCCTGGGCGTAACGGAGCATAGGATAGAGCAGAGATGAACCTACAAAATTCTAAGGGAAAATGAAAGAGGAATGCAAGTAGGGTTCAATGGATAAGCCTCCATCGTTGGATTTCGTCATTCCATCCCCACCGTGCGCTTAACCCAAGGTGCCTATCAAGTTGGAACGAGGGGATTGATTCCCCAATATGTTGGGTGTACTAACCTTTATAACCATTAATGTTGCATTACATCAATAGTAAATAATGGGTAAAAAAATATGACTCTCGGGTCGAAACATTATTCATACCTATTACCATACATAAGTTCTCAAACCATTTTCGATGCTCCTATTGATATTGATGCATAGGTAAAATAAACATGTGGTAGGGTATATGCCATGGGGTTAGGGAACCTAGGGTGATAACTACCTAGTTAGGATAATACTCCTATGTCAAGGACTACCTTGGGAAATAAAACAAAGGTAAAGAAGCATATGTGCTCACTATAGTTGGAAAGGTGGTGGATTAACTCGTCATACAACATTGAAACTATAGAGCATAGGAGAAGAATATATAATCTATGGACAGAGATAGTGGACTCTAGTAGTAACGTGAGAACCAATCATCATTAATTCTATTGCATTTGATCGTTGCATTATTCGTAGTAATGACATATAAACTAGGAAAAAAAAAATGTTTCACAATGCCTTAATAAAAGTAGAAGGGGGGTGTGTGACAATCTACATACTTCAATAAGTGTTAAACTTATGAATTTTAATAATCATGAAATATAAAAAATAAGGTGTAGTATGGAATCACGTAGTTTCAGATTGAGAAAATTGATTAGAAGAAATGAGTCACAATGTTCCACAAACCTATAGTGATGGGCCATTTTTGTGTGCTAAGTTGACCTCTGATGTGGTTGACTATAGGGGCATGACAATTGCTTTTTAGGTTAAATTAAAGTTTATGCTAGAGGTATTCAATTACTAATATTACTTAGTTTCTTGATAATGTATTCATGGTTTTCTAATTACTACATGAAAATCTTTACCAAAATCTTAAGACCTAACAATAAATTAATATAAGAAAATACTAACCTGCATTTTTTATATTTATTTTACAATATTAGTAGAACATTTTTTACAATAAGAAAAAATTTAAATACTAAAATATTATCTAAGAAATAATTAAATTATTTTTACTTATCTCTTTGATATATTTGTTCAATAGTGAAAAGAAAATTGAGATGTGAGTGTAAGACTTATGCAAGAATCATATTTCTCACTTTCCATTTAGAAAAAAAAAATGAAGGTTTAAAATGCATATATTGATGAATTTGTATTTTAATTTGTTTGGATTTCTTTATGTATAGTTATAATATATATATATATATATATATATATATATATATATATATATAAGAATTGAGAAAATATTTAATTTTTTTATGGGTATATTGTATCTAATTTCTTGCAAATTTATATCAACCTTTTAGTTGAAGTAATTTACAAATTTTCACATATTAAAAAAAAAAAAAAAAAACTCATGGAGTGTAACCCAATTGACAAACAGCTTGTTATGAACTATTATGTAGAAGCAAGAGATTCAAAATTCAAATCCCCACAAGTTAAGCCAATGAAAAAATGAAAAAATATATATTTATTTATTTATTGTATTTTTAGAATGTGGTATGTATATTGTAATTGTTTTGAAATCAAATTATCTTTAATTTCTTACTTTTATGTATTTTTTAATATAATTTTCAAGTAAATATACATTAACGTAAATACTTGAAAATATTCTAACTTTTCAAAATGTTATACTTTAATTTTATAATTAATTTAAAAAAATATAATTAGCATATTCTAATTTTATATTTAATTAAAAAGGATAAATGAAAAAAGAAAAATATAATATAAAAGAGAGAAATTAATATGATTAAATTTCATGTGGTTTAAATATATTTTTTCAAAAAATAAAATATAACTATCCCCTATCCACTCATGGAATTTCTATGCAAACTTCCTGAATGCAATGACAAACAATTTGTCTCTGATCGTATCAGAGATCAAAGGGACAAACAAGGAATTGATGTCTCAGAAATCTTGCCAGGATGTCTGAGAAATCTTGCCAGGAAAAGTTGTCGCGTTATTCAGAGTCAGCGACACCCACAGAACGAAGATCCCAACAAATGGTTGTCTTTATATAAGATAATGTTAATGGCAAGTGAAAGAGGAATTGATGTCTGAGAAATCTTACCAGGAAAAGTTGTCACGTTATTCAGAGTCAGCCACACCCACAAAACGAATGGTTGTCTCTATATAAGATAAGGTTAATGGTAAGTGAAATAGTATCTTTGGTATAGCCGCAAGACAGTAGTAATCTGCAAGCTAGAGGACTTATGGTGCAATATCAGAGTTAATTTTGCCGGTGTTAGATAATATTGTCTAAAATTGATATGGTTTTGTCTTAACTGTTAACTGTCTTAAATGGGTTTCATCTTAATTTTCATTGCCTTAAGTGGCCATTGTCTTAAATATAAAGTTTTTCTCTTAAAATATTTTTGTCTCAAACTATTTTTGTGTTAAATATAAAGTTGTCTTAAAATATTTTTGTCTCAAACTATTTTTGTCTTAAATATAAATTTTGATCTCAAAATATTTTTATCTCAAACTATTTTTGTCTTAAGTATAAAGTTTTGTCTTAAAATATTTTTGTCTCAAACTGTTTTTGTCTTAAATATAAGTTGTCTTAAAATATTTTTATCTCAAATTATTTTTTCTTAAATTTTATATTTAAAATAATTCAATCGATATTAAATTTTAATATAAAATAACTAAAATAAAAAGTGACTTTTTAAGACAAAATTTATTTTTCCAAAAAAAATGTCTTAAAAAAATACCCTTCGTGTAGTAGTGCAGGGACCTTTGAATTTCATATGGTTAAGGCTCCTGGCTCCACTCGTGCTCTTATAATCCACACTTATGAGTATTACTTCATAATTGATACGCAACCAGAAACCTATCCCCAAGATAGTAAGTACCCTCACTAAACTTTATGATTATTGATGTCATTAGTCAATGTATAACTATGAATTTCTTAAATTGCAGTTTAAGCTCTTTAGGCTATCAAAATCAGGTTCGCCATAAAACATTGGATTTTTTATCCTTGCTATTTGATATTGTGGAAAGGAATTGAGTGTGATAACAGTTCTTTGGCAATAAGAATCTCGAAATGCAAGTTTAATTTTTTACACTTCACTACTTGTAGCAAAAATTGTAAAATTGATGATACTTATAAAAGCTTACCATGACCCTATTTTGTCAACAATTTGTCAAGATGGAATCTCTTAGGACCGATGCCTGAGCATATTGTACGTTAATGTGTAAGAAGATTTATGATTTTCTCACTTACCCCTGTCGTAACCCATCACATTAAATCCCGTCAAAGTAGTCAAAAGTTGCAGAATGCATAATATTAGGCATGGTGATATGGTCAATCTAGCGCTAAATATATTGGTGGCTAAAAATATTTCACCTTCCATGCCATCACGTATGAATGGAACATTATTTTTCTTTGAATATTATATTGAAAATGGCGTTGATACATTCGCCTTGAAATTAATACGTCACTTAACAATAATAGTTTGATCATACCTTTACCCGATTTCTCCAATTTAACCATGTTGAAGAGTTTGTGAGTTTATTTGAATTTTCACTAAACCACCATAGATTTATCTTAGTACTGATCTAACATGAGCTGAAAAAATCAAATTTATTTAGATGTAAAATTCTTTAGACTGCAAAATACAATGTGTAATTTTTCATTGTTTAAACTATATTTTAAAATGCTATATAGAGTATATATAAGACCAAATAAATGTTTTAACCATAAAAACTTATTAATGGAAAATTAAAATGGTTTTTTTTATTATTAATATATTTTTAAGTATATATCAATATTAATTTTTATTAAAATATTTTATTGACAACCCACATTCAATATTCTTTTATATGCAACATTAAAATAATTTATTTTAACAATGTTTTTTTCTATATATAGATATATATTAAGTTGATATCAACATAAATTAGTTAACATATATTTTCAAATAGTTTATTTAAATGTTAGGGTTTAAGCATCTTCCTCAAACATTTTTTTTACTTCTAATAATTTTATAACATATTCATTTTTTTTATTATAGCCGACAATATTTTTCTAATTAAGTTATAACATATTCATTTTTATTTATTATAGGCAACATTATTTTTCTATTTAGAGTATAATTTTTTACTTTATTTTAAAGGAAACGTTCTAATTCAATGGAAGGATGGACAAACTTACACATCCCCTCATATTGGGTTGTAGAATAAACCTCTCTGCTCAACGAAGATTTATCATCATTTTAGAGAAAGAGGAAATAATTATGAAAAAACTAATGGTTTCTCATTGTAATAGATTTATAGAGAACAATAATTTTAGTGGTGTAATTCCTAAGTAACTTCAACTCAATCCTTCTTTAAAACTTAGGTAACCGTATTTCTTACTTTCCCAGTTCAAAATTCATCCCATTGACGGGTTTTGAAGTTGAAAATTTCCTTTGATATTTTATACTAGAAAAACTGCAGAAATTAATAAAAATCGCCTTGACATAATGATTAATCTTAGGCTCCAACCAATGTTCATGGAAAATCTATTATTATGTTGTGTTGCAGATACTATGGGATCCCTCACCTATGTATGCACAAGGGGGAATGTATTCCTTCCCATTCAAACAAAAATATCGTGAGCGTTATCTTGGGAATTACACTAGCCGAATTTTTTATTATCATTGTAACATTCACAGTGGATATTATTGTACGTCACAAGAAAGTCAAGAGAAAAGAGGACGTGGCTATTGAGGATATGCCTTGTGAAGGTAGTGTATTTGATGAGTGTCAGTATTGCAGCAATAATGTTGTAACCCCTGGGCTACCAGCTTTACTTTATCAACCCAAGGTTTGTACAAACTTGGAGGTGACAATGTTGTATACACAAGTAAAAGTGATGGTTCTGCCTATTGTCATTATTCAGCTGGCGAGAGACCATTGGGTTTTCAAGCTAGACTTCTATGGAGTCAGAAGAAGCCTGATTTCTTGATGGAAGAAAGGTAAATCTACTCTAAGAGAAATCTACTCTATTGGAATAATGGAGAAGACCGAAATTCAATGCTAAATCATACCATTTCCTAATTAACTGCTAAGAAACTATGCTTTGCAGAAATGATAAATCAACATGAACCAAATGCTACTATCTAAGTTATAGAAGTAAGAAGCATCGAACATCACTAATGTGCAAGTAAAGAGAATGAACTAAATCTGTTTTTGCTTTTTTGTCTTTTCATGCAAAATCAAGTATGCAAATTAATTTCTTTTGGTGATGTGGCAGGTGAATTAAGGATGTTTCAGGATGGCTAGAAGGGTTAGGATATGGTTGGATGGTGTGGGAGACTTTTGGGAGGCTTTTGTTCACTTCCTAGAGGCTTTCCCTCAATTCGGCCTCAAAACAGACCATTTCAGGAAAACCTACATGATGTACTAGAAACCTACAGGATTCCCTGTAAACCTATAGGATACAACCGAGAGAAAAATGTGAGGTGTTGGAGGTGATGGAAGGCTTAGGAAAGGTGGTTGATGGGTGGAATGGAGTGGGAGAAGGTATAGGATCACTTAGAAGTCAACACCAAACACAGGGGATGGTTGGATTCGCTCAATGTGCTTGGAAGAATTTCTATGAAAAAATGATGAAAACTAGTGAAGGTGATGGTGAAAACAAGGGATGGCTATGGTGGATGGAGTTGAAGGTGGCTACTGGTTATCAAGTCTTTGTATCCTCCTGAAGCACATGCTCTGCATAAAACATGTCTATTTTCCAAAAAACTATGTAAACAGGAAACATTCTCATAAACTAGAAAAGCAGAATTAATGAACTAACTGCCTACATTATGCATGAGGAAAGTTGTTGAAAGGAATGAAAGCATGGATGAGATCTACTGCAAAAATTAAGATGAAAAATATGACAATGGAGTCCTACCTTGAAAAACTAACCAATTACTAATTAAAAGACAACAAACTCCAAATCTTATAAAAGAAATAGAAATCTGTGTTTTGGGGGCTACTTAAGGGTCCCTTACTCAAGTCATGATCCCAGAGGGAGGAAGTGAGGCCGAGACACCTGTTGAAAACCTTATGGTGATCCTTTTATCCCTACTAACTTGCTACTGAAGTAATGCACAAATGGAAGAAAACTAATAAACAACCAAGCCAATCTACACTACTTGCAATGGAAATGCATCTAAAAACAAATTAAAAATGAAGCTATGAAACTACACTAAACATACATATACAGAAAGAGGAGCCTTGGATGCTAGGGTTGGGCCCTAACCCAAGAGATTTAGCCCTCTAAGTTAACTTAGTGCTGGCTCAAAACAAAACTCGTTCTTATACCAAAACATAAAATTACATCAATAAAACTTTCACAAGTCTGGAGCTCGAAAATAGCTTAGAGTTTTACAACCAAAATCCGAATCCTAATGGAGCTCTAGGCCTCTCTACTTATACAACTAAAATCCCCAACGACTTCCTTAAAAATCAGGGAGGCCCGGCTCCCGAACTCGAAATAAACTAGCTCTTTATCTCTCACTTGCTCGGCTACCTTCTAATCCTCATGGCTTGGTTGCTTGCACTCCAAGCTGGTGTGATGGATGGAGGAATATTCGAATGGTGGATAAGTAAATGAGGAGGATTTACCTCCTACAATCCCTCTCCCTTGTCCCATTTGAGTTTTAACCTTAGTATTTGTAAAAATTCCTTGATTTTCTCCTTTAATCCTACATTCAATGCATATTAGTCCACTAGGCATAAAATCCAATTCTAACTCATCTCATAAACAAAATGTAATCAAAAACATGTAATAAGTTGTGAGAAAAGTTGGTTTAACTAAGCTAGGAGGTCATTTAAGGCCCATATAATTACCCAATGATGAGGCTCATCATCACCACCCTACTAAAAGTGTTGCTCATCCTCTGAGCAACTCAATCAATATCCATATCCTTCATAGCTCTAGTGAAATCCCTGACATTCCATGCCTCTATTATGGTTTCCTCTTCGTGTTCATAGAAGCCTGCTTTCCTTTCTACCTCCTCCCACTGTCTCCTTTCTTCTTCTTCCTTCCTTCCTTCTAACATTCCTAAGAGTAGTGGTGGACTGAGTTTCAGGCCAATCCAATTGACTTTCAGCCTTTACATAGATTTCTTGTACATGGATGTCTTGTTTAATGCTTCTCTCAATCTTTGAGGAGAATGGTACTCTCTTATCTTTAAGTTGTATGGCAATGTGTTCCATCTCCTTAGGCAAGTATGTATGTTATCATCCCCTAATAGCCTGAACATGTCCTCAAAATGTGAAATTGCTTGCTCTTGGATAGCAAGATATCTAGGTGCAAGCTGAGGATAATTTTCAATTAAATTATGGGTACTGATGAGGGCCATGGGGTCTGACTGTTCAGCTTTGATCATAAGAGGTTCAGTTTTCTCTCTTGCCAATATCTTCTTCATCATTGCAGCCCTCGACTCCTCATGGTTCATCCATGATGCCAAAGCCATCAACTGTAAATCTCCTAGATTGGCATTAGGGTCCCATACTTTCATGTCTGTTAATTCCATGTTGTGCAAATAAAACTCAGCCATCTTGGCCCTATCTTCTAGTGTGCTATGATCACAAAGATCAATGAGCTGCCTATAGTCCTAAAATGGCATGGTGCCTCTCTGTGCTAGGGTCTTGATCTGGAACTACAACCACTGTTCCTTGAGGTATAGGGCATAAGATTTAGGTGACATCCTACACTTTATTTCTTCCAAAGAGAGATTGGCCATACATGCCAATTGATTCTCTCTTTCTTGTAGTTTTCCTCTCAACCCTGCATTTTCTGTCTCTAGTTGATTTTTCATTATGGCCTCTCTATCTCTCAGAGTACTTAGCTCTCTACCCATCTCCTTAAGCTTCTCCTCCATGTGCCCAATGTCTTCCACCCCCTTGAATTTGGCGATCTGCATCCATCGGTGAGTTCTGGCTCTCTCCTTCTTAAGCTCAAATAATAGTGGAGTAGCAAATTTTTGAGGTATGACCCTGCCTTCTTCAATAAACATGTAGTAGGAGTCAAAGTTAGATTGGGGGCTAGGTTCTTTTGACTCTGTCCTCTTCTTTAGTCTCTTGTTTCTTTCCTACCTCCCTTTCCAATTTTTGTGCCTCCTATAGGTTTAGCACAGTATCCTATAGGACTGCTTCTAATTCCTGTAAATTCTACTGTGTATCATGTAGGATTGCATTTCTCCAGGAGGAGGTCAATCTAGTCATAGGCCTTCTCACATAGGTGATAGAAGACTGAGGGCAAGGCATTTTCTCCTTTCTTTTAGGGGACTCTTCAATCACAAGGGGAATTTTGGTTGGTGTTTGGGGTTTCCCCTGCCTTATTCTTGTGCTTTTACTTGTCCTGAAATATAAGGGGGTTTGCCTCTATATTTTTCCTTTTTGCTTGATGTGGGTAGTAAGAGCAGTGAGGGTAGCTGCTACCTCTCTTTCAGTGGGTTCTTGAGACACCCTAAGTGACTCATCCTTGTTTTATGTCACCTATTTTCCATTGATTTCTTCACTTATGTCCTTCCTTTCTTCTTCCTCTTGTAGATCCTCAACATATTTATCAGTTTCCTCCTTAACATCCTCCTCTGTTTCTTCATCATCCTCCTTCTCTTTCTCCTCTTCTTCTTCATCTTCCTTATTTTCTTCTGTTTCATCTCCTTCTTCATCCATCTCATCTTCATCTCCTTCTGTTTCTTCTTCTTCCTACTCTACCTCTTCTTCCTCTGCTTCAGTCTATTCCTCCTTCTCATCACTGACAGTAGGACTAACATCATATGTGAGAGCTTTGATGTCTTCCTCTGCCTGCATGTCTCTGAAAACGTACCATGTTATAGGAATTTTGAGGTTTTGGAGGGAATCTTCTATAAGATTTCTAATTAACCCATGGTGGGCCAACTGTTGGGAATTTCGCTCTTGCACTTTCATTCTTGAGTCTATTAGTGATTGCAGCATGAAGTATGGTATGCTAGGCCTATGGTGAGGGGGTGTTTATGCTCCAAATCTCAATTCTTCAAGAAGCCTAAAATGATAGCCATAGACCACACTATACCTACCCTCACATGAAATGTATTTGATCAGTTGGTAGCTTACCTCATTCCAGGGATATGGCAGACTTGCTCTCCTTACTCCATTTTTGTCCTCAGTGGTTTCCTTACCTTCTAGAAAGAATTTCCTTTTGGAAACCTGGCTATCTCCTTTGTCTTCCTTCCTCCATGGTATTCCTAGGAGAAGTGTGGTAACTCTGCTGATGAGTTTAGGGGTGAGTTCTATGGAGAGGCCTCCTACCACAATAGTGGCATGGACTCTCGTGAGTGGAATGAAGGAGAGAGCAAAATCTCGAGACACCTCATCATCATACCCCCTGAATCTTTTGAAAAACCTCATCCAATTATTCCTTGTGAATATTTCTAGTACCTAAGGGTGTTGTTGGATTCTCACAGTGTTTGTGGGCTCCCTTTTATTAAACCCTCCTATCCTCTTGGTTGGTGAGGTTTTGAGGAGATGAGATGGTTGATACAATGCAGAAGTAAAAAGCTAAGATGACTATGTGGACAATTCTCTTGCACAGCTAACAATTTCACTCAAACTAGAGGATTTTTTTATCAATTTACTTGTAAAGAGGAATGTAATTACAGAGCCTACCTCTTCATAATGTTTGTTGTGGTCAACCCCCGAGATTTCCCCTCTGAAACTCCTCTCGACCTATCTTGTAGACTATCTTTGTGTATCCTGTAGGAATTGTGTGCAGTAAAACGATGGAGTTTTTCTTTCAGTAGGTTTCTTAGTTATGAAAGTGACTTGTGAGAGTGAGCCTCGAGGAAGTGAATGCATGAATGCATGGGGACAATGATTATTTCCTCTTATGGTCATTTGGGGTGAGGTGGTGTGCTAGCAGGAGAGCTACGTTTCCATTTTTGGACTATTGGTCCCCACTACCACCTCATCACTCCCCACTCCTCATAATCAATTCCCACCCTATGCATCTGTAGCTTTAATTGCTATTGTCCTTCTCCTTCTCTGTTTTTGAGTTAACTACTGCCACGTGTGATAGAACACCCCATTTTGTCTTTGTTGACTAGTGAAGGTGGAAAAGTTAACTGACCACCTTTTTGCTTATAAACCGACTTACTCATAACCTTTACATTTTTTTGACTACATGATACATATGAGAGAGCGAGTGAGATACTTACCTATGGTGTCAATACCTTGCTGCAGTTGTTTAAGACCAGAGGTGCTTGCTATGTGTATTGGCTGCATGTTATTCTTCTTCCCTTCTTGTTGCTTTCTGATGATCCCTTTATTTTTGCAGGTACCTTTTGTTGAAGGTGGTGATGCTACTACTACTTTGGAGCTCCTTATACCCTTGGATCATTATGATGGAGGCATGTTGCTATTATGATTTGTATTCTGTGGGATAGGCTGCTACAGGATGCCCTATAGTTGCTTCTCCCTCAGAACTCTTAATCATACACTTTTCTAGGGTTATGAGGATGGTGACATGGATGGAGAGAGAGACTAGGAGTGTGGAGAATGAGGAATACTCAGGTGATGCTCTTTATTGCTCCTTGTTTCCCTTATTTTCGAAGACTATCAAAAAAAATTTGAAACTAATTTTTTTTTAAGGGTGAATGCAGGGGTGATGGAATAATGGTGAGTAAGGTATGGTGATGGAATGATGATGAAGGGTGTGCTATTTCATTGACATAGCAGGTCATTTTTTCTTTAGGGTTACTTCCTGTAGGATTTATGGGTCACTGTGATTCCTATAGGATCATCCTATAGGTTTTCAAGGGATCCTGTAGGTTTACAGGGTATCCTATAGAAAACATAGTCCCCTTGTAAACTGAAGGAAAGTAGTGGAAACAAATGAGAGAAATGGTAGAGTGATGAATGAAAAATAGCGGAAAAATGAAATGTGAGTGAAATAGGTCTCTTGGTGATCCTCCTTTGCTCTCTGATCGTCCTTCTTGCTGACCTACAAAAATAGAAATTTTCATGATTTTTCTCTTTTCTTTTCTTTTTCTTCTTTTTTTTTGAAAACAACTAGGCTGCCTTTGAGAGGTTTTCATCCTAGTTGTTTTCCCTAGGCACCTCAAGAGAGGTTTTCACCCAAGTATATTTTTATTCTCATTTTTTTCTCTTTTTTTTTTTATATTGACACTATTGGGCCACCCCAAGAGGTTTTCAACGCAATAGTGGGACTCAAGCGCCTCATGGAGGTTTTCACCTGAGCCCTTATTTTTTTTTCTTTTTCTTTTTTTATCTTAATGATTTGATGAGGTAGGAGCTAAAACTTGCTCCACTATCATCACTGTTTTATTGCTATCATCAATGAACTCTTTTCTTGACAAAGGTCTCTTGTAGATTTTCAATCGGTTTCCCTTAACAAGTAAAGGAATGGCCTCTTCATCTATGGTTCTATCCTATACTGAACCATTATCATGGCATCTTTCTACAACATAAAGTCCTAGCCATCTTGTCCTTAACTTTCCCTTGAAGTCTTTATACCTAGAAACATATAACAAAGCCCAATCATCTTCTTGGAATTGCTTTTCCTTGATGTTCTTATCATGTCAGATCTTCCTCTACAGTTGAATTACCTTTGTATGTAGGAGGGCCTACATTGTGAACTCATCCAAACCAATCAACTAGAGAAATCTCTCTTTTTGTGCACTACTGAGATCTAGATCTAGTTGGGCTGCCATCCTTAATGTGTTATACTCAAATTCAATGGAAAGCAAGGCCTTTTTCCCATAGACCAGCTCGTAGGGTGTGAATCCAATGGTGGTCTTCCAGGTGGTGATATAGGCCCAAGTGGCCTAAACTAGTCTATCTGCCTAATCTTTCCTGCTGTTGCTTACCACTTTGGTCAAGATGACCTCCAGCGCTTTGTTGGTCACCTCCACTTGCCCATTAGCTTGTTGATGATAGGGAGTGGAGGTTCTATGCTTGATCTTGTGCTGGCTAAGCAATTCTTCAATCATGTTGGAGGTAAACTGGCTGCCTTGGTCTGTGACCAGCTCTCTAGGGTACCAAAATTTGTAGAATACATTCTCCCTTAGGAACTCAACCACCTTTTCCTCTGTTGCTACCGTAATTGCCTTGGTTTCAGCCCACTTAGTCAAATAGTCAGTGCATACAATGATGTACTGGTTTTGCTTGGAAGGAGGGTAAATAGGCCTAATGAAGTCCATGCCCCACTTATCAAATGGCTTGAATGTCACTTGAGGATGCTGAGGCATTTCACCTCTTGGAGTAGGCCTTCCCATCCTTTGGCACCAATTACACTGACTAGTATATCTTTTCACATCTTAATGAAGATTGGGCCAATAATAGCGTGCTTGTAACACTTTGAATGTTGTCATCTTTGCTGCAAAGTGACCTCCACAAGGCCCATCATGATAGGTTAGAAGGATGTCAAAGACTTCCTCCTCTCTGACACACCTTCTCAAGATTTGATCTGGGCCAAGTTTGAGGAGATTACACCCAATCCAAGTGAAGGGGGCACTCTTCCTTACTATCTTGCTCTTTTCTTTGGAGGACCAGTTCGGTGGGAACTGTGCTGATACCAAATAGTTTGCTATGTCAGCAAACCATGGAGAGAGAACTAAAATAGCAAATAAGTGCTCATTTGGTAACTGGTCATCAACCATTCCTTCTTCACCTACAGGAAAATTCAATCTAGACAAAAATTTTGCAACCACATTTTCCTTACCAGGCTTATCAACAATAGTTAGATCAAACTGTTGTAATAAAAGTAACCATCTTATAATCCAAGCATTCACATCTGGTTTATTCATTAAATACTTGATTGAAGCATGGTTAGTATGCACAAATGTTTGATAGCCTAAAATATAATGCCTAAATTTGTTCAATGAATGCACAATAGCCAGCAGTTCCTTTTCGGTCACTGTGTAATTTAGTTCAGCCTTTGACAGATTCTTACTGATAAAGTAGATAACATAAGGAAATTTTTCATCTATCTGACCTATGGCTGCTCCTATGGCTTTGTGTGAGGCATTAGCATGAATATGAAATGGGAGGGCCCAATTTGGGCATCGGAGAATCGGTGTAGTGGTTAACTTGTCCTTTAGGGTCTCTAAGGCCTCTTCACAGCTTTTTGACCATATAAACTCAGAGTCTTTGGCCAAAAAACAAAATAAAGGAGAGGCCAACTTGTTGAAGTCCTTTATGAACCTTCAGTAGTATCCAACTAGCCCTAGGAAACTTCTGACATCTCTCTGATTTTGAGGAGGTGGGACCCTTTGGATGATAACTATTTTGTTTGGGTCCACCTGTAGTCCTTGCTGAGATATTAAATGACCTAGCACAGTCCCTACAGTCATCAAGAATTCACTTTTTTTGGGACAGAGAGATAGGTTCATTTCAATGCATTTGTGCAGTACTTTGCCTAGGTTGGAAAGAGCCTCTTGAAAATCACAGCCATAAGGTGTAAAATCATCCATATAAATTTCCACCGCATCATGGACTAACTTGGACAAAATACTCAGGACTACTCTCTGGAAAGTGGCAGGACCATTGCATAGGCCAAAAGGAAGGACCATATAGGCAAAAGTACCCCAAGGACAAGTGGAGGTGGTTTTATCCTAGTCTTCCGGGATGATCTGGATTTGGTTGTACCCGCTAAATCCATGTAGGAAAGAGAAAATCAATTTCCCTACTAGGCCATTAGCACTTGGTCAATGAAGGGTAGAGGGAAATGGTCCTTTTTGTGGCTTTTTTCAACTCCTTGTAATCAACACAAATTCTCCACGTACCATTTTTCTTTGGAACTAACACCAAAGGACAAACCCACTCACTGTCAGAGATAGGGTAAATGAATCCCGCATCTAGTGATTTTTGCAGTTCTTCTTTGACTATATCTGTAAGAGCTAGATTCATCCTCCTTTGGGGTTGTCAAACTGGCTTGCAACCCTCTCTGATGTATATGTGGTGAGTACACACTGAGGGGTTTACTCCCTTCATATCTTTGTAACTCTAGGCAAAGGCTTCTAGGTTTTTCTTTAGCATGTTGCATAACTTCTCTTCTTGGAGAGCAAAAAGAGAAGGATTGATTTTCAAGGTTCTCTCAAGGCTGAATTCTATGGTTTTGACACAAAGGGGGTTTGAATCAGCCAAGCATAGGTCAATTGGATGATTGTTCTGGGTTTCCTTTACTACATCATCTAAGGGAAATGTGTTGGGAGTTGGACTTTGGAGTAGGTTCTCAATCAAATCATCCTCATCCTATTCTCCTTCTCCCATGGTTGTTTCTAAAGTATAAAGTTGGGCAGAATAAACTTCATCTTCTTCCTCCTCCTCCAAACACAAAGGTAAATCATGCTCTAGAGATGGCTAAGCAGGAGGGTATAGGACTAACTTCTTGGACATATGCCCATTCTTGATGGTCATATTCCTAGCTCTGCAGCTAATGTAAGCTTCAGCAATGGCCAACCATGGTCTCCCAAGGATGAGAGGGTAACGAGTAAGCTTAGCCTTAGGCTGGAGAACTAGGAAATATGCAGGGTACTCCCAAGAGTCAATGGAGACCATCACATCCTCCACAATCCCCTCAAGGGTTACTATGGAGCGGTTTGCAAGTTGCAGAATTGTTGTGGTCTTCCTCAATGAACCTTGGAGGTTGAGATTGAGCATGGTGTCCCTCGTCATAACATTAATGGAAACACCAAGATAGATAAAAGTGCGTGGGAGAATGGTGCCATTGATGTGCACATGTACTATAGGGCTTCAAGGGTCCAAATATTTTGGATAGATTACCTGCCCCAACATTAAGTCGAACAACTGTCCAATGACATTAATGGTAGGTGCATCCCTTGTTCACCTCCATGGATGCTTGAAACACTTTTCCTTACTCAACTTATTGTAAATAGGAACATCTTTTATTGCTTGGAGAAGTGGAATATTTACACATATATTTTTCAATTCTCCCAGAAGTTCAGTCTCTTTTAAGGTAGGCTGGAGTGGTTGGGTTAATCTCTCAGGAAAGGGTGGATTCAATTTAAGAATGCTTTCCTCTCTTCCTTCTTCAACCTCCCTAGGTGGAGGTGGAGGTTGGTTATCCAGGAGAACTCTCCTAGATCTCAGGTTAATCTCCTCGATTTCCACAGCATAAGTTGGATATGATGTCTCTCCACTGTATACTTGTTGAGCATGTCTGTTGTTCGGGTTTGGATTTGGATGAGAAGGAATTTGGGGTTGCTTGGGTGGAGTAGAGTGTAACAGTTGTGGTTGGGCAGGTGCTAGAGGCAATAAGGCTGGAGCATAGTTGTATTGGGGCCTCCACCCCTCAGGTGGTGCATTCCACTGAGGTTGTGGCGGAGCATATGGTTGAAATGACTGGCTCGCTGGTTGGGAGTGATACTGAAATGTAAAGGACCAAGGAAGGGGTGTAGACCAGGAAGGATGAGCAAGGGGTCCCTAAGAAGGTATGGTTGTGGTTTGGTTAGGGTTGTAATATGCATGGTATGATCCTTGCATGCCCTGCTGGTCTGGTCTATGCCCATGGGGTCTCCTCTAGTTTATGTAGCAGAGCTGCTCAGTGACCCCTTCAACTCCTTGATATACAACTTTGAGTCCAGGAAAATAATGGCACTTGTCTGTGGAGTGGTTTTCTTCATAGAATAAGAAAATTTCAAAAGAATTCAATGGACATTCATTCCTAGGATGCCTCCTGGAGCATCTAAGACAAAAAATGGCCAAGGCTCTCTCTGCTTCCTCCCGCTTTCTCTTAATGTGCATAGTGTCCATTTGCAAGGCAAGGGTTTGCAACATCTCACTTTTGAAATCTTCTAGCATGTTTCCAATTCCACCGTTGATGAATGAGTTGGGAGAGGATGTACCAACCATAGGTTGACTACCCCTACCCTTTTTCCTACCTACCTTATAATGGTTTCTAAATATAGTCTTGATATCCTCATAGGGTAATTGGTAGATATCTCTTCTTGCTAACAAGTGTAGGGTATCCAGAAGATCTTCCCTTACTCCCCTAAGTAGGACCATCTTTAGTCACTCAAGTCAAGTGTGCACCTGGCCCTTTTGTAACTAAGATGGAATCTTTCTTCTTAATCCTCTAGGGATTCATCATTACCTATGGTCATCCTGAAAATTTCCTCTTTAGTATACTTTGACAAACAGTAGTCTAGATATTTATTGTTAAAGGCTTGTTACATCTGAGCCCAAGTGGTGATGTTATCCCTAGGTAAACCCATGAACCAGCACAATGCTCCATCCTTGAGGGTAGATGGAAATAGTTTTAACTTTTGCTCATTATGTGTATAGTCATAGGTTCGGCATATAACAACAAACTCAAATAGGAAAGTGTCGAGGTATTTTGTGGTCAAGCCATGGAAATGAGGTAGGGAAGATGGGCAAATATTTTTCATATTAGTGTCCCCATTGGTTTCCCTTATGGGGCAGGTACCCTCAACTCTCTTTTTATTCCCTCTGTCATTTATGTTTTCAGCCATTGGTTCAGTAGGAATGGGTTCTTCTTCTTCTTCTTCCCCTATAGGTTCTTCAAATATGTTAGGGTTCTCACCTAAGGGTTCCTCTAGTTCACATCCATCGAATAAGAGGGAAGGTTGGTTGTTTGATGCAGTGGGGGTATTTGGCAAAAATTTCCCTAAGTTATCCCTATTCCTATGAGGCATGAAAGGAAATGTTTTTAGTTTGGTTTTCTGTTTTTTTTTTCAAACTTGGAAAGTACTTTGCAGAAATGAAATTTTTGATTGAATGAAAACTACTGACTGAATGAAAATGCTACTTGTTGAATTGAAATCTTGCTTGCAAAAGGGAAAGGAAAGCAGAAAATGCAAAATAGAAAAAAAGGAAACAACTAAATAACTTTTGCAGAAATAAACTAATGGCAGAATATTGGAGACAAGAAATAGAAGAAAAGAAAGTAGTAATCACATTGTACTCAAAAACCTCCCCAAAAACAACACCAAAAAGTGATAAGTTCCAATATTGCAGCAAGAATGCTGCAACTCCTAGGCTACAAACTTTACTTTATCAACTCGGGCTTCATACAAACTTGGAGGTGACAATGTTGTATACACAAGTAAAAGTGATGGTTTTGCCTGTTGTCATTGTTTAGATAGTGAGAGACTACTGGGGTTTTCAAGCCAGACTTCTATGGAGTCAGAAGAATCGTGGTTTCTTGATGGAAGAAAGGTAACTCTACTCTAAGAGAGAGCTACTCTACTGCAATAATGGAGAAGACCGAGATTCAATGCTAAATCACACCATTTCCTAATTAACTTCCTAGAAACTATGCTTTATAGAAATGCTAAATCAACATGAACCAAATGCTACTATCTAGGTTATAGAAGTAAGAAACATCAAACATCAGTAATGTGCAAGTAAAGAGACTGAACTAAATTTGTTTTTTCCTTTTTGTCTTTTCATGCAAAATCAAGTATGCGAACTAATTTCTTTTGGTGATGTGGTAGGGAATTAAGGATTTTTGAGGATGGTTGGAAGGGTTAGGAGATGGTTGGATGGTGTGGGAGACCTTTGGGATGATTTTGGTGACTTTCTAGAGTTTTTCCCTCAATTCAGCCTCAGAACAGGCCATTTCAGGAAATCCTACATGATGTACTAGAAACCTACAAGATTCCCTATAAACCTACAGGATACAGCCGAGAGAAAAATGTGAGGTGTTGGAGGTGATAGAAGGCTTAGGAAAGGTGGTTTATGGGTGGAATGGAGTGGGATATGGTCTAGGATCACATAGAAGACAACAACAAAGATAGTAGATGGTTGGATTCGCTCAAAGTGCTTGGAATAATTTCTATGAAAAATGATGAAAAATAGTGAAGGGGATGGTGAAAACAAGGGATGGTTAAGGTGGATGGAGTGGAAGGTGGCTGCTAGCTATGAAGTCCTTGTCTCCTCTTGAAGCACCTACTCTGCATAAAACATGTATATTTTCTAGAAAGATATGTAAACAAGAAACATTCTCATAAACTAGAAAAGCAGAATTGAACTAACTACCTACATTATGCATGAGGAAAGTTGTTGAAAGGAATGAAAGCATGGATGATATCTACTACAAAAATGAAGATGAAAAAGGTGAAAATGGAGTCCTACCTTGCAAAACTGACCAAATACTAATTAAAAGACAGCAAACTCCAAAGCTTATAAAAGAAATAGAAATTTGTGTTTTGGGGGCTGCTTAAGGGTCCCAGAGGGAGGAAGTGAGGCAGAGCCACCTTCTAACAACCTTATGGTGCTCCTTTTATCCATGCTAACCTGCTACTGAAGTAACACACAAATGGAAGCAAACTAATAAACAACCAAGCCAATCTACACTACTTGCAATGGAAATGCATCTAAAAACAAATTAACAATGAAGCTATAAAACTACACTAGACATACATATACAAGAAAGAGGAGCCTTGGCTGCTAGGTTTGGTCCCCAACCCAAGATCTTCATCCCTCTGAGTTAACTCAATGCTAGCTCAAAACAAAACTCATTCTCATTATCAAAACAGAAAAGTACATCAATAAAACTTTCACAAGTCTGGAGCTCGAAAATAGCTTAGATTTTTACAGCCAAAATCTGAATCCTAATGAGGCTCTAGGCCTCTCTACTTATACAACTGAAGTTCCCAATGACTTTTTTAAAATTAGGGAGGCTTGGCTCCCGAACTTGAGATAAAATAGCTCTTTATCTCTCACTTACTCGGTTGCCTTCTAATCCTCACGGCTTGGCTGCTTGCACTTCGATCGGGTGTGATGGATGGAGGAATATTCGAATGGGGATAAGTAAATGAGGAGGATTTACCTCCTCCAATCCCTCTCCCTTGTCCCATTCGAGTTTTAACCTTAGTATTTGCAAAAATTCCTTTCTTTTCTCCTTCAATCCTGCATTCAATGCATATTAGTCCACTAGGCATAATATCCAACTCTAACTCATCTCATAAACAAAATATAATAAAAAACATGTAATAAGTTGTGAGAAAAGCTGGTTTGACTAAGCTAGGAGGTGAATTAAGGCCCATATAGTTACCCAATGATGAGGCTCCTCAATGTTGGAGACTATTTGAGTTTAGTTTAGTTCAATTAAGTTCAGTTGAGCGTTTCACTCTAGTCATTAATTACTATAGTTTTATATGTAATTTTAATTAACAACTATTGAATAATGTGAATAATGAGACTTCTACTTCATATTTTTCATTCTCTAACCTAATTTTAGAGCTTGGTCTGTGTAAAAATCCTTGAAAGAGTAACAAAAAATGCGAACAAAGTGAGAAGAATTTGAATTTCTTTAAAACACATAAACCAAGAGATCAAAGAGGATAACGAGAAGGTCATCTTTGTCAAAACCCTGTTCCTGTGAAGTCGGTTAAGGGTGAACACCTTTTTCCTACTTTGCCTTGAGAAATAAGAAAACTTAAGGTCTCTAGCAACATAAGAAACTCTATTATCAATTATATTTACAGTTGAAAAGTCAAGAGGTTCACGCGAAGGAGAGAGAATTGGTGTTGTAGATACTTTTTTGCTGAGGGAGAGGTGCAAATTCCAGAACACTAAAGAGAGGGGACAAAAAGGAAGGAGGTCTATGTGAGAGGTCCAAAGTTAATTCACATGGATTTCAAGGCTATGAACATTCTTTTAGACAACAATTTGAATAGAATATTGGGCGATTTTGGTCTTTCAAGGATGACAATTGATGGGGAGGCTTCTCACATTACCATTGTGGTGGAATGACACGATACCTCAATCTAGCGCATACCAGATACATCCTACAATCTCTTTTCATTCTTCAGATTGTGTAAATGCATTTACTATTAAGAGAGGATGGATAATTTATATTTTTCTACAGAAACAATATGCCTTTTCTGTATTTTCTCAATGATTGTCTTAAGCTTTGTCTGGATGATTTTTACAGTTATTTTCACAATCAAATGTTGACTCACAAGAGTAATGTGTATATTTTTTCAGTGCTTTAGCTGAAGATTATAACTAGTAGACAAGGGGTAGATGCAAAAAAATGTACAAAAGAACGAAACATGGTTCGATGGGTAAGGAATCTTACATTTTTTCATCCAAAACATATATCTTGGTTTCAGATTTCAATGGGTAAGGAAAATGATAGTTTTTCATCTTAAACATATTATATTTAATAGAAAAACATATTATAGCTAATATGTAGATTTCTAAACAATTAAAAAATGTGTTATAATTTATAGGAGTGGGCTAACGGGTCGACGAAAAAACCTTCGTGTTTCGTGCCCTCTCGCCATCAGCGAGGACCTTTTGGCCACCCATCCCCAATGTCAAAGGCGAGCACCTAATTTCCATTTCAGATCCCGTTAACTTTCTATTTCATCTCCCTTTAACTATTCGTAGCTCTCGTTAACGTCAAGGTTTTCCAATTGACACGATAGCTCACCGATCATATGCAGCCAGGAACTCGCCAAACTCACAAGTAGCCCTAGTCCACCAATGGTGAAGTACAATATGTATACAGAGGGATAGGAGTGACGACTTCAATTTCGAATGGATTTCAAATTTGAATAAGAAAATCCACCCAAATCACTTAGCTCCATTAGCCCCATTAACTAAAGGAGCGTGGGGAGTAAATGAGTGTAAATGACCGCAAATTCTCTAATCCAATTATGTGTGACAGGTTAGAAAATGGGGCGTATAGTCGAATTTTTCCATGTTCATTTTATTTCGAAACAGGGGAGAGGGAGATGACTTTTCATTCCATCAAGCAAGGAGAGAAAACAGGGGAGTAAGTTACCATTCCATCCAGAGGAAGCAGGGGAGAGTTCCTTCGAGTGAGCGAAAAACATGGGAGAGTTTTAGGGAGTTTTCAAAAATTTTCCCAAAGGCCTACTGTTGCCTATTGTTTTGAGAGGGAGAGCTACCTACTATTTTCAGCAATCCTATTTTAGTGCATTTCTCTTCTGCCAAGTGATATTGGGTGATCATTTTCCCTGATATGTTTTTCTCTGGGGTGTTGTTCGAGGGGTTGTCCCAACAATAACAAGTGAGTTGTCACAACGGTGACCAGTGAATTAGTGCTACGACACATATTTGGGTCGCCTAATGTTTTCAATGGAAGAGTTTCCTACTATTTTCAACAATCCTATTGTTATCACAAAAAATAGATCATCCGGCCATAATTTACTAAATGGATCAATGTACACCATGTAGGACTAATTTTACCATAGTAAAATTGCTTCCACTATGAGAAATTACTTAACAAACAACATTTGTTAAGTCATTTATAATTAAACCCATGAAGAATAATTAAATAAATCACTATTTATTTAATTATCTTCTAAGAATAATAAATTAAACCATTGTTTAATTAATACTCATTGTCACATTTGACCCAATTATGATAAATAAATAGATAAATAATTAATTATCCTATTTTTCTCTAGGAATAATTAATTAATCACTAATTAGTTATTATTCGTTGTCAATTTTGACCAAATCCCTTTGGAATAATTAAATAAATCATTATTTGTTTATTATTCCTTAACCATATTTCTTGAGATGATAAATAAATCATTTATTTATTTATTATTTCTAAATAAAAGTTTAAATGCTTCTTTCCCTCCAAACCAAATGTAATAAAATATTCCAAATGGTTAATTCTAGAATGGGGTCAACAATATTTTATTATTGCTCATTATTCAAGAATAACCTAATATTTTGTTATGAATAGAATGGTTTTCCATTCATTCTTCATTTTTTATTATTTTCATTGTTGCACTCATTGTTGTAACTCTGATTATTATCATCGTCGCACACCATTTTTCTTTTCCATTTTATTTCTCATTGACCTCAAACATTTTGTTGCAAAAGCTTCCGGACAGGGGGACAAAGCCAAGAAGAAGGAACCTAAGGACAAGGCTCCCCAAACCCCTTACGCTCCCAAAGTTCCAAAGCCAATACCTCTGTACACTTTGTGTGAGGTTTTTGGGCATGTCACCAATAACTGTCGTGAGATTCCTCGTCTCAAACCTTTGGTTCATGAAACGTTCCCTAAGTGAAATATCCTTGAGGTCAAAGTTACCTCACTGAGACAAGCCAAGAAACTCAAAATGTTGCACACAAAACCCTTGTGCTTTGTTCGATCATTATGGTCATTATTCCCATTGTTTCCCTCATCTCAAGGAATTTCGTGATTTCCTCCAAGTGCTTTGTGACTTCGAGGTGACTCATAATGGATCATCTACTCCTCTACTTGTGGATTCTGGTACCACTAGTACACCAAAACAAGGAGACTCTGGTCACACCATCGTGATCCCTACACCCGATCTCGAGATGAAGAACTCCACAAGCCATATCCTTTACCTATCATCATCCTTGAATTCCTCGCTAGAAAACCTTTCTGAGGTTTCATGGATGCGCTTCTATCGATCCTCCTTTGTTAGAACCCAGGTCTCAATATCGGTATATTTACTATCTCGTCGTCTACCATTCCATATGATGCGTATATGAACCTTCTTTCTCAAAATGATACACCAGGTCCCGCCGCCGCATCATGTAGTCAGTCTTCCTCCCATCCACCCATCTTCCATTCTAATGAGGACATCATGGAAACCATGTCTACCCCTAGTTAACTTTGGGATGATATTTACCATTGTGCATACTTCCTTTGGAGGATCTCGTTCCAAGTTGGGCCATGATACTTGAATCCCTTTTTCAAGCACTGAGAACACAATGATGCTCCACAAAATCCTCTTGCTAGGGGGCATCATTCCCACCTTTGCATACCAGATCAGTCCCCTCCATCACATATGCTTATGGGCAGTATCCCATGCTTGGGAGAATGATGGTTTTCCCCTAAAAATATTCTCAATTAACTAACATAAGTCTCGACCTAGATCACCATTAGATCTAGATATGGTCAATTATCCTCCCATTCCTTGGATAGATTGTCCTACCGGCATCTTTGGCAAGCCATATTCACTTCGCATATCGTAGACATTTGATACCATATCTTCAAATATTCTACTCTATGTCATACCACCTTTACCACATATTCCCCAAGTTTGACTTAGTGGGTGACGATGATTTTATACCTCTCTAGCAGTTCATTCTCATTTTCCTCTTCTTAATTCTTCACCAGGAACCATCGTTCTAAGAAGCATTAAGGCCATCTTTAGACAAGTAAGGCCACTTGCCTGAAAGTCATTGATCCCAATTCTAATGGTTGGCTTTTCTGCTACAGTCTCCACAATATTTAGGTCCTTTTCCTCCTCCCCAAATTCACCACAGCTCACTTAACAAATGAATTCAAATTGGAGGGAAAACATCCTTTTATAGAAAAACCCATAGTTTTTCTATTGCCCATTGCAACAAAACCATAGCTTAGTTTGATCAACCGTCAGCACCATTGGAAATCTATCATTGAGTACCATAATGGGTCCTTATTACTTTTTGATTATTTGACACTTCACTCGGAAGCCATTTTTCCAAGGAGGGTCACTTCATCGCCTCTTAAAAACAAACTTCCTCATATGCAATGCTTGCACCTTGAGGAAAACCTCCTCTTAATGCTTGTCATCTCACATGTTGATTTTATTTATGAGTAACTATCATTTTCTCATGTCTTCATGGTCCCCACCAGGCCTATTCTATGTGGGAGCGTCATCGAGTCACCTTGCATCCATGGAGTCTGTTTCACGTCCCATTGTATCATGTCATAGTATTCCATCCATATTTTCATACCATTCATCCCGTGTTGCCCATTTTTTCCTTTAGTCATACTGTCCACCATCCCCTCTGGAGTCAAGTCAGTCGCTGTCAAGTCAACCATGTAGTTTGTGCTCTGAAAAGGGAAGTTGATTGTTTGTCCCTCAGTCCCATTTTCTCCATTTTCCCTGTTGTCAGTCCCTCATTCACATTACTATTTTCCCTCATGCCTTAGTTGAGGATCCTCATTACCTCACCTATGGTGAGCCATATTGTGTCGACATCAACATGTATATTCCAGAAGAATGGCCTAGAGGGCAATGTATCTTGGTTCCAGCCTCCACTCTCATTCACTACCTCGAATCAAGCAAAGGGAATCATCATTTCCCTTTGACTTGATTGTTTCATGCTCATGATTCATACACTTGATGGTCTAGTGATGCATCATATTGTACCAATGATTCCCAGGTGTGTGTGAGATGTTTCAGACCACATGAGGGGGCGGCCCTTCAGGTAACCCCCCACATGCCGAATGACTTCATATTATGCTACATCCTCAGATGCAGTTCCGTAGATTTGATGGATTCGGTTCTTACCATTTTTAGCGCTCATGACATGCATGTCTCCTTCAGATGATCCATTCATTTTTTAGAGCCCTTTCCTATTCAGCAAGGCTTGTTTGGTTGTTCTACCCTCCCTCCCACTCAGTTTTTTTGGGAAGGCCCATTACATCTCATGTACTCAGATGTTATTTTATTCAGTCTAGGCTCATGTTTTTTCCAAGAAAATTATGTATATGGGAGAAATTGTATTATTTTCTGGCTCATTTATGCCAGCATTTCATGTACCATTCAACATGCATTTTATTACTCAGTTTCATGTTTCTAGGCGCATCAATATTTTTGTACTAAGTTATCTCGGCGGGTATAGGTATGCCTCCCCCGCCTCACTAAGATCCGGTACCACAACATAAAAGGAGACTTGCATTGGTCTCGCCCCCTCTGCCACTATCCTCTTTCACTTTAGCTCCATTAGTCTCTCTCTCTCTCTCTCTGACTCCACTTCATTGTCTAGTGATTGTGTCCTTACAACGTACTTCGGTCATACATTTTTCTCCTAACACTCGTACGTTGGGGGGCAATCTGTTATCACAAAATTGATCATCTAGCCATAATTTACTAGATGGATCGAAATACACCATGTAGGGCCAATTTTACCATAGTAAAATTGCTTTCATTATGAGAAATTACTTAATAAACCACATTTGTTAAGTCATTTATAATTAAACCCATGAAGAATAATTAAATAAATCACTATTTATTTAATTATCTTTTAGGAATAATTAATTAAACCATTGTTTAATTAATATTCCTTGTCACATTTGACCCAATTATGAGAAATAAATAGATAAATCATTAATTATCTTATTTTTCTATAAGAATAATTAATTAATCACTAATTAGTTATTATTCCTTGTCAAGTTTGACAAATCCCTTTGGAATAATTAAATAAATCAGTATTTGTTTATTATTCCTTAACCATATTTCTTGAGATGATAAATAAATCATTTATTTACTTATTATTTCTAAATAAAAGTTTAAATGCTTTTTCCCTCTGTTGTCTCTCCCCGAGATAGCCTTGGATTGCTTACAAGACCAGTGCCTAGGCATATCTATATTGGTGTGTCTCAAATGATTCTCACGTGGAGGAGACATCACATATATTCTATATATAAAATAGGAGTGGGTTGGTTCATTCATCTAAAGGTGTAAGATATGAATTTCTGGTACTTCTTCACATGTACAGTTCATAGAAATATATGCACAAAATAGTGGAGGTCGAGTAGTTCAAGGACTTACAGTTTAATAAGATTTTGTAGAGAAAATGAGAGAGGATAAGGAGAAAGAGAAACTCATCACATAGAGCTTAAAACTTCAAGAATTCTACACTTAACACATAGAGCTTGAGGCATTAAGAATTTCTATACTTGTTTGAGTTATAGGTAGATATAATGGACAGACAAGAGGTTGAGTGCTATGATTCATGGAGTGCAAATTTCAAAGGTATAATTTCAATGACCCATACAGGCACATGCATTAACAATGTCGATACAAATGAATCTGTGATGAAGTTACAGGAACATGCATTGACATCTCAATACAAATAAATCTATGAGGAAGTTTGAAATATTTCTAGCAGCTACAATTGCATGAATTCGGAGAAAAAACATGAACATAAATGGGTTTTAACAAAGGGATAACATATTGTAATACTTGAAGGGGGGATCATCACCATTTTATTTATATTCAGAAATATCTATATTATAAGGCCATACAGTATGAAAATAACATGTAGTGTTTTATTTAGAATTTCCTAAACCTTTCTGAAGTGTTGCTTCCTCCTATTTATCTGGAGAGGAGGAGTGTTTAACATTCATTACATCGAAATATCTTTGGCCAAGTCTCAATTGTCAGGTTGACTAGTTGTCTCGGCCAAGAATGACTTTGTGGCCTAGAAAAATTACAGAATTAATTGCCTCATTGAAGGGAGGGACATTACAGGACAACAAATAAGTAAACAATTAGACAGAAATGTAAATGAAATATCTTTGTGCCCATCCCTATGATCGCCTCTGCTTCAGGTTGCAGTTCGCTCTTTGTATGGCCTCCTATGTTGCTTAACTAACTCTCATCACTTCTGCCTTACAGCTTGAACCATTCACTCTTTAGAGCTGGGAATGGGTGCTATCAGTTTCATGTTGTGGTACCAAAGCAGAGGACCTATGGGTTGTACCTCATTTCCCCTCTATGTGGGAGACCATGGATGATAATTAAATCCTTCCGAGCTACTAAGTACTTTTTACTCCTGTTAGTGCCAACCTTGGTTCTATGTCATAGTGGGCCTTTTTGCATCATCCCATGTCGAGTTTGAATGCACCACTAATTTTCTTTAAAAGCCAAAATTGTTGACCCATCACGGCTTTAAAGTCTTTCACTGCACTATTGGCGCCCAAATATGCTTGGTGATGTGCTTATGGTGTAATATGGGGGACTTTCTGTTGTTGGCCACTATCACTAAAACATCATGAAACATGTGAGTTCTGATCCGCTTTAACCACTCTTACTTAGGCCCTCTTCCCATAATTCTCTTCATATGACTAGGGCCCAGAACAGGGGGCTTAAGCTTAGGCACTAGGGCCATGGGACTTCCTGTTGGGGGCCTTCTTCCTTTGTTATATGAAATCCAGCATACCAACGATTTATAACACTTGCCTTTTATATCTCCCCTTGAACCTTGTGATCGCCGATTTGCAAGATCAAGGCCACTCAACGTCTCTTAATTGCAACACAGGAGAGGGAGTTTAGGATGAGTGGTTTTCAGAGGAGGGCAAGAGTGGTAAGTGGTAAGTGAGGGAGGGGGTGCAAAATTATATTAGAGGGAGATGTAGCAGACGGGCTTGGCGAGGAAATCATTTTTCGGACCCCCTCCCTCACTGATAAAAGGAAACATGGTGGGAGGGGGAAGGCCTGGAAGGCGTTGATCTAGGTGGAGCCAATCTGGACCATCCAGAGATGGTGGTTTGTTGAAGGATCATGCAGCCTTTGAAAGGGATGGACCCGTCAGCTTTTAAACTCCATTCCATAAAATATCGTGTCCAAGTAGTTCCTGCATATCACAACCAAAAGTCAGGAGGGACTTTGGCGAAGGAGGACCTTGAATTGTGCGACCACTGACATGCAATTTGCAATTGGTCACATCATCACTACCACGTGTCACCCTATGAGTGGTGACACATGTCACCTAGAAATGCCCCCATAGGACCCCCAAAATGTCGAATCTGCGTGACAACTGTCTTTCGTATTGCCATGTCAGGATGATGTCATCCTCCATGTGGATTCATAAGGACCATTGATATTCACCACGTGGCCCCTTAGAGGAGAGAGAAAAAGGCTCACATGTCCCTATTTTTGCGTTGATTTATTTGTTAAAGGTTTTCGGCCTTCCCTAACAATTTAACATTATATCGGTGCTTCCCCACACTACGACCTATTTAACCACAATCTCATTCAACATCACCAATCAAAGCCGATTTGTGAGGAGTTTGATATGCGAGACCAACCATATTCTTCCATGTACCCCCCTGGAGGAGAGAGAAAGGGGCCACCTGCCCTTGGTTTTTCCTTTCTTTTCTTTGTTAATATTTTTCTCGGCCCTTTCGACGCTTTACACTATTATCGCAAAATCGTGATATTATAAGGTTTTAGAGTGGTACTCCCGCTGATCCGCCGATTGCAATGAACTCCCAAGACCTGTCGATCACCAATATGCCCGATTTGCGATATCGGTGATCCGTTTATCGCTAATTTTGCTACATGCCTTGTTGCTACTGCAGAAAAGCCACCGATTTGCAATTGCAATGAACTCGAGCCTTAGCCATTTTTCCTTTGTTCAATGGCCTTAATAGGGTATCTTTAACCTTCTCTAACTTCTGACCTAGGAGTCTGTTTTTTGACTTCCACCTACCATTAGAAAGCTTATTCTAAGCACTATGCAATGGAGAAGATCTAACGTGACTTTAGGTGCTTCTGTGGCCTAGAAGATGGCTTCAAACTTCACTTATCTTTGGAAACTTTGATCAACTAAAAACTCATAATGTAGTGAGTGACAACATTGGCTCCAACTAGGGACATTGTCTTGCAAGCAAGGTGTTGAGAACCTGCAGACTAGCAGACTTCCTCCCATTGGGCATGGAGTCATTTTTAAACAAACTATAATTCTGTGTAAATGGACTTTTCAACATAAACTGAAAATTTCATATAACAATTACAATAAACACACTGGTATCTACAATGAGTGTAAAACAGGTACCTCTAGTTTTGGAAATAGAGTTTAAGGAACTGACCACTTACCCACAATTCCAGAGATTCATCATCCAAATTTTCAATCATGTATGTGTTATTCCCTCTTTCTTCTACAATCTTGAAAGGACCGAACCATAGCGGATCAAATTTTTTGTGTTTGCCTTTGTCTTCCCATCGAACATCCTAGCGGAGAACTAAATCTCCTAGTTGAAGTAGTTGATCCTTAGCCTTATTGACAAATAGGGATTTCATCTTTTGTTGGTAATTTGACAATTTCCCCCCCACCTGTTCTCTGTTCTCATGAAGCTCGACCAACTGATTTATATTTTTGTGTTAAGGCACTTGGCTCTTCCTCTACTTCTTGTAGTAACCTTGCCACCAGCATCACTAATTAGATCAGGAAGACTGCATAGCCTTACCATACACTAGCTCAAAAGTTGATTTCCCCATGGATCGTTTAGGTGTTACCCGATTGGACCATAGAGAAAACTTCAGTTGGGAGTCCCAGTTCCTCTGATTTTTGGAGATGGTCTTTCTCAACACCATCACCACAGTTTTGTTGGAGGACTCAGCCAATCTATTACCTTGAGGATAGTAGGTACTGGAGTGCCCGATGATTATATTTAACTTATGGTAGAAGCTAGTGAACTTGGAAAATTTTAAGACCTGAGCATTATCAGTGATAATTTTTAAGTGACAACCAAAATGAGACAATATGTTCTCCTCCATAAATTTGATTACCACTGCTTCTGTAGCATTTTTAGATGAGATGGCCTCTACCCATTTGGTGAAATAATATGTGGCCATCTATATCCACTTATGTTGGCCATTGGACAGTGGGTTTATTTCTCCTATGAAATCTAGTCCCTAATGTCTAAAAGGTTCTTCCAGATGTATTGGAATCAGGGGGAGAGGAGAAATTTTTTGCCTCTCAGCAAACACTTAGCACTTCTGGCACGACCTGACCTGGGAATGAAAATTTCCAAATAGTGTAGGCTAGTAAAATCCTACCTTGAGGATTTTATGTGTTGTGGTCTTCTAGTTGTAGTGTCCTTCACAAACTCCTCTGTGAAAATCCACAATCACCTCATGGGTTTCAGCCTCCAACAAACATAACAGCAACACCCCCACTAGGTCCTTCCAATAGAGTAGGCCATTGGATATGATATATTTACGTGCTTGTAGTCTCAAAGTTCATTATTTGGATTTATCTAGCCCCAGTGGGCACCTCACAAATAAGAGATAATGAACGATGTTCTTATACCAGGGTGATCCCTCATATATGACATAGATTTTCTACTAAGATGTTTTAATCCCGCTCTGATGATCCTCTAGTCTGCCTTCCTCTATGATTAGGTTTATCCCTAAATCTTGGAAATTATATTCGAATAAAACCTTGGCCAACCCCTGGCATTTTATGAGCTTGGTAGGCTTTATGTCTAGCTCATATTCTTGTATCTTAGCTATCCACCTACCCCTTTTTCCTTCGTTGTCTCCATGCACCAAGATGTCCTTGACTGTTGTTGTTGGGACAAACCTTTTGTAGGTTTTAACTGCATACAGAAATTACCTACATACGAATTCTAAAACAAAGAAAATAAACAATGCGAGAGCATAACACATAAAACACATACACATAGATTTTCTCTAGATCCCAAAACCAGGACTACCAGCATGATTTTTCATTATGTTCCTTTCAATGTTACAATACATATTTATACATGCCGAAGCATCCAATAGCATGGACCGAAAACCATCACGTTCAAAACCATTGACCAAAAACCATTGTGTCCAAAAAACATGTGCGAAAATCATGCACAAAACCATAAGTAGGTCCGCCCAACCTAATATAGGGTCCAAAAACAAAATTTTCCAGGGCGTTTCCACGGACCCCATAGAGGGGTGTTACCTACACCCCTTAAACCCCCTGTGACCACCCCCACTATGCAATCGGCGCAACGAAGGGGGGGCTCCTCCCCCCCTCTAGCCCCCCTGTTAACTACATGGGCTAGTCGTGGAAAGAATATAACACAACCCAACATTCTCCCACTTGCTGTTTTCTTTCCACAGGAAGCCACAAGAGAGCTTAGTCATTTATCCAGCCCTACAACGCCCATTGTTTCTCTACACCAAGAGAGCTTCTAAGAGTTCACAAATTTTGTCAATGCATCTAAAATATTCTTCAAAGTGTCCACCTTTACCAGCAACACCTTTTTGTCTTCTATCATATCTCTCACAAAGTGATACTAAACATCAATGTGCTTTGTCTTTGAATGATATACAGGGTTCTTTGCCAATAAAATTGCACTTTGGCTGTCACAGTCTATCCTTATAGCTCCCTGTACTAACCCTATACTTGAACACAATCTCTGCAACCAAACTGCTTCCTTGCTTGCATGAGTGTCTACCATGTATTCTGCCTCTGTAGTTGATAGTGCCACTACAGATTTCTTCTTACTCATCCAACTGACTGCACCTCCAAATGGTTTATACACATACCCACTTGTAGATCTTCTCTGATCCAGATCTCCAGCCTAGTATGCATCAACAAAGCCATGAATATCCAACACTCTGTCCAATCTTGGTCTTTTTTGGTAGCACAAACCATAATCACTAGCTCCACACAAATACCTAAAAACCTGCTTCACTATTGTCGAGTGCTCCTTCCCTAGTTTTGGCATAAACTTGCTCAATACTCCCACTACATGTGCAATGCATGGTCTAGTACAGACCATTGCATACATCAGGCTACTGACTGCACTTGCATATGGAACATGGGACATGTCTTCTTCCTCTTCTTGTGTCTTGGGACACTGTTCAATAGATAACTTCACACCTACAGGAAAAGGAACCTTCATCGGTTTACTATCCTGCATATTAAACCTCTACAGTATTGTCTCAACATACTTCCTCTGGTTTAACCAGAGCTTCCTCTTTGCCCGATCTCTTTTAATTTCCATGCCCAAAATATAGTTTGCAGCATCAAGATCTCTCATGTCAAATTTGGAGGACAATTGGGTCTTCAAATCCTGGATAATTTCTTTGTCATTTCCAACCAGCAACATATCATCCACATATAAGACTAGATAAATAACACAGTCACCAATTAATTTAAAATATACACAATGATCTGCTTTACTTCTGGTGAAGCCAAGTCCCTGTATAAATGTATCAAATTTCTGATACCACATCCTTGGTGACTATTTTAACCCATATAGAGACTTCTTTAACTTGCATACTAGTTCTTTCTTACCCTTCACCACAAAGCCTTCAGGTTTCTCCATGTAGATTTCCTCTTCCAGATCCCTGTGAAGAAATATTGTCTTCACATCCATCTATACTACCTCAAAATCAAAAGCAGCAAAAACAGATAAAAGTAATCTAATAGAAGTTACCTTGGCAACAGGAGAAAAAAATATCACCAAAATCAATTCCTGGCACCTAGGAATAACCTTTTGCTACCAACCGACCTTTGTATTGCTCCACCTTTCCTTTTGCATTTGTCTTCTCCTTGAACACCCATCTGCTACCAATGGGTTTCCTTCCAGTTGGCAACTCCACCAGATCGCATGCCTCATTTTTGTGCAAATATGCCATTTCATCAACCATGGCCTCTTTCCAGAGTTTGCAATCCTCTGAATCTACTGCTTCCTTCACAATTTTGGGATCATCATGAGTAATACATAAAGAAAAATTTGAATAGAAAGCAGATGGACTATACCTTTCAGATTGCCTTCTTTCTCGAACTGATCTTCTCACACCCGGAGTTTGTGGCTCTTAATATTTTGATTCCTACTCTGTTTTAGATTTTAATTCTTCCTCCTTAAGCTCAAACTCTATCTTCTTAGGTTCCTTTAGTTGAACTTCATGTTTAATAACATCTTTTACCTCTCTGAACACCACATCTCGGTTGTAAACAACCTTCCTTGTTACTAGGTTCCAAAGCTTATAACCCTTTAAACCATCCTTATACCCAATAAAGATGCAATTTTCAGATTTACTATCCAACATGGTGCGTCTCTCCTTTAGAACATGTACATATGCATCACATCCGAATACCCTCAGATGTGAAAGAGAGGGTTTCTTACCAGTCCATACCTCTTTTGGATTCTTATCCTCCAATGCTAATGAAGGTGATATGTTGACTAGGTAACATGTTATCTCCACCGCCTTTGCCCAGAATTCTTGTCCTAACCTGGCACCACTGAGCATGCTTCTTGCCCTTCCCATCAACGTCTTGTTCATTCTTTCTGCAACTCCATTTTTTCTCAAGTATGTATGGAGTAGTCTTATGTCATGCTATGCCACACTTCTTACAAAATTCTTCAACTTCCTTACTGCAAAACTCTCCACTGTTATTTTTCCTCAACACCTTTATCTTCTTCTCTGTTTGGTTTTCCACCAGAGCCTTAAATTCTTTAAACCTGTCAAAGACTTCAGATTTCTTCTTAAAGAAATATATCCATGTATTCCTTGAGAAGTCATCTATAAATGATACATAGTACACAGACTTACCCAGTGATGGAACCTTCACAGGTCCAAACACATCCCTTTGCACAAGTTCTAATATCTATTTCACCCTCTTACCACCAGAGGTGAAACTCACTTGATTCTGCTTCCCATATACACAATTTTAACAGAAATCAAAATCTAGAGAGATATTACTCATACCTTCTACCATACCTTTACCATGAAGTATTCGAAGGCCCTTCTCTCCAATATGTCCAAGCCTTTGATGCCACAACATGGTCTTCTCTCGAGAGACCACTAGATTTTCTGCTCCACTTTCAAGAACCACAGAGTCGTTGCACCCATCAACAATAGTGCTACCTTGCAGCTTGTACAAAGTTCCAATTTGAACTCCCTGCATCACTACCAATGCTCCCTGAACCATCTTGCAGATATCCTTCTCGAACACTATTTTTACACATGCATCATCCAGCTTGCTTACAGAAATCAGATTTTTGGACAATGCAGGAATATGCAGAACACCCGGAAGTGTTCTAACCCTTCCACCTTGCAACTTCAACTTTACTTTTCTGCCAACAATGATTCTAGCCTTCCTATCATCCTCTAAGAAGACATCACCACCATCGTATTTCTCATACTCGTAGAACAACTCTCTATGGAGAGTGAAGTGAAAGGATGCACCTGAGTCAATCAACCATGCCTCATGATCTACACGTGTACTTGAAGAAGCCAAGTACACATCCCCACCTTCATCTGAGGTGGTTTTCGCCTCTGTAGAAGGAGAATCATCAGATCCCTTTCCTTTATCATGAGCTTTAGATTTACAGTCCCTTTTGTAGTGCCCTTCCTTTCCGCATTTCCAGTATAGCACCTTTACAGGTTATCCTGGAGATTTAGATCTCCCTCTAGATTTAGATCTCCCACTCGATGAATTATTTTTCTTTCTGTTCTGGGATCATCCTCGTATAGAAAAGGCATCACCATTTTGGCTCTCCATATTTTTCCATCTCATCTCCTCCGTCAACAAGGATGAGACTATTTCATCAAATTGCAAGGCAATTGTATTGCTACCTATTGCAATAACTAGACTATCCCACGAATCTAGTAGAGAACACAACAAACTAATGCACTTATCTTCATCTAAAATTTTAATATCAATAGATAATAACTAACTTACCACCGTATTAAATGCGTTCAGATGCTCTTGTTAGAAAATTATATATTACAGAGCAATGGAACATATAAAATATTGCAGAAATATAAACACAAAAAACGCATAAAACAAGAGAGACACAGAGATGCGTGGTTCACCCAGTTTGGGCTACATCCACAGAGAAACAACCAGTCCTTATTTTATTATATTATCTAGCAAACTGAAGCGATACAACCTACAGCAGATCCATTGTAACACCCTCTTCACTCTCAATCTCCTCTCTCTTCCTCACTCAGAATACAGATATCCATAGACACAATACAATTCCCTCATATATAGTGAGGGGTTTCCTTCTAGGGAAAAAAACCATAAATTAAACATAACTTCTACTATCAGATCATCCGCCTAATGAATGGCCCAGATTGACTAGAAATTACTAGACTTTTACAAGGAAATTTTACATCTATTTTTAGCTTCGGGGGCACTGCCCCTGAACCCCCACTGGGGGACTACAGGCCCCTAGACACCCCAGCCGGGGGGGGACAAGTCTCCCCCGAACCCCCTTGTGTGGAGGGGTGTATAGTCTTCCTGGGGTATACATCCAGCTGAAACCTTTGAATACAAAAGATAATCAGGCTCCACACCCAACAATCTGCCACTAGGAGACTGATTATAGCAACTCCACTGCTACTTCATTTGCTAAACAATGACTCCACTTTGGACCTGGCTGTTTCTCATCTTCTTCATCATACTTGAAGACCAATTAAAACTGAGCAGATTCTTAGTTTCTCCCTAGTTACAACTTTTGTTAACATATCTGCAGAATTTTGGCTAGTGTGTATCTTTTCCAACTTCAACTGTCTATCTTCCAATGCTGACCATATGAAATGGTACTTGAGCTATACATATTTAGTCTTGGAATGAAATGTAGAGTTCTTTGCAAGATGTATGGCACTCTGGCTATCACTGTATAACCTGCCCAACTCCTGCTTCTTGCCCAATTCATCCAGAAACCTTTGTAACCAAATCATTTCTTCATAGCCTTTGTAGCAGCAACATACTCTACTTCTGTTTTTGAAAGTGAAACAACACTTTGGATTTTTGAAACCCAACTGACAGTTGTTCCACCTACAGTAAATACATATCCTGTAGTGCTCCTCCTGTTATCTCTGTCACCTGCCATATCTACATCAACATATCCCTGTAGAGCAATGTTTGAACCACCAAAGCATAATGTTTGATTTGTGGTACCTCTCAAATACCTGAGAATCCACTTCACTGCCATCCAATGTTCTTTTCCTGGATTGTTCATGTACCTGCTTACAACTCCCACTGCATGTGCAATATCAGGCCTTGTGCAAACCATTGCATACATTAAGCTTCCAACTGCTGATGTATATGGAACTTTAGACATATGAGCCATTTCTTCCTGAGTATTGGGACACACCTCCTTACTTAATTTGAAATGGCTAGCCAAAGGTATACTAACTGGTTTTGCATTCTGCATATTAAACCTTTTCAACACCTTTTCTATGTACTCACTTTGAGACAATGTTAATTTGCGATTCTTCCTGTCTCTAGTTATTCTCATACTAAGGATTTGTTTTGCAACACCCAAATCCTTCATTGCAAATGAGTTTGCCAATTTTATTTTGAGCACATTTATTTCCTGCATGTTCAAACCTGCAACAAGCATGTCATCTACATACAATAACAATATAATATAGTTGCCATCATTTTTCCTTTTGAGATAAACACAATGATAAGAGTGACATCTAGTATAACCTTGTTCAGACATAAACCTGTCAAATTATAGATACCACTGCCTTGGAGCCTGTTTTAATCCATACAAGCTCCTCTTCAACTTGCACACTAGTTTCTCCTTCCCTTTTACCTCATATCCTTGTGGCTACTGCATATATATCTATTCCTCCAAATCCCCATGGAGAAAGGTTGTCTTTACATCTAACTACTTAAGATGCAAATCTTCAGCTACTATTAGACTTAAAATAGTTCTGATTGAAGTCATTTTAACAACAGGAGAAAATATTTCATCAAAATCAATACCTTTCTTCTGTGCAAACCCCTTCACCACAAATCTAGCTTTGTACCTCTGTTTTCCTCCATCTTCTTCCTTCAGCCTGTAAACCCATTTATTTTGCAATGTTGTTTTACCTGCAGGAAACCTGACTAAGTCCCAAGTCTGGTTATGTGCTAAGGAGTCCATCTCTTCTTTCATGGCTTGCTCCCACTTCTTCTTGGTTTCTACATGCACTGCTTCTTCATAACATTCTGGTTCACCAGAATCAGTCAAAAATACATAATATAATGAAGGAGAGTATCGCTCAGGGGGTCTACTTATCTTGGTAGATCTTCTAACACCACCTTCAGGTGTTTGAAGTGCTTGTTGCTATTATGGTTGTTGTTTTGGTTGTTGATCATTATGATTTTCAGGCACCATCACTTTTCCTGTGATATCGTCAAGCACTATGTATTCTCTATTTTCTTTTTCTTGTTTCTTTTCTTGCAATTGATTCTTATAAAAGACCTTTTCATTTAATATTACATCTCTGATCCTAATGATTTTGTGATTTTCATAATCATATAAGTGATAACCAAAATCATTAACACCATATCCAATAAAGGTACATTTCTTTGATTTTGCCTCAAGCTTTGTTCTATTTTCTTTGATAATGTGGACAAAAGCTTCACAACCAAAAGTCTTTAAAAATAAGTAGTTTACCTTCTTACCTGTCCATGCCTCCTCTAGAATACCACCATACAAAGAACTTGAAGGCCCTCTGTTTATTAGATAAACAACAGTATCTACAACATCTGCCCAAAATTGTAAAGTCAATCCTGCATGAAATCTCATGCACCTTGCATGCTCCATAATTGTCCTATTCGTCCTTTTTGACACACCATTTTCTTGTTGTGTTCCTGGAACTATATTCTCTCTGCAAATTTCATTCTCTGAATAGTACCTGTCAAACTCTTTGCTGCAATATTCACCTCCATTATCTGATCTGAGACACCTCAACCTTTTCCCTGTCTCATTTTCAACCAAAGTTTTCCATTTCTTGAAAGTATCAAATACATCAAATTTATTTCAAATACAATAAATCCAGGTTTTTCTGGTTGCATCATCAATAAAAGTAACATAATAACGAGAGCCACCAAGATATGATACCTGAGAAGGTCCCCGTTCATCTGTATGCACAAGCTCTAATTTTTCGCTCTTCTTTTCTTTCCCAACTCTAAGGAATATGACTCTTTTTTGTTTTCCATAAACACAATTCTCATAGAATTTTAAATCAACATGCTTCAAACCTGGCAGCAAATTTCATGAGTGAAGAATTTGCATCCCCTTCTCACTCATGTGCCCGAGCCTATGATGCCACAATGTCGTATCTTCTCCTATGGAAGTTAAAGCCTTAACAGAGTTAGAAATACCATTGGATAAATACAATGTACCAACCTTTTCACCTTTTGCTATTACCAGGGCTCCTTTGGTGACCTTCCAAGCTTTATCTGTGAAATTTGTCACACAACCTTCACCGCCTAACTGCCCTGTTGAAATCAGATTTTTCTTCAGATCTGGAACATGCCTTACCTCCTTTAGTAGCCATTGGTTTCGATTTTGCTGTTTTACAAGAACCTTACCCATTCCAACAATTTTACGGGGTTTATCATTACCCAAATAGACTTGTCCAAAATCTCCTTGAACATAGTCATGAAAATATATCTTATCAGGTATGGCATGGAATGAGGCCCCTAAATCTACCACCCAAGAATCAGTAATATTTTAGAAAGAAAGAATCAAAGCATCTTGTAACACCTCACCTATCACATTTTCTTCATGATTGTTTTCTTATTGTGCATCTCCTTCTTTTCCCTTCCAAGATCTATAGTCTTTCTTTAGGTGTCCTTTCTTTATGTATTTCCAGCACACTATCCCCGATCTAGACTTGGATCTGCCTTTCCTTGATTTATTGCAATATCCTGAGCTCTTTCCTCTTTCCATTTTTCTCCCCCTAGTATCTGCAGTCAAAGCATTGCTTGATGTCTCACCGGAGCTTTTCTGTCGCATTTCCTCGCTAAGGATTGCGCCGATAACATCATCAAACTTTAAAGTACTAGATCCAGAGACAGAGTTACTAATGGCCATAACTAAACCATTCCAACTTCATCATAACAGAGCCCTAACTTCATCATCAAAATTTACCCATACATAACTTAACTGACTTGTAACTGTATTAAAATCATTTAAATGATCTGCAACAGATCCACCTTCTGAAATCTTCATATTAAATAAACGCTTCATAATAAATACCTTATTTGAGGCCGAGGGTTTTTCATATAGTTTGGCCAATGCTGACATTAAACCCTGTGTTGTCATTTCCTTTGAAATATTAATTGCTACCGACGTCGCTAGGCACAGCCGTATTGTTCCAAGTGCCTTTCTGTCGAGAATATCCCATTCTATGTCTGTCATACTCATCAGCTTATTTGTCTTTCCACTTAATGGTAGGTACAGATCTCTCTGATACAGATAATCTTCCATCTGCATCTTCCACAGTTGGTAGTTTTGGCCATTGAATTTTCGACCCTAAACCTACCATCTTCTGCCATTACTCCCACTCGAACCAGAAATCCTTCTCTCCTGCGAGTTTATCAGCCAAATAGACCTTCGGCTCTAATACTAGTTGTTAGAAAATTATATATTATAGAGCAATGGAACACATAAAATATTGCAGAAATATAAACACAGAAAATGCATAAAACAAGAGAGACACAGATATACATGGTTCACCCAGTTTGGGCTACATCCACGGAGAAATAGCCAGTCCTTCTTTTATTATATTATCCAGCAATTTGAAGAGATACAACCTACAATAGATACGCTGTAACACCCTCTTCGCTCTCAATCTCCTCTCTCTTCCTCACTCAGAATACAGATATCCATAGACACAATACAATTCCCTCATATATAGTGAGGGGTTGCCTTCTAGGGTAAAAAACCCTAAATTAAACATAACTTCTAGCGTTAGATCATCCACCTAATGAACGGCCCAGATTGACTAGAAATTACTAGACTTTTACAAGGCAATTTTACATCTATTTTTAGCTTCGAGGAGCTGGCCCCCTGACCCCCACAGGGGGGACAAGTCCCCCCCCGCACCGCCCCGCATGGAGGGATGTACAGTCTTCCTAGGGTATACATCCAGTAGAAACCTTTGAATATAGAAGATAATCAGGCTCCACACCAAACAACTCTGTTACCAAGTCTCCATCTTTCATCCTCAGGTTATAAAGCTTTTTCCGTAAGAACATTTTATTCACCAAAGACTTAGATTGGTACAAAGTCCCTAACTTATCCCACAAAGCCTTCATCATAGCTTCCCCTGATACATTCAGCAATACTGAATCTGAGACACACAATCATATTGTGCTCTTTGCCTTCTAATCCAACTTCTTCCATTCTTCATTGGACACTCCCGTTGGTTTAGTAACCAGATCTACCGCAATCCACTGATCTTTATCCACCAAATGATCCTCCATCTCGAGTTTCCACAACTCAAAACTTTGACCATTAAATTTCTTGATCTCTAGCTTTCCACTGCTCGCCATCTTCTTTCACCACTAGAATTGATCTCACGGATCTCCCACTGAACAGGGTCTACCACAGGCCCAAGTGAAACCCCTCACCAACAAAGGTGTCTCCTTGAAGCGAAAATAGCTCTGATACCAAATGCAGGTTTTAACATCGTACAAAAATTACCTACATACGAATTCTAAAACAAAGAAAATAAACAATGCGAGAGCAGAACACATAAAACACATATACATAAAGATTTTCCCCTAGATCCCAAAACAGAGACTACCAACTTGATTTTTCATTATGTTTCTTTCAATGTTACAATACATATTTATACATGCCAAAGCATCCAATACCATGGACCGAAAACCATCGCATCCAAAACCATGGACCAAAAACTATCGCGTCCAAAAAACATGTGCGAAAATCATGCACAAAACCATAGGCAGGTCTACCCCGGACCCCATAGAGGGGGGTTACTTGCACCCCTAAAACCCCCTATGACCCCCTCGCTATGAAATCGACGCAATGAATGGGGGGCTCCGCCCCCTCTTTAACCCCCTTGTTAACTATGTGGGCTAGTCGTGGAAATAATATAACACAACCCAACACGCTGTGATTTCCAATTACAACACATACATACGAAATTCCTTCAAAGCCTTGACTAGTGCATAGGCTTGTTTCTCCAATATGTTATATTTCATATCTACATCCCTTAGGACTTCGATGAAGAAGGCGATGGGCTATTCATAACCGTCATTATTTTTTTGTAGTAGCACTGCAGCAATAGTATGTTGAGAGGTGAAAGAAAAGATGTAGAAAGGCGCAGAATAGTCAGGGCTGAATAGTATCAAGGCTTCATCCAAAGCTTATTTAATTCTAATGAATGAATCTCGGGGGGTAGGGCTCCACTTGACTTCATTTTCCTTCTTAAGCATGTTTGTAATACCCTCACCAATTTTTGCATAGTTGGCTATGAACCTCCTCAAGAAATTTATTCTCCCCAAAAGGCTTGAACCTATTTCTTATTCCTGGGAAAAGGAATATGGTTGATTGATTGAAATCATTTAGGATCAATCTTCATAACCTCTCATGCTACTATGTGTCCTAGTAGCTTCCCCTCACTCGGGGTGAACTGAGATTTCTTAGGATTCAGAGAAAGACGATACCTCCTGTGTTTCTTAAATGTGAGCTTTAAGTGGAGGATGTGCTCTTCATCAGTCTTGGAAAAGACTGTGATATCATCTAAATAAACCACCATGAATTTTTCTTTCTCCCCTATGAAATTTATGTCCATGGCTCTCTAAAATGTGGCCCCTACATTAATAAGACTGAAGGGGATGAGAGAATACACGAACGTTCCCCATGGGGTGGTGAAAGCAATTTTCATTTGATCATCGAGGTGGACGACCACCTGGTTGTAACCCAAAAATCCATCCATCATGGACATTCTGGCTAAGCCAACCACCTTCTGCAATAAATAATCCAACTTGGGCAGTGGGTAGTTTTCTTTCATTGATGCCCTGTTTAGATTCCGAAAATAACACAAAGCCTTATTTCTTCGCTCTTTTTCCAGACATGGACTAGGTTGGCCACCCATTCATACTACCTTAAAGGCAATATGATCTTTGCATGTAGCATCTTTCTCACCTCTATTTCAATGGAGGGGAGTAAGAGTGGATTTGTTTTCTTGAGTTTCTATTTGGATCACTTTATTCCACTCTTCAAAGGAATCTTATGCTGAATGATGTTGGTATCAAATGCTTTCAAATCCTCATAAGACCAAGAAAATACATCCTTGTAAACTTTGAATAGATTTAAATACCTTTTTCTGTATTGCAAGGGGATTCCTTTTGATAGCCTGATCATCTGGGGTTACTCCTCTAAGCCAATGTTGCAGTCTTCTACTTGATCATCTATCTTCGGTGCCCTTGGTTTGGAGACTACGTCGTCCTTATAAAAAATCCTTTCTAGAGGGAATAGTATTCGAGGGATGGTATTCCCTTTTAGTTGAAAAATTTTCACCCAGCCACTGTGTCTTTCCATGAAGTGGCTTCTTGATCTTCTTCTTCTTCTTCTTGATTGATGGTGGAGTGGGCGAACTCCCCAATGAATTCTATGAATATTTTCACCTACTCATCATCCTTGAATACCTGCCAGTGCTTGAAATTATCAGGTATTGAGGGTTTGTATTTGACTTCTACCTCATATCTGAGGATCGGATTTTGAGGGGGCTTGAAACTACTCGCTGTTATGGCAAGGGAGTTAGCCATCCTATTTCCTTCCCTTGGAAAAAATTGGATATTAAAGGCCAGGAATAAATTATCAATTAGATCCCACACTTCATTTTGGTACGTCCTTAGTCTAGGATGTTTAGCCTGGCATTGATTTCTGATCTGCCTTACGACCTGCTCAGAGTCTCCATAGACCGTTAGGCATTCAATATTCATATTTTTTTCCTTTTGTAACCAAATGAAAAATGCTTCATACTCTACCATGTTGTTGGTTGCCTCAAATTAGAACTTGAATGAGAGGGGTATCAGGTCACCCTCTGGAGATACCAACAATATTCCAACTCCATTTCCCTCTTTTGAGTTTGCGCCGTCGAAGTACAACTTCCATACTTCATTTCATTTGCACGTTGGTGCTCTAACTGCCTTGTTAGGTGTACTGATGTTTCCTCTAATAAGGTCTCATCTTCCTATAGGAATAGGCAGGAGAGGTTAGTTTCTTTCCCATGCACTTGGGAATTTTTTGAGCCTTTAGCTGGGGTCACAATTTTTACAAACCTGGACTCTTTGTACAACCTCCTTTGCTCGCCTCCAAAAGTGGGGATAGTGGCATAAGTCAGATCTAACTTGATAGAGCCCCCCACCTTGGAAGCCAAAGATCTAGGCAAGAGCATGTCGAACTAAGGAGGAATATCGGCCACCACTATGTCCTTAACCACACTCTTCAGAGGGATCTGAGCTAGGTTTACCACTAGATCCTTTATCATTCCTAAGCACTTGAAACTCTTAGAGTCAAAGGAGTATAGGTCCTTGTATAGTCTAGTGATCTTGAAGCCTAGTTGTTCCATCACTGTTAATGGTATGAGGTTGTGTGAGGCTCTGAATTCCAACATGCAATTATGCAATAAGAGGTCATGGATTACTATGGCCACGTAGAAGGGTGCAGTAGAAGGATCAAGCTCTTGCACATGGGGCACAAAAACAACCAATAGCCTCTCCTCTTGGAGGCTTAAACTATCATGGGTTGGTGCTGATGTGGTTGGAAGCCTGAATTGGGAGACTTGAGCTTTATAAGTTGGCTTCTTTAGAAGCTCAATTAGAGGAATAGGAATTTTTACCTTTTCAAGCTCCTTCTAGAGATTGAATGCAGGTTGGAATTTTTCTATACCTCTATTGAAGCCCCGGAAATCGGGTCTACAACAAGGGGGATACCCACCCGGTCCGAACCTTGGTTAGCAGCTCCTTTTCTGTTTGGTATAGTGGGTCCGACTGGGGATATGGGACCAGTTTCCCAATATATGTGTGTGTGTGTTGAGAATTGATATTTCCTTTCTAATAGTTCCTAAGTAAAATGCTTTTATTCTAAATCTAATCTAACAACATGCAATTGTATTCTGATAAACAAAAATATCTAATTCTAAACTAACCCAAGATGTAATATTTCCGTTATGCGATCTAAAATGATTTCAAATAACAGTTGGTAATAAAGATCATTCAACTGCTATGAGAAAAGAATTCAATAAAGATAAACCATTTCATATAAAAATTTAGATGAAATAGTTGTGAAAAACATATCGCATAATAAGCTACTCATATATTAAACATAAATAAATAGCTATCACCATATAGAAGTGCCAAATGATAACTCAAGCATTCACGCATTCATATATAAATAACTGAACATGAATATCACCTTAACACATAAGTAGAAATAGTTAAGAGATAAAAGTACCATTTATAACTAGTTCTACTCATGAGCTTCAAGCAATAATGATTTATCTCTTCTTAATCCAACATCCACTAAGAGTACAAAAGTGCAACATCAGTAGTAGATATTAAACACGAATATCAATAAATCCTGTTCCATTCATTCATCAAAACCTCCTTGGAGGGTGAAAAAGTGCATGTTCTGAGGACAAGTTTTTGAAAAATTTCAGGACCCTTCTCTAAATGCATGAGAAGGGTTTAAATACTACTAACTAAATCTAAAAATAATTTATTACAAAAATGTAGGATGCGGTTTAAATGACCGTCCTCATTTCAGGCAAAAATAAAGCAAAATTAAAACTAAAATTAAATCTAAAACTAAAACTAATAATTAATTATCTATGTATCTGTTCCTTGTAATCGCAAGCATTCAGCATTTGCTTGAGGAGAATTGGCTGGCCGACTTCCAACTTTAGCAGTCCTGCGAAGATAGAATCAGTAAGAGCTGGCGCCATCTTCTCGGTAGAATTGATGATACATTTGAGAGTCATGCACTGGCTATGTGGTTTTACCAAGTACGCCCAGTAAGAATCCCAATTCAACTTGGTTAACCTTTTGATTGACTCTGCCCTTTCTTGAACCTTCTATCTCCAGCTTGTCTGTAGATGCTGTACATTCGGTAGATATCTACATACCGCTTGATGATATACCTGATAAATACCACTGGTCTAGAATTCAAGTTTTTCCTTTCGCCTTTAGCTCTTTTTTCTACAAATTTCCGAGCTTACAAGCAACTAAGTGATTAGAGGCTTTCCATCTCGAAGGGTTTTGCCTGAATCGTGCATTGGAAACTGCCTCCGTTTCTTCATCTGGGCTTCCCTGGTGCGATTTTTGTCTCTTGTGCACTTTTTGTTAGAGGATATAAAGCTTAAATTTTGTGAAAATAACGACTCTATGAGTTTGTGGTTTTGAGCTTTAAATTCTCCATACGTGATATCAGCCTTATCTAGTATACATTTAACCATGTCCGTGTATGGAAGAATTTTGGGCCTCGCCACTATCCTGTGCAAGAATGAACATGCTAGGTCTGTACTAGACTCCTCAGAAGACCTGTGTGAGTCTGCAGTAGCTGTAACCTCCATTACCTTGGGATCTTCTTCCTCGAGTAGAATGTACATGCCTTCCCAAGTAGTAATACCAGCATCTTTGTTACAGGTGGTGTCTGTGTATAAGGGCGTCATTTCTTTATCTTCAGAACTCGGAGCTTTACCCTTCTTTTCCATAATATCCTGAACAATGCTATGTATACCTCTCTGCTCTTTGCTCCTGCAGTTTACAAATGAGGTGAGAATGATGATAAGAAAAAGGCGACGGGAAAGCTTTAAATGCGAAAAACATATAAAATATACCACCTTACGTGAAATGGCTCTTCGATAAGATCAAAACCATATTTCATTAATGATTGCCAACTAACTCATTAATTAACCTTAATGTACATAACCGGGCCTCGGTTTATGGAAAAATATTTTTCGAACAACAAGCCATGAAGATCTATGATTGCAATATCACAATATCGCAGATTGCAATATCGCAAATCTGTTGCGAGTGGTAATCATCCGTCAATATGTTTTCTACGAAATGCAATTTGTGAGATGCGCCATTGCATATTGGTGGTTTAAGGCATTTCAGTGTAAGGTGATGTTTGAGGCATGTGATGTGATGAGGGTATTTTGATGTGTGATTTTTCATTGCGATTTCGCAATCTTAGAATTCCGCTTTTAGGAAGGCATCCATTATCCTTTTTGCGATGCGATGCGCCTTAAGGAGTGATTTTATTCCAACTTATCATAAAACTTAAGTCTTTTTAGATTTTTCGAGGGTATTCTCCTAAGTTTATGATAGTAAGTTTTATTGAAAAAGGAAATACAGGCATTAATCAATTTTTTAAATTTTTGAATAAGGGTCCCCACTTATTTAGTATTAGCGATAAAACTAAATAAGAAGGGGGGTTGTTGCTGGCCACAACAATTGGCGATTCACTTGGAAGAACCAGTTATCTTTGATTTTCTTTTGAATTTTCTAAACTTCCAAAGCAGAAATTTTTCTAGAAAATCAAACTTTATTATGAAAAGATAAAATACATTATGATTTTAGTTGTCTATGATAGTTTGTTTCTTCTATGTTAACTTTGGTTATTTACTTCCTAGAGCTATTCATTGTATCTACATCAGTCACTACTTGGATTATAAAGATAAAAACAAAGCCTTCTCTGTAAATCAGTTTTAAATTTGCTCATTTGTCGTAGGTAGAGCCTCTGCTGCCAGCAGGCATTTATAGCCTCTACAGGGTTACTTGTTACTCAGCAATGATCCTGTATCCCACCTAGAGAAATATACAATTTTCAAAGAGAAATCCATATCTACACTTATTGCTTTCATTTTCTTTTAATCCTTAAAGAACAATGCCTTGGTTTGGTAGCCAAATTATGACAATGCCACTCACTTGATTTATAGCTTTGCTAAACAAGCTGGCTCTTGATGAGACCCCTTGTCTTTTGATTGCAACAATCTTGAGTCATTGCCCTGTTGTGGTATGCAGTTTTGGAAAAGTCAGCAAGCTATAATATCTATGATCATGATAAGTCAGCTCGTGATGAGACTTCTTATTCTTTAAGTTAAAGTGTATCATTGGATTATTCCTTGAAGCTCGTAATTCCCTAGGTGAGGAGGAAGTCAATGTTTCCTTAAGAATAGCTCTGGACGACAATGGTAGAGTTTTTTGGAAAGAGCTTTTCTACAGAGAATCTTTGTTTTCTTATTGATACCTTTCATTTGACTGATATAAAACAAATTCCTACTAAAGGTCGTTTTTTTATCAAAATTTACAAAGTTGAAACTAGTATCATTTTCAGACTTATAGCCTTTGACTGTATCTTTCAATAATAATGACCAATTTTCTAAATCATTTCTATTTATACAAGCGAAAAAACAAAATCTAAAAGAAATACTTGTCTTTTTCATGAATTCCAAATGTAACCATTTACAACTAGTTTTATTATGAAAATAAAGGAAAAGCTAATCTATAAAAATAGAAGAATGATCTCCTATGGAAAGTATTTTTTGAGGATCTATCTGTTAACAGGTAAAGATTCTCTTTTTCCTGTTAAATCCTGTAACATAAAAGTAGATGGGCCTATGATTTCTGCAATTTGGAAAGGGCCAAGCCACATTCGTTGAAATTTCGTATGTTTTCCCTTTTCCTCGTGAGCCTTGTCCCATTTTAAAACTAGATCTCCCATCTGAAAGTCCTTTCTAGATATCATGTTTGAATCAAAGAAGCTTTTACTAATGCTTGGTGATGAGCATGAGTTATTTTAGCCTGTTTTCGTTGCTCTTCTAGCTTAAGTATTTTCAGCTGCCTTAGTTGTAAGGAAGAAGTTGGTGCTTCATCAATATATTGAACTAAGGCCAAAGAGGGAATTAATAGATGAGTTGGAAGAACCACTTCTTTCCCATAAACTAAATTAAAGGAAGAAGTGCCAATAGAGGCTTTCTGTGTTATTCAGTTTGGCCATAGAGCATATGTTAAAGATTTGTCCCAATTCTTATGATTCTGGTCAATGGTTCGCTTAATGATTCTGATTAAGTTTTTATTCGTAGATTCAACTAACCCATTCCCCTCTAGGTAATAATTGGCAGAGTATTTAAGCTTAAAACCTCTTTTGAGTGACAATTCAATCATAGCATTGCCATAAAAATACGATGCATTATCAAACATTAAAGTAGAGGGTAAACCAAACCTGGTGATTATGAACTGATCTATGAAACCAATAATGTGTTCGGCATTAGCTGTCTTGATAGGAACTACTTCTACCCATTTAGTAAAATAATCTGTAGCTGTAAGGATATACCTATGCTATTTAGAAGAGTGAGGAACGATCTCACCTATTATATCCAATCCCCATTGATCAAAAGGTTGTTCAATGTTGATTGGTTGCAAAGGCAACAATGGTTTCTTTTGTCTCCCAGCAGCAGTTTGACAAACTTGACATTTCCTTACGTAGCTATGCACGTCTTTGAATAGTGTGGGCCAGTAATAGCCTGCGCGGAGGATTTTATGTGCAGTAGCATCTCCAGCATAATGTCCACCTGCTGGTCCATCGTGGAGTTCCTGCAACACCTTTTCAGCTTCAGATTTCTCAAGACATCTAAGGAGAACAGAATCATAATTCATCCTAAAAAGTACATCGTTCACGAGCTGATATTGCTTAGCCTTCAACCTTAGAGCTCTTTTCTTTGTATAATCGAGGTTTGGGGGGGCATATCCATTCTTCAGATAAACTATGATATCAGCATATAATGAATCAACATCGTTTAGGCTTACCTTGTACTTTTTTATCTCTGTAGATGGTATTTCAGAAATAAGCGATGCTTCAACCAACACTTTGCAAAAGCCTTGACCTTTTACAATATTTGCTAGCTTAATTTCAACATCATATTCTTGTAATGCGGTAACCCAATTGGCTCTTTTCTCACCCACATCTTTCTGTACTAAGATATTTCTTACTACTGGAAACGGTACTATGATTTTTGTATCGGGTCTAAAATATTTTATCGCTTTGAAAACAACATAAACTTGTTTCTCTACGTCTGAATAATTTAACCTAGCCCCTTATAGATTTGAACTGAAAAAAGCAATTTGGGCTTCTGCCTTGTCTTGATTTGCTTGAGTGAGTATCACAGCATATGAGCTATCAGAGGCAAATGTATATAAAATGAATGGATCAGAAAAATTTGGAGTTGCTAAATACAGAGCGTTAATAATTTCTTGTTTGATTAGATTGAATGCTTCATATTCGTCTTGGCCCCATTTGAAGATTGAGTTATTTTTAATCATTGCTTGTAAAGGAGATACAATTCTTGAAAAATCTTGAACAAATCTCTTTACAAAATTAATCTGACCAAGGAAAGATTGCATAGCTTTCTTGTTGTGAGGCAAAGGTATTTCAGAAATCTCCTTGGTTCTGTCGGGATCAATATGGATTCCAGATTTTGACACTATAAATCCAAGAAGTTTTCCTTCACTTAATGCAAAAAAGGACTTTTTTGGGTTAAGTGAAACTCCATACCTTTGACAATGTTGGAAGATCTTTTTTAAATCTCTGAGATGATTCCCTCACTTCTTGGATATACAGTTATATCATCCAGGTAGATTACCACTAATTTGTTTACTAATCCCTTAAATGCGATGTACATGGCCCTTTGGAATGTGGCACCAGCATTGATCAGACCAAAAGGCATCTTTTGATATGCATAAGTACCCCATTTTGTTCTAAATGTGGTCTTTAATTGATCATCGGGACGGACCAAAACTTGGGTGTAGCCGGAGAAACCATCCAAGAAGGACATTAATTCTGATCCTGCAACTGCCTGCAATATTTGCTCCATAGGAGGCAAAGGAAAATTATCTTTTTGGTAGGCTTTGTTAAGATTTCGAAAGTCAATGCAAATTCTAATGTCTCCATTCTTCTTTCTAACAAGAACCATGTTGGAAACCCATTTAGAATGTCGAACGAGAAAAATGATTTTGGCTTTCAATAACTTATTGAGCTCAGATTTGATCTGGTTTTCTAGATTAGGATGGATCTTTCTCAGCTTCTGCTGGACAAGTTTTTCATCATTTAATATTCAGATAGTATGTTGGATGATAGAAGTGTCGTAAGTCTTAATTTCATCGTAGTTCCAAGAAAAGACACTTTTGTATTGTTTCAAGAGACGAACATACGCTAATTTTTCTTCAGGAGCTAGGGCAAGTCCTAGGTTGATATTTTGTGGCTTGGTATCAGTTCCTAGAGTTACTAATTCATAGTTCAGAGTTGAACTTTGAAGTTTTGAATTGGTAGATCTTTTGAATTGATCTTTCAAATCATATAGGTCTTCTAATTTGACTACTGACTTTGGCATAGCATTATTAGTGCTATCTTGTTGCAATTGTTTGTCATGTTGGTCCTCATCAATTATCTGATTGGTGTAAGATCCCTCAGATGTGAGGAAGCTTACATTATCAAGATCATCGTTGAAAATTCTCCAATTGGTAATGTTATCAGGAATCGAGGGTCTAAAGATTAATTTGATTGAAAATCTATTGAGACTATAGTCTTCTGAGGGAATGAGCTTGGAAGCTATGTTTGCCAAGAGGTCGGCACTAGCATCCTAGAGTCTAGGAATTGATGAAATATTAAACGCTATAAAATGTTCAGTCAGATCTTGTACTAAATCTTGGTAATGCTTTAAATGACCTGATAGACAATGTATAGTATTCCATACCTATCTGATAAGAATTTCAAAATCTCCGAAGATGTGTAGATATTTGATGTCTAATCCAATTACTTTGTATAATCCTTGGACTAAAGCCTCGTATTCTGTAGTATGGTGTAATTGAACTCGAGTCTACAAGTTAACATAGTTTTGTTTCCCTTTGGACCGATAGATACGCATCCTACTCCTGCTCCTTCGTTAGACTTAGAACCGTCAAAAAATAACTTCCAAAATAAAGATTTATTTACAGGACTATCTGTAAAATTAATAAATTTAGAACTATCTGTTTGAGAAACAATTTCTACTTGAGATAAAACAGAATTTTCTAAGTAAGGTGAAGTGTGAGAATTAAAATTTCCTAAGAAAGAATCAACAAAATAGTTGCCAATAATATTATTGATGTATGCTACTGGTTCATTTTCTCCTTCCAATTCTGTTACTATGTATTTCTGATGTCTTTCTCACTCAACCTTTATCTAATTTGGTTTACCATTGTAAGGGAGCCACATGTGCGACCAATCGGTTGCAAAGTATCCATGAAGTTTTTCTGACCAATCTCTACTAAGAATTAAGCCATAGAATTTTGGAATGTCTGCAACTAAAATGTCGATAACTTGACATACCTTTGGATTAGATGACAGCCTTGTGGTAACCTAATTTAATTCGCCAATCACTTCAACTTGCGACCGATCCAGCTGCACTATGTGCACAATAGATTTTTGAGGTTGAACGTTCAACTTTGCACATATTGATTTAGGTAAGATACTAGATGAAGCTCCAGAATCAACTAAACAATTATGCAATTTTTTGTTGAAAACTTCATAAGTAAGAAGAAATGGGGGAGTATGAGATCTCTACCTTCCTCCAATTAAAGTGATGTCGTTAAGATCAACTTTATTAATCACATTAGTTGGAGGTCTTCCCATCTCATGAGAAGATTGAGAGATTACAGCGGTGGGCAATGCAACTGGTACTACATGTAATTCTTTCAAATGTATCCTTTGCTGATGTTTTAACTTGCTCAATTCATAAAAAGCAATATTAACCCTAGTCTTTGTTATGAAACCAGCTCAAGAAAAGATCGAAAAGATATAAAAGATAGATCAACGCCTTAGAATTCAGCCTCTTCGAGGGGGAAACCTTTTTTACATTACATAAATGAACAATTCTTGGATGATACAAATGACAAAACCTCCTTTCTATATATAGGAGTCTAAGGAGTCACAATATAACCCAGCCGACCTAACAATAATAATATAAAGCCACAAAAATAACAATAGAGGGATTTTATGGGGCACAGTAATAACAATATGGGGATAACAGGGGCACAACAATATTAATAAGGGATGCAACTACAATATTAATGGGGTAATCACTAGTATTATAGGGACCCAACATGCCCCTCTCCTTCAAAAAAGTGTTGTACTCAACGCTTGAGTAGTTCTGGATGCTTCTGTATAAAATTCTCATCCTCCCATGTGGAATCTTCAGTGGATAAGTTCTTCCACTTGATAAGATACTCTAAAATTAATCGATTTCGTAGCTGTCGAGTTCTTGTTTCTGTGACTGCTTCCGGTTCCAATATAATTTTTTCTTCCTCGTCAAGTTCTGGCAATACTGTTTGAACTGGGAGCTTGTCGCCTATAACCTTCTTTAAACATGAAACATGGAAAACTGGGTGCAATCGAGAAGCTGCAGGAAGCTCCAATTTGTATGCCATAGTACTAAACTTTTGCAACACCTTGTACGGACCATAATACTTTGGTGATAATTTATTATCCTTCTTAGCTTGCTTGAGGGACATTTGCTTATATGGTTGTAGCCGCAGGAATACCCAATCACCTACATCAAAACTTCTTTCACTGCGATGTTGATCTACCTGTTGTTTCATTCTATTCTGTGCCAACACGAGGTTATCCTTTAAGAGTTGGAGGACTTGTTGTTGATGTTCGATGCGATGTTCCACTGCTTGAACCTTAGAATTTTCTCTTAAATATGATGTGATGGATGGTGGCTGATATCCATAAAGTGCCATAAATGGGGTCATTTTTGTTGTTGTATGGAAGGAAGTGTTATATACCACCATTCAGCTAGAGGTAACCATTTGACCCATTGTGTCTGTTTATCAGATACAAAGAAACGAAGATATCCTTCCAAACATTTGTTTACTATCTCAGTTTTCCCATCAGATTGAGGATGATAAGATGAGCTATGAAATAACTGAGTACCAAGACAAGAAAATAATTTTGTCCAAAAATTTCCAGTGAAAATGGGATCTCTGTCACTTACAATAATCTTTGGTTTTCCATGTAGCCTTTGAATTGTTTCCATAAATGCAGTAGATATTGTACTGGCTTTAAATGGATGTGATAATGCACAATAGTGTGCATAATTGGTAAGTCTGCCAACTACCACCATGATGACACTCTTTCCCTCAGACTTGGGTAAACCTGTGAAAAAATCCATTGAAACCTCCTCCCAACGTTGGCTTGGAATGGATAAAGGTTGTAATAGACCCGGGGTCTTAATTGTTTCAACTTTATTTTGTTGGCAAACCAAACATTCCGCCACAAACTTTTGAATATCCAATTTAAGGCCATCCCAAAAAGATTCCTTCTTAACCTTGTGGTAAGGTTTTAAAAATCTTGAGTGCCCTCTTAAGGGAGAAGTGTGCAATTCCATAAGAATCTTTTGTTTTAGTTGGGAATTCTTACAGAGGTATAAGCGATATTTGTACCATAAAGAATCATTTTTCCAGCTAAATGTATCAGACGTACTGGAATCTTGTTTTAACTTTCGAATAAGTACCCACACTTCTTCGTCATTCTTCCATTCCTCCCTTGCTTCGTTTATCCAATCTGGTTGGATAATAGAAATGGCGCACAACAATGCTTCCACATCCTCATCCTTTCTTGAGAGTGCATCTTCCACCACATTTTGCTTCCCTTTTTTGTAGATGATTTCAAAGTCATAACCCAACATCTTTGTGACCCACTTTTGTTGCTCTTCAGAGGATAATCTTTGTTCTAAAAAGTATTTAAGGCTATCATGATCTGTTTTTACCTTGAAGTGTCTTCCCATTAGGTAGGGTCGCCATTTCTTAAGTGCATGGAGTATTGCCAACATTTCCTTCTCATAAATAGCTTTGTGTAAAAAATTTCCCTTGATTGGACGACTTTCAAAAGCAATGGGTCTTTCATCTTTCATTAAAATAGCACCAATTCCATTTCCTGAAGCATCACATTCCACAATAAAGGTTTTTGTGAAGTTTGGTGTAGCTAAGACCGGTGCTTGGCACATTGCCTCTTTAAGATGTTCGAAGGCCTTTGTTGCTTTTGGAGTCCATGAAAATGCATCTTTCTTCAATAAAGTTGTTAGAGGTGCTGCTATTCTCCCATAATTCTTAACAAACTTGCGATAATACCCTATCAACCCAAGAAATCCTCGCAGATGCTTTATGGATGTGGGGATTTTCCATTCCTTAATGGCTTTAATTTTGCTAGGGTCTACCTTAACTCCTTCATGAGATACAATATGACCCAGATATTCCACCTCTTGTACTCCAAAGAAACATTTGGATCTTTTTGCATATAATTGTTTCCCCTCCAATAGTTGTAGCACCCTATCAACATGTTCAACATGATCCTTCCAAGACTTGCTGTAGATTAGTATATCATCAAAAAATACTAACACAAATTTTCTAAGGAATGGTTTGAAAATTGAATTCATCAAACCTTGAAATGTTGAAGGTGCATTGGTAAGGCCAAAAGGCATGACCAAAAATTCATAATGACCCTCATGAGTTCTAAATGCTGTTTTCAGAATATCCTCAATCTTCATTCTGATTTGATGATATCCTGAATGAAGATCCAACTTGGTGAAGTAAATTGATCCATGCAATTCATCCAGTAATTCATCAATGACAGGAATCGGAAACTTATCTTTAATAGTAAGCTTGTTGAGCTCCCTATAATCGGACACATGCGCCATGATCCATCCTTATTGTGCACTAATACTACTGGAGCAGAGAAAGAACTTTGACTTGGTTTAATTATACCAGCCTCTAGCATTTCTGCAACCATACGTTCAATTTCACTCTTTTGGGCATAGGGATATGTGTACGGCCTGATGTTTGGAGGAACACTTCCTAACATTAGATGAATAGCATGATCATGATCATGAATAGGTGGGATACCTTTGGGAGTCTCAAATACCTTGAAATGATTGTTCAAGACATTTTGAAGATCTGGAGAAATAGATGATTCCAATGTGGAAACATCTAGCGAACATAATTGTCCAATTACACCCCTTTGTTCCTTTTTTAGAAGCTTTGTCATACGGTTAGAGCTTATTATCTTTCCTGGTTTCCCTGCAATACCCCTTAATTCAACTTCTTTTCCTTCCACAGAAAATTTCTTGAAAAGTTCTTGAAAATTAAAAGCTATTGTACCCAAGGATTGTAGCCATTGGACTCCTAGTACAACATCAACACCTCCCATTGGAATGGAAAGCATTGGGCTAGTCAATACATATTCTCCCATCAATAGCTTGATATTATGGCACTTTCCAGAGCAATTTATTGTTCCTCCATTTGCAACCATCACTTGACACTCTGGTGCTGGATCTAAGAAGCAATTCAATTCTTTTGCTACCTTACAATCAATAAAATTGTGGGTACTTCCTGAATCAATCAACACTATTACCTTTTTCTTCTTGATTTGTCCTTCTATCTTGATGGTTTGAGGAGTGGTAATTCCAGCCAATGCATTACAAGATATGGTCGGATTCATTTCTTCTTCATCTAGGCTTTGTTCCTGGAGTATATCCTCTTATTTTGACCTTTCTTGCTCCTTTTCTTCTTCCTCTTCGCAATCTATGTAGAATAATTTCTTCTCAGCACACTTATGACCTTTAGTGTATTTGCTATCACAACTGTAACAAAGCCCTTTTGCTCTTTTTTCTTCCAATTGTTGTGGTGTCAACCTTATAGGTTGTGGAAGACTAGGGGCAACAACACTTCCATCTTTATAGTTGTGAGTGGTATGCTTCCTAGATGCCATAATTTTGCTTTCCATTTTTCTTGCTAACCTGAATGCCTTCTCTAATGAATCAGGTTCCCAAAGGCGAACATCATGTTGGATATTATCCTTTAAAGACCCTATGAACACATCAATCCTATGCTCCTCTGGAATATTTTTTACCCTTATGTTCAACTTTTGGAACTCCTCAATGTGATCCATTATTGAACCCTTTTGTTTGAGACTTATCAATTGGCTAAAAAAAGTGTTGCTTTTTGTATCCTCATAATGTGCTATCAATTCTTCCGTAAAAATTGCCCAAGTGATAATTTGTTTATGAGAGCAAAGCCATTGATACCACACAAGCTGATTTGGTTCCAAATATAAAGTTGAAATACGTACCTTTTGTGTGTTTTGCACATTATTGAGATCGAAAAATTGCTCCATCTGTAATATCCATGTTGCGGGATCCTTGCCATCAAACTTCCTCATATCGATTTTTGGAATATGGTGGGTCTTCGATCCCACATTAGAGTCTATGAAATCATGATTAACATTTCTTTTGTTCACATCATGAGTTTCCTTTACAACCTTTTCACCATTAGTAAGTATTTCTTGTAGAAAATTTGTCAAATTTGTCTTCAAATCTACCATGTTTGTCTTCAAATCTGTCTTCAAATCTGCCATGTCTCTCTTAAAATCTGTCTTCAAATCTATCTTCATATCATCCATCTTAGCTTCTATGCCCTTTATCTTAGATTCCACGCCATTTATCTTAGCTTCTATTAGCTTTTGTGAGCGTGACATTTGTTGCACTTGTTCTTGTAATTTTGATATATCATGTAGCATTTCTTCCTCTTCTTCATGAGTCATGCTAGGGCTTTCAAGTTGCTTACTAGGTGTTTGCATTTTCTTTCCTCAGGGCATTCGTTACCAATAATAATGCTCTACTATGCCCTTTGAATTCCTTCAAAATAAATTTTCAAACCAATCTTAAGCAAAAATTTAAAAGAATCTACACACCTTTTTTCACTTTGTAGGAGCTCGATATTGCCTCTGATGTATCTCTGTAATTTTGGATCATCCAGTTCTAAAATTACGATTTGTGGTAGCCCTCTGTGTCATCTTTCCAATGCCACCAGTCTGATCCCAATTGGATTCTCCAAGGAAGAGTTATGTCAAATATCCCACAGTGACCTGATTATAGACTAGTTCAGTAGAGCGAACTTGTACGATGTGCCACATCTCCCTGTTTCGACCTTTGGCTCTGAAAAAGATATACAAGAAACTAAAATCCGTCCTCTTTTTTTACCTTCTTACGAAATTTCAATCCAGTGCTCAGAGAGAAATTTATGATGATTTTCCCCAGGTCACCTGTTTGGAATTTAATTCAGGAGCCTGCAAAAAGACCAACTTCCTCAGATCATATCTCCGCAAATATAGCGTGAAATGATATGAAATTTGGACCCGAGATTCAGTGCGATTTCTTCTCAAATGGGTTTTTTTTTTTAGCTTTTGAAACCTCGCAGAAAAAAAGTTATAGTGAAAATTCCACGATGATCTATTTGGAGCAGCGAAACCCTAGAATCCAAAGCTCTGATACCAAATGTTATGAAACTAGCTCAAGAAAAGATAGAAAAGATAGATCAACGCCTTAGAATTCATCCTCTTCGAGGGGGCAACCTCCTTTACATTACATAAATTAACAATTCTTGGATGATACAAATGACAAAACCTCCTTTCTATATATAGGAGTCTAAGGAGTCACAATATAACCCAGCCGACCTAACAATAATAATATAAAGCCACAAAAATAACAATAGAGGGATTCTATGGGGCACAGTAATAACAATATGGGGATAAAAGGGGCACAAAAATATTAATAAGGGATGCAACTACAATATTAATGGGGTAATCACTAGTATTATACGGACCCAACAATCTTATTCATGTCTTCTATGATATTATACTCCATTTCATCCGAAACAATCAATGTTTTAGATGGAGTTGGTGAATCTGTTCAGATTGGGCTTGTTTGAGTCGCTTTGGGTGTCATTTTCTTAGCTGTGACTTTATCCTTAGGCATTGAGCTTGCGATGTTTGGCTTAGGAGTAGATTGAGGAGGATCGAGTTGATTTCCACTTCTAGTACTAACCGGCGATGCCTCTTGATCCTCTTCATTTGGGAGGATGAAATCCCACATACCTTGTACCTCTACAACTTCTTCTTCATCGGTAGGCTCTTCGGTAGCAATTTCCTCTTCTTCTTCTTCTGATTTAGCATTTGTAATAGCGTTAGGAGGCTTTGAATTAGTTAAAGGATTTCTTCTATAAGGCTTGTACGGTTTTTTAGAAGAAGTCTCTGCTACTTGTTTTTTTATGTCAACCATTTCGTTAAACATGGTTTTCAAAACTTTCTATAATCCCTCTAAATAAAATGGGTCTTTGGGCTATTTTTTCTTGGATCTTCTTTAAAAGAAACCTTCTTAGGTTTACGTTCTTCAACGGCATTTTTCTTTTTTAAAGCTATGATGCGTTTCTCTACCGCTATTGCTTCCTTCATATTGTCAGCTAAAGTTGTTTTGTTAGCTCTATCAACGAAGATTGCTATGTTTGATTGTAAAGAAAATATGTACCATTCACTTCGTACTTCTTCGCTAGGCTTAGAAGCAGTAGTAATTTTGTTCAACAGTTTATTGAAACGTGAGTTAAAATATTTGATAGGTTCCTTTGAATCAGCCCTAACGTTAGATAGGTCATTGATCAATATCGCGGTAGACCTGTCATCACCGAACTTAGTCAAGAATTGTTCTTGGAAGATATCCAAGCTAGTGATAGATCCAGATGGTAATGAGAAATACCATGATCCAGCGACTCCTTACAAAGTGTAAGGAAAGAGTCGGACAACAGCATCTTCATTAGTAACTCCATTGAGATTTATAGATAACATAAAGTTGTTTTTATGTTCTTCCGCTAGCATTCCTACTTCGGGATTAAACTTAGGCAGCCATTTTTCAGGATGGGTTGGTATTTGACTCAAGGGCACATGCATTAAGACTACCCCTGCGTTATTCCATGGCATTTGGGCCATCACTGAACTACTAACAGAGGAAAGCACAAAAGATGATCCCTGCGGTTGGGAAGATGAGGATATTACAATTCCAGAGGATTGAGAAGGAGATGTTGAAGTTCTAGTGGACTGGTGGATAATAATCTGAAGTGGAGGGGTGGATGGTTGACTTTACTGTGGAGAGGTTTAGATGGATGATGATGACGAAAGAGTCTCGCTATCAGACCCTTTAGGGGATTTCCTTGCTCTCTTCCTTGTAGGTAGAGGTAACTCGGTTGGCTCAGTACCAAACTTTTCGCTCTTTAATCTGGTGAGAGGATGAGCAGGGTTATATTGCGAAGTCACACTGCCTTGAGATTTATCAGATCTTTGAGGTGATATAGAAAATTGCTGAAGTTTATGAATCAAAGATTCAACTTCAGGAGGTTCAATAGTATATTTCTCAGAATGGTATTTAGATTTAGACTTACTTTCCATTCACAGTTCGGGGCCCTCCTTCTAGCGCCAAATATGTTGAAGCCCCAAAAATTGGGTCTACAACTAGGGGGATACCCACCCGATTCAGACCTTGGTTAGCAGCTCCTTTTCTGTTTGGTATACTGGTTCCGACTGGGGATATGGGACCAGTTTCCCAATATATGTGTGTGTGTGTTGAGAATTGATATTTCCTTTCTAATAGTTCCTAAGTAAAATGCTTTTATTCTAAATCTAATCTAACAACATGCAATTGTATTCTAATAAACAGAAATATCTAATTCTAAACTAACCCGGGATATAATATTTCCATTATGCGATCTAAAATGATTTCAAATAACAGTTGGTAATAAAGATAATTCAACTACTATGAGAAAAGAATTCAATAAAGATAAACCATTTCATATAAAAAGTTAGATGAAACAGTTGTGAAAAACATATCGCATAATAAGCTACTCATATATTAAACATAAATAAATAGCTATCACCGTACAGAAGTGCCAAATGATAACTCAAGCATTCACGCATTCATATATAAATAACTGAACATGAATATCACCTTAACACATAAGCAGAAATAGTTAAGAGATAAAAGTACCATTTATAACTAGTTCTACTCATGAGCTTCAAGCAATAATGATTTATCTCTTCTTAATCCAACATCCACTAAGAGTACTAAAGTGAAACATCAGTAGTAGATATTAAATGAAAAGATCAATAAATCCTGTTCCATTCATTCATCAAAACCTCCTCGGAGGGTGCAAAAGTGCATGTTATGATGACAAGTTTTTGACAAATTTTAGGACCCTTCTCTAAATGCATGAGAAGGGTTTAAATACTACTAACTAAATCTAAAAATAATTTATTACAAAAATGTAGGATGCAGTTTAAATGCTTGTCCTCATTTCAGGAAAAAATAAAGCAAAATTAAAACTAAAATTAAATCTAAAACTAAAACTAATAACTAACTATCTATGTATCTGTTCCTTGTAATCGCAAGCGTTCAGCATTTGCTTGAGGAGAGTTGGTTGGCCGACTTCCAACTTTAGCTGTCCTGCGAAGACGAAATCGGTAAGAGTTGGTGCCATCTTCTCGGTAGAATTGATGATACATTTGAGAGTCATGCACTAGCTATGTGGTTTTACCAAGTACACCCAATAAGAATCCCAATTCAACTTGGTTAACCTCTTGATTGACTCTGCCCTTTCTTGAGCCTTTTGTCTCCAGCTTGTCTGTAGATGCTGTACATTCGGTAGATATCTACATACCGCTTGATGATATACCTGATAAATACCACTAGTCTAGAGTTCAAGTTTTTCCTTTCGCCTTTAGTGATTTTTTCTACAAATTTCCATGCTTACAGGCGACTGAGCGATTAGAGGCTTTCCATCTCGAGGGGTTTTCCCTGAATCGCGCATCGGAAACTGCCTCCGTTTCTTGATCTGGGCTTCCCTGGTGCGATTTTCATCCCTTGCGTGCTTTTTGTTAGAGGATATAAAGCTTAAATTTTGTGAAAATAACAACTCTGTGAGTTTTTGGTTTTGAGCTTTAAATTCTCTATAGGTGATATCAGCATTATCTAGTATCCATTTAACCATGTCCATGTATGGAAGAATTTTGGGCCTCACCACTATCCTGTGCAAGAATGAACATGCTAGGTCTATAATAGATGCCTCAGAAGACCCGTGTGAGTCTGCAGTAGCTGTAACCTCCATTACCTTGGGATTTTCTTACTTGAGTAGACTGTGCATTTCTTCCCAGGTAGTAATACCAGCATCTTTGTTACAGGTGGTGTCTGTGTATAAGGGCGTCATTTCTTTATCTTCAAAACTCGGAGCTTTACCCTTCTTTTCCATAATATCCTGAACACTGCTATGTATACTTCTCTGCTCTTTGCTCCTGCAGTTTACAAATTAGGTGAGAATTATGATAAGAAAAAGGTGACGGGAAAGCTTTAAATGTGGAAAACATATAAAATATACCACTTTACGTGAAATGGCTCTTCGATAAGATCAAAACCATATTTCATTAATGATTGCCAATTAAATCATTAATTAACATTAACATGCATAACCAGGCCTCAGTTTATGGAAAAAGTTTTTTCCATCAACGAGTCCTGAAGATCTGCGATAAGGCGATTTTGCAATTTGCTTCACAATATCATAGATCGTAGTATCGTAGATCGCAATATCGCATATCACAATATCACAAATCGCAATATCGCAAATCCGTTGCATGTGGTAATCATCCGTCAATATGTTTTCTGTGAAATGTAATTTGTGAGATGCACCATCACATATCGGTGGTTTAAGGCATTTCAGCATAAGGTGATGTTTGAGGCATGGGATGCGATAAGGGTCTTTTGATGCATGATTTCGCATCGCGATTTCGCAATCTTAGAATTCTGCTTTTAGGAAGGCATCCATTATCCTTTTTGTGATACGATGCAATGTGCTTTAAGGAGTGATTTTATTCCAACTTATCATAAAACTTAAGTCTTTTTAGATTTTTCCAGGGTATTCTCCTAAGTTTATGATAGTAAGTTTTCTTGAAAAAGGAAATACGAGCATTAATCATTTTTTTAATTTTTTGAATAAGGGTCCCCACTTATTTATTATTAGTGATAAAACTAAATAAGAATGGGGATTGTTGCTAGCCACAACAACCTCCTGGCTTTGTTCCTTCTTCCTTACCACTGGAATTTTTCAATAGAACAGGTGCCACTTTTTCTGTGTGTCCCTCTGAACTATTGCTTTCCTTATTGGAGGGGACTTTAATCTTGGAAGGGTCGGTATTTAGCTTACCTTTACCTTTATCTAGTAATGGAGGAATAACATGGGGAGCAGTGTCCTCTTGTTGTTATGGTTCTCTTGACCTCTTCTTTGAATATATTAGATCATATTTACGTTGTGGTTGTGCTTGCATGAAATCTGTAAAATGTTTTCAATAATAATATATATCTTCCTCATCTGTTGTTACTTCTCTATCATGACTAGCCTCCTAGTGAGCCATATTCTCATGTTCTTCTTCAGGGAATGCAGAATACAAGATTCCCTGCATCTCATGTGTATCTGATGATTGTTCATCGGGATCATCTTCTAAATATAGGGGATGAGGGATCTGATCAAGCTATTACTTTCTTTCCCTTTGAATTATTTGCAATGGAGGCCTTCTACACTGTGGGTTATAGCCCCGGTTGTTGACCTGAGAATTCTATTTGGAGAGGTACTTGTTCTCAAGTTCAAGCTTTCCCACCTTATGTGATAAACTCCTGATGAGTTTATCTAGTTCATCCCACTTTAGGTCTGGTAATTATCTAGCTTGACAGGAGGAGGATGCCTCTTCTTTCCCTGTTTTATTTTCAGTAGGTTCCTGCTTTCCTATTAACTTCCCGACCAAGGTGATATTTTATTCCACCTCAAGAGCATCAATTTGGAGTTCATCTAAAGTGAGGGACTTCCTTTCCCTTAGAATAAAACCAAAGTCAGCTTCAAAGGATCTAAAAGAAGCTACTCAAGCTGTCAGGTTGACTAGCTGTCTCAGCCATGAATGACTTTGTGGCCCAAAAACATTACATAATTAATTGCCTCACTGAAGGAAGGGACATTACAGGACAAAAAATAAGTAAACAATCAAACAAAAATGTAAATGAAATATCTTCGTGCCCATCCCTGTGATCGCCTTTGCTTCAGGTTTCAGTTCACTCTTTCTATGGCCTCCTGTGTTGCTTAATTGACTCTCGTCGCTTCTTCCTTTATTGCTTGAACCATTCACTCTTTAAAGATGGGAATGGGCACTATCAGTTTCATGTTGTGGTACCGAAGCAGAGGACCCCTAGGGTGTACCTCATTTCGCCTCTATGTGGGAGACCATGGCTGATAATTAAATCCACCCAGACTACTACGTACTTTTTACTCTTGTCAGTGCCGACCTTGGTTCTGTGTCACATTGGGCCTTTCTACATCATCACATGTCGGGTTTGAATGCACCACCTATTTTCTCTAAAATCCATAGTTGTCGACGCATCATGGCTTTAAAGTCCTGCACTGCACTACTAGCACCCAAATATGCCCGGTGATGTGCATATGCTCTAATATGGGTGACCTTCCATTGCTGGCCCCTATCACTAAAACATTGTGAAACATGCAAGTTCTGATCTCCTTTAAGAACTCTTACTTCGGCCCTCTTCCTGTAAATCTCTTTATATGACCGGGGTCTATCACCAGGGGCTTAGGCTCAAGCGTTAGGGCCATGGGACTTCCTTCTGGGGGGCTTCTTCCTTTGTTATATGAAATACCACATACTAGTTATTTATAACACTTTCCTTTAATATCTCCCCTTGAACATTGCGATCACCAATTTGTGGCCCACCTGGGTTCTCCCAATTGCAACACAGGAGAGGTAGTTGAGGACATAGTGGTTTTCGGAGGGGGGCAAGAATGGTAAGTGGTAAGTGAGGGGTGGGTGAGAAATGATATGAGAGGGACACATAGCGAAGGGGCTTGGTGGGGAAACCACTTTTCGGACCCCCCCGCCCCCCCCTCAGTAATAAAGGGAAACATGGAAGGGGGGGCCGAAAAGGCCTAGGAGCTGTTGATCTAGGCGGAGTCAATCTGGACCATCCAGAGATGGGGGGTTGTTGAATGAGGATGCAGCCTTTGAAAGGGATGGACTCGTCAGCTTTTAAACTCCATTGCATAAACTATTGCATCTAGGGAGTTCCAGCATATCGTAGTCACAAGCTGGGAGGGACTTCGATGGAGGAGGACCTTGAATTGTGCGATCGCCGACATGCGATTTACGATGGGCGATGTCATCACTGCCATGTGTCTCCTTGTGAGTGGTGACACATGTCACCCAAAAATGCCCCCATAGGACCCCCAAAATTCTGAATCTCATGACACGTGTCTTCTATACTACCACATCAGGATAACGTCAACTTCCATGTGGATTCATAAGGACCATTGATATTCTGTCACCTGGCCCCCTAGAGGAGAGAGAAAAAGGCTCGATTGTCCCTGTTTTTTAATTGCTTTTCTTTGTTAAAGATTTTTGGCCTTCCCCGACGATTTAACATTATATCATCGATTCCCCACATCGCAGCCTATTTAACCCCAGTCCCGTTCAACATCGTCGATCTGCGAGGGTTCTGATATGTGGGACCAACCATATTCCACCACGTGCCCCCGTGGAGGAGAGAGAAAGGGGCCACCTGCCCTTGGTTTTTCCTTGCTTTTATTTGTTAATATTTTTCTCGGCCCTTTCGACACTTTACACTCTTATCACAAAATCATGATATTGCAAGGTTTTAGAGTGGTACCCCCATTGATCCGTCAATTGTGATGAACTCCCAGGGCCTGTGAATCATCAATAAGCATGGTCCCACCAATATGCCCGATTTGCGATATTGGTGATCGACTGATTGCTAATTTCATTGCATGCCCTATTGCTACTTTAGAAAAGATGTCGATTTGTGATTGCAATGATCCTGACCCTTTGCCATTTTTCCTTTGTTCAGTGGCCTTAAAAGGGTATCTTTAACCTGCTCTAACTTCTGACCCATGAGTCTATTTTTGGACTTCCACCTACCATTGTAAATCGTATTCCAAGCACTATGCAATGGAGAGGATCCAATGTGGCTTTGAGTGCTTATGTGGCCTAGAAGATGGCTTCAAACTTTACTTCTTTTTGGAAACTTTGATCAACTAAAAACTCATAATGCCATCAGTGACAACACCCTTCAAACCAAATATAATAAAATATTCCAAATGGTTAATTCTAGAATGGGGTCAATAATATTTTATTATTGCTCATTCTTTGAGGATAACCTAATATTTTGTTATAAATAGGAGGGTTTTCCATTAATTCTTCACTTTTGATTATTTTCATTATTGCACTCGTTGTTGTAACTCTAATTATTATCATTGTCGCACACCATTTTCCTTTTCCATTTGAGTTCTTATTGAGCTCAAACATCTTGTTTGTTGGGTTTTACACATTATAGAGGAGATAGACTCTACAAAAGATGAAGACATTGAGGATAGCGAAGAACCCATCCCATTGAGGGGGATTAGTAACATTATCTGTTCCCTTCACAGGTGTCGTTTAATAAAATATATTCTTTATATATCTGGTTTCCATTGGATTATTGGAGTTATTTGTGCTTATTTTACTATTCCATTTTGTTGTTTAACTATGTTTGTTGCATAGATCAGGGTTTTGGCAGGTTTCGTTTCTATCATTTACTGCAGAACTACATTGTTTAACAATGATTTTTATTGTTAGGGCTCTTTTTCATCCACAGCGTAAAGTAGTTTATTTTCATACACATTCAAGAAGAACTCTACATAACACCTACTGAGTGCATTTCTCTTCTTCCAAGTGAGACAAGGTGACCATTTGTAGAGGTAAATTTACTATTTTTTAGCTCTAGAATTTACAATATAACTCTGGAGCTGTAAATTACAAATTATATGCATTTTTCCTGAGAATTGTTGCTCTATTATGTTGTTCCAGGAGTTGCTGCAATGCTGACTAGTGAGTTTCCGCTACGACACTTATTTGGGTCACCTACTATTTTCAGAGGGAGAGATGCTTACTATTTTCAGCAATCCTGCCGAGCGCATTTCTCTTATGCCAAGACAGATAGGGTGGCCATTTGCAGAGGTAAATTTACTTTTTTTTTAGCTCTAGAATTTACAAATTATCTCTAGAGCTATAAATTACAAATTATATGCATTTTTCCTTAGAAATTTTGCTCTGAGATGTTGTTCGAGGACTCGCCGCAATGGTGACCAGTGAGTTAGTGCTACGACACTTATCTGGGTCACCTAATGTTTTCAGAGGGAAAGTTTCCTACTATTTTCAACAATCCTATTGAGCACATTTCTCTTCTACCAAGCGAGACAGGGTGATCATTTACAGAGGTAAGTTTACTATTTTTTTAGCTCTAAAATTTAAAAATTAGATTTAGAGTTGTAAATTACAAATTATATGCATTTTACCTCAGAATGTTTGCTCCGAGATGTTGTTCCATAGAGTTTCTGCAACGGTGACAAGCGAGTTTCTGCAATGGTGACCAGTGAGTTATCGCTACAGCGTTTATCTGGGACGTAATTGTGGCAACTCACTGGTCACCGTTGCAGAGCATTAGTGTTAGTAGTGGTTGTTAGAGTTCAAGGCTGGTTGCGGAAACTTGCTTGTCACTTGTCATTGATTTTCTTTTCTTTTGTGAGTGAGCTCAACTAGATAGATGGCAGTGAATGATATGAAACTTATTTTAAAGAAATGAAATAATATTAAAAAAAATAATATATATGACAATGAATGATCTGCAACTTATTTTAAAGGAATGAAATAAAATAATAGTGACCCTAGGTTGGTACTCATGTTGTAGCAAACCAAATCAAGGAAGCTCTTTTGATACACAATGACAAAGTAAAAGAGAAAGTAAATTGACATATGAAAATAAATGACTCTACAACTTATTTTAAAAGAATGTAATAAAACAATATTTTGTGACTTAATTTGGTACTCATGTTGCAGAAAACAAGTCCAAGAAGCTCTTTCAATGCACAACTACAAAGTAAAGGATAAAAGTAAATTAACATATGGGAATGAATGATTCGAAACTTCATTTAAAAGAGTAAAATGAAATTAATAGTGTATGATCCTAAGTTGGTATTACTATTGGCACCAAACCATGTCCAAAAATATTTTTTGATGTACAGCTACAAAGTAAAAGAAAGAAAATTAACTTATCATGAAAGAATTTTAAGATGCTTTTTAATACATAAAGTAGATTAACTTATCAAAGCATTTTAATATGCTTTTTAATATTTCCATGCTTGAGTAATAGTGAGTTGTCGCCACTGTAACAGTGAGTTGCCACCAATTTAACAAGGAGTTTTCGCCACTGTAACAGTGAGGTTCCCTCACTGTAACAATGATTTTTAACCACTATAACAGTGAGTTGCAGCCACTATAATAGTGAGTTTCCCTCACCATAACAATGAGTTGTCACCACTGTAATAGTGAGTTGCTGCCACTACAACAGTGAGTTGCTACAACATTGTTTTAACAATCTAACAATATTTCATTAAATTGTTTTTTTCATTTACTTGTTTTCTTCTTTTCCAGATGGTGTAAAACTGGACATTGATCATCTAGGTTTGGTTCCATCCAAATCCAGGCCAAGCACGAACTAGATTTGTACTTCATACTGAAGCACTAAGCCAAGTGTATCAAAATAGTACAAAAATACCTAGGACAACCACAAACAATGAAGCCTATTATCTTGCACTGGTTGATGGGCTAAGAGCAACAAGGAGTTATGGTGAAAGTGATATTGTCACTTACACAAATTCAAGTTGATATCCCATCAAATGATTGGAATTTACCAAGTCAGAAAACGCAATTTGAAACCTTTCCACAAATAAATCGAAAACATTTTTGTACAACTCCAGAGTTTTAACATAACTTACCAATCAGATGTCCAAAGGGTCGTTGATGATATACTCATTGAAGCAGCATCCAATAGATGCAGATGTGCAAGATATGTGGAGGAGGCATCATGTGCTCCACTTATTGTCATTGACAAGCATCGATATAAGTGGTGTGTCAATGAATGGATTGTTCTTGTGATTGCTATTATGGTGGGAGTCCTATTATGTTTTTTTTATTTCTTGTGATAGCTTGTAGCAGGAAAGAAACCAAGTTTATCATTTGTTATGTATATATATGGGCTCCCTTTATAGATGGGATCCCTTTATTTTTTGGTACTTTTTTTATATCTCATTATGTGTATGTAAAAAATGCATTTTTCAGTCATGCTATTAATGGAACTACATTTTCATTGCATTTCAGATGTCTCATTTTGATTACCTTCAATTGTGTCTAACAGTTCATTCCAATTAAATTTTGTCTATCACTATTTCCTTTTACAAAGGTTATTTTATCACTTAAGAACACTTTAAACAAAACCCAAAAATGAATAGAAAAATAAATATTTTTATTACCAAAGAGAGGACTTCAAAATATGTTAGAAAACAAAATCTTAGAATGCCTTCAATACCTCTACACATTTCCAACTTCTAGTAACATTCATTCTTTCATTATCTATAAGTACCATATGCAATATTTATACAAGTCTCTAATAAAAGTCTAATGAGATTGAATTCCTAAATAAGTCCCTTCAATAAGAAATTATGTCCGATATCCTTGGTTACAAGCCAACCAAGATAGCTTATAGATCAATCATGAGTTTCCATTTATACACAGTTAAATCCAAAATGAAATTGTAATATCTTACATTTTTCCAATCCATAGATCCAACCTCAAGGGACAAAATTGTATAATTATCCAAACACACAATCAATTGATGTGAATTTCTCCATTATCAATAGCTACATCCACAAGATCAGGTGATTTCAATTGGAGCATGTTTTGACATACATGACAGCAACAATAGCTAAGCCTGCAAACAATGAAAATAATATGTACAACCTTCAAATCAATGAAGTTAAATTGATAAGAATAAAAATTTATAATATGCATTCAAGGATAACTAATAAACTGTAAACCAATACTTCTTAAGGAAAAATAGTGAAAATAATATGAGAAACCTATAAATCACTGAAGTTAACTTGATAAGCATGAAAAATTATAATATGCATTCAAGGATAATTAATAAACAGTAACCAATACTTTTTAAGGAAAGTAATTTGAGTGACTGTAATATTTCATGTGCCCACAAAGTTGCATGAAATCAAACTTTAAACTATTATGATGGAAAATCTCCCCTAACCACATCAACAACGAATGGTTGGTGCCAAATGGTAGGCAACCGTTGCAGCAACACCTTATTGCATACAATGGTAACAAATCCCCTGACAATGACAGCTACGAACAGTCGATGGAAAATGGGGTTATAATCGTTGTGGAAACACCTGACTGGGTACTTCCTCCACAATAGACGACACCTACTGGACTCATTACCTCAACTCTTCCATTTTGTCATTCCCCCACATTTAAATTGTTGTAGAGAACAAACATAACCATAGCCACTCCAAAATATGAATAAAGATAGGAGCTGAAAGAGTCAAAGAGAAGGTAGCAAAGAATTGCTAGCCAAATTTCCACGCGTTAAAACATTGTTTGAATAGGTTGGCTGGATAGAGTATATTTGCAGGTTTCAAGGGTATGATGATGCCATAGCTATAGAATTTTCCATGCAATATAGGGAGAGTAAAACTAAGGTAGAAGGGATAATCGTGCATGCAACAAAATAATCAATTGCGGAAGTGACAGGGTTGCCCCAGATGGGAGAATAGTGGTTTGTGCCGCAAAAACCCCAACTTGATGTTGTGCAGCAATTCCTTGAGGCAGGCGAACAACTAGAGAAGGTAAGCACAATATTTGACAGGAGGGCATTACCACAACCCTAGAAAGATGTTGCATTCCTTATCCAGATGTTTTTCACATGTGAAGGAAGGTATGTCATTATTTATTACCGTCAAATCCGGTTGTTAAACCACTTGCATCATGGCAGATTGGTTAACATGCCTTTCTTTCTTACAAAAGCCCTAGAGCATATGGCCTGATCTGTGCAGAAATCAAAGCAGCCATTCGAAATCCTATCCCACCATTGCCTCGTTAAAATTTTGGTGGATGTTGAATTGCAAAGGGAAGGGAGAACTTGGATGAAGTAGTTGGAAGGCCATTGCATGTTGAAGCTTCTATCACGCCAGAGGATGTCCTGGTAGCTACAACTCCACCCCATGACCTCCCAGCTAAAGATCTGCCTCATAACCCCCAGTTGCAACTCCTCTGCCCCATGATCCCCCAGCTGTAAGTCCTCCGCCCCATGACCTCCTAGCTACAACTCTGTCCCATCACACCCTAGCTACAATTCTGCCCCATGACCTCCCAGCTGTAGAAATTCCCACATAACCATTCCATATGGCAACTGACCCACCCATTGTTCAAACTAGGGTTGCTAAGGATTTTTTTGTTAAATCCATAGAAAGGAGATGAACAAGATGATGATGATGAAGTAGAAATATTAGGGAGTAAACCTTCCACCAGAAGATTGAGAGGATGTAGGTTTTAACCCCGTACATAAATTACCTACATACAAATTCTAAAACACATAAAATAAACAATGCGAGAGCATAACACATAAAACACATATACATAGAGATTTTCCCACTGGATCCCAAAACCGAGAATACCAACTTGATTTTTCATTATATTCCTTTCAATGTTACAATACATATTTATACATGCTGAAGCATCCAATACCATGGACCGAAAACCATCACGTCCAAAACCATGGACCGAAAACCATAGGTAGTTTCGTCAAACCTAATATAGGGTCCAAAAAAAAATTCTCGGGGCATTGCCCGAACCCCGTAGAGGGGGGCAACCCGCCCCCCTCAAACCCCCCAAACAGGGGAGGCTACCGCCCCCCCTATGACCCCCTCGCTACGCAATCGTAGCGACAAAGGTGGGGCTCCGCCCCCCCTCTAACCCCCTGGTTCACTATGTAGGTTAGTCGTGGAAAGAATATAACACAACCCAACATTCTCCCACTTGTTTTTTTTCTTCCACAAGGGGCCACAGGAGAGTTTAGTCATTTTTCTAGCCCTGTGTTGAGGGCTCGGAAATCGGGTCAACAACAAGGGGGATACCCACTCGGTCCGGAACCTGGTTGGCGGCTCCTTGCCCGTTTGGTGTAGCGGGTCCGACTGGGGATAATGGGACTAGTTTCCCAATGCAAGGGGGGTGTGTGTGTGTGTAGAGTTTGATTATGCTGATTCTAGAAGTATTTTAAAGCTAATTTAAATCTAACTTGTAAACTGACTCTATGCTATTGTAATCTAATGAAAACAACACATCTAATCTACGCTAACCCGGGATATATTTCTTCTATTATGCGATCTAAAAAGATTTCGAACAATAACTGGTAATAAAGATCATTCAGCTATCATAAGAATATAAATCAATTAAGATGAACCATTCTGCATAAAAAGTTAGGCAAAACAGTTGTGAACAGCATATCGCATAATAAGTTATTCATATGTCAAGCACAAATAAATGACTCCACCGTACAAAAGTGCCAAATGGTAATCCACACATTCATACATTAACATATAAACAACTCAGCTGTATATCACTCTAAGAATATAAGCAGAAATTCGTCAAGAGATAAAAGTACCATTTATGACTGATTTTCACTCACAAACTTCAAGCAATAACGATTTATCTCTACTTACTTCTAACGTCTACTAAGAGTACAGAAGTGCAACATCAGTAGCAGACATTAAAATGCAAACATAAATAAATCTCGATCCTTCCATTCATCAAAACCTCCTCTGAGGGTGCAGAAGTGCATGTTCCGAGGACAAGTTTTTGACAAATTTTTGGACCCTTCTCCAATGCAATGAGAAGGGTTAAAATACTACTTCCTAATTCTAATAATAGTATCATTACAAAATTTTAGGATACGGTTTTCAAATGACCGTCCTTTTTCTAATCTAGTTAAAAGGAAAAAACAACATTCTAAATGAAATCACTTATGAACTTGGTCTTTAAAGTTGCAAGTGTCCAGCATAGGCTTGAAAAGAGTCAGCTGACTGACTTCTGCGCTGAGCTGGGCTGCGAAAACAGCATCTACGAGAGCTGGCGCTAACTTCTCAGCTGTGTTTGTAATGCATTTCACCGTCATCCATTGGTTGTGCGGTTTAACCAAATACGTCCAGTAACATTCCCAATTCAGCCTGGCCAATGCTTGGATTGCTTTCCCTTTTGCCTGTGCTTTCTGCCTCCATTCTGTTTCCAGTTGCAACTTGTTTGGTAGGTACCCCAGGGTGGTCTCTGCAATTAAATTTTCCCTGTGTAAATTCTCATTTACACAGTCGATAAGAATGCTTGCCTGTGTCGCCGCTGTCTCTGCTTCTTGCTCCGCCTGCCTGATTTGATCATCCCATTTATTAAAGAGCAACTCTTTATGATTTTCATTAATCCTGGGCGCACCTGCTCTTTTCCCTTCCTCATCATCTTGCCAAGTCAAATATTCTGTCACCCTCTTGTCGTTCTGATCATAGTCACTCCGCAAGTCCACCACTTGACTGGTGATTTTGTCGCTCAGCACACAATAGTGACTCCACTGTGATATTTTACGTCCCAACTCTTCCTGTTGCTGCAGTAGTTGCTCGTTCAAACCGATAGATTCTGAAATAAACTCTGCCAGCTTAGGCTCATCTTTATGCATTTCTTGCAAAGTCTGCAGTTGTTTTTCTTTTTCTTCGAGACTCCTTTGATAGCCTATCTGCATCTGTTGAAAGTCTTCCTGTAGCTTTTCGAGCTGTCTGGAAGCTTCAGTGTTCGCGTTGGCTTGTTGCAACTGTTGTTGTAGCAGTTGTATATGATTTTCTTGTTCCTTTAATAGTTGTTGAACTTCAGAGGCCTTGTCAATAGTTGCAGAAGCATATGCTCCTGCAATCTGAGACAACTTCGTAAGATTTTCAGTCGGATTATTATTGGGGTCTTTCCATAAGACGTCCAAATGTTCGGCATCTTGAGACAGTGTATTCTCAAGCTTTCTTTTCTTTCTATGTCTCCTTACAACTGCTTTGTGTTGGGGACTATAGAATACATCCAGTGGGGGAATTTCTTCTACGTTAAGTAGAAGTTCTGAGGTTGGAGCGATAGGAAGGTGTTCTGCTTCTGTGGCACTACTGACTATGGTCGAAACGACTTCTTGCACCACCTGTGTATTATTCACAGGTGTTTTCAGGGCTTGCCCTTCAAGATTGATCAATTCATTGAAGGTTTCCCACTCTTTATCTAGCTCTGTTGTGACAAGTCTACATCATCCAGTATCCACTTGATCATATCTGTGTATGGTAGAATTTTGGGTCTTGCCGCTATTTTGTGAAGGAATGAACATGCTAGGTCCTCCAAGGATGCCTCAGAAGAGTGTGGTGCACCCACAACAGCAATCACCTTCATTATTCTAGGCTTTTCTTCCTCTAACAGCCTGTACATGCCTTCCCACGTTGATATCCCTGCGTCTCTATTATAGGCTGTGTCTGTGTACAGGGGCGCCATCTCCTTAGTCTTCTCCCTTGCTTCGGAGCTTTGAGCTTTATGTTTCTTTCCCATTTCTCTTTGCGTTTCTGTCTGAGTCGTCTTAGCACTTTGTTCCTGCAGATTACGAGTGAAATGGAAATGACTGATCCAGAAAGGTGATGGGAGAGTTTTAAATGCAAGAGATAAATCAAATATGCCACCTTACGTGAAGCAAATCTCTACCAAGGCAAGCGTCTTTAATCCATTTAATAACTGACAACTAATTCATTTACTATCCTTAAAAGCACATGATTTCGGGTGAGATTATAGTAAGTGGTTTTTCTTTGAATGGCGCGCCCGAAGGATTCGTACCGAAGTGATTTATGATTTGCTGACGTAACCTCACATGTCGCGCGATCGCTAATCACATCATCGCAAATCGCATCATCGTGAATTGCATGGATGTGGTATCGTAGCAATCGCAATATTGCAGATCGCAAAAATTTGATGTTTACCAAATCTTGCCTGGCTCATTTCTGCGATATGCGATCTAGCGATCGGCGTTATCGCAGATCGACGAATCTTTAAGTTTTTCTTTATGAGCATTACTATGTTGCGATGCAATGTCATTATTAACACGAGGGTCGTGCACATATCGATTTTTAAAGAGAAATGAAGATATTTCCTATCTTTTTGCAACGCGACTTTGAAGATTTTCTTCTCATCATAAACTTAGGCTTAAAATATCCAAGAGGCTTTTCATAAGCATATGATTGTAACCTTAAGAAGAAACACTTGCTTTTCCTAAAAATTAACTAAGGGTCCCCATTCATTCAGTATCATGGTTGATACTTAATTGAAAAGGGGGGGTGTTGCTGGCCACAACACCCTGAAACGCCCATTTTTTCTCTACACCAAGAGAACTTCTCAAAGCTCATAGATTTTGTCAATGCATCTACAGTATTCTTCAAAGTGTCCACCTTTACCAGCAACACCTTTTTATCTTCTATCATATCCCTCACAAAGTCATACTGAACATCAATGTGCTTTGTCTTTGAATGATAAGCAGGTTTCTTTGCCAAGAAAATTGCACTTTGGCTGTCACAGTCTATCATTATAGCTCCCTATACTAACCCCATACTTGAACACAATCTCTGCAACCAAACTACTTCCTTGCTTGCATGAGTGGCTGCCATGTATTCTGCCTCTGTAGTTGATAGTGCCACTACAGATTGTTTCTTACTCATCCAACTAACTACACCTCCAAATAGGTTAAACACATACCCACTTGTAGATCTTCTCTGATCCAGATCTCCAGCCCAGTCTGCATCAACAAAGCCACAAATATCCAACACTTTGTCCAATCTTGGTCTTCCTTGGTATAACAAACCATAATCACTAGTGCCACGCAAATACCTAAAAACCCGCTTCACTGTTGTCCAGTGCTCCTTCCTTGGTTTTGACATAAACCTGCTCAATACTCCCACTACATGTGCAATGTTTGGTCTAGTACAGACCATTGCATACATCAGGCTACTGACTGCACTTGCATATGGAACATGAGACATATCCTCTTCCTCTTCTTGTGTCTTGCGACACTATTCAGCAGATAACTTTACACCTACAGGAATAGGAACCTTCACCAGTTTACTATCTTGCATATTAAACCTTTGTAGTATTGTCTCGACATACTTCCTCTGGTTTAACTAGAGCTTCCTCTTTGCCCGATCTCTTTTAATTTCCATGCCCAAAATATAGTTTGCAGCACCAAGATATTTCATGTCGAATTTGGAGGACAATTGGGTCTTCAAATCCTGGATAATTTCCTTGTCATTTCCAACCAGCAACATATCATCCACATACAAGACCAGATAAATAACACGGTCACCAATTAATTTAAAATACACACAGTGATCTGCTTTGCTTTTGGTGAAGCCAAGTCCCTGTATAAGTGTATCAAATTTCTGATGCCACATCCTTGGTGACTGTTTTAACCCATACAAAGACTTCTTTAACTTGCATACCAGTTCTTTCTTACCCTTCACCACAAAGCCTTCAGGTTGCTTCATGTAGATCTCCTCGCCCAGATCCCCATGAAGAAATGTTGTCTTCACATCCATCTATTCTACCTCAAAATCTAGAGCAATAGCAACAGATAAAAGCAATCTAATAGAAGTTACCTTGGCAACAGAGAAAAAATATCACAAAAATAAATTCCTGGCACCTGGGAATAACCTTTTGCTACCAACCGAGCTTTGTATTTCTCCACTTTTCCTTCTACATTTGTCTTCTTTTTGAACACCCATTTGTTTCCAATGGGTTTCCTTCTAGCTAGCAACTCCACCAGATCCCAAACCTCATTTTTGTGCAAATATGCCATTTCATCAACCATGGCCTCTTTCCAGAGTTTTCCATCCTTTAAATCCACTGCTTCCTTCGCAGTTCTGGGATCATCATTAGTAACAGACAAAGAAAAATTTGAATAGAAAGCAGATGCACTATACCTTTCTGGCTGCCTTCTTTCTCGAATTGATCTTCTTACACCCAGAGTTTGTGGCTCTTCCTCTTCTGATTCCTCCTTTGTTGTAGAGTCTGATTCTTCCTCCTTTAGCTCAAACTCTATCTTCTCAGGTTCCTTTCGTTGGACTTCATGCTTAATAACATCTTTCACCTCTCTAAACACCACATCTCAGTTGTACACAACCTTCCTTGTTGCTGGGTTCCAAAGCTTATAACCCTATAAACCATCCTCATACCCAATAAAGATGCACTTCTCAGATTTACTATCCAACTTGGTTCGTTTCTCCTTTGGAACATGTACATATGCATCACATCCAAATACCCTCAAATGTGAAAGAGAGGTTTTCTTACTAATCCATACCTCTTGTGGAGTCTTATCCTCCAAAGCTAATGAAGGTGATCTGTTGACCAGGTAACATGTTGTCTCCACTGCCTCTACCCAAAATTCATGTCCTAACTCGACACCACTGAGCATGCTTCTTGCCCTTTCCATCAACGTCTTGTTCATTCTTTCTGCAACTCCATTTTTCTGAGGTGTATATGGAGAAGTCTTCTGTCCTGCTATACCACACTTCTTACAGAAGTCTTCAAATTCCTTACTGCAAAACTCTCCACTGTTATCTGTCTTCAGCGCCTTTATCTTCTTCTCTGTCTAGTTTTCCACCAAAGCCTTAAATTCTTTAAACCTGTCAAAGACTTCAAATTTCTTCTTAAGGAAATATATCCATGTATTCCTTGAGAAGTCATCTATAAATGATACATAGTACACAGACTTACCCAGTGATGGAACCTTCACAGGTCCAAACACATCACTATGCACAAGCTCTAATATATGTTTCGCCCTCTTACCACCAGAGGGAAAACTCACCCGATTCTGCTTCCCATATACACAATTTTCACAGAAATCAAAATCCAGAGAGCTATTACTCATACCTTCTACCATACCTTTACCATGAAGTATTTGAAGGCCCTTCTCTTCAATATGTCCAAGCCTTTGATGCCATAGCATGGTCTTCTCTCCAGAGACCACTAAATTTTCTGCTCCACTTTGAGGAACCATAGAATTGTTGCACCCATCAACAACAGTGCTACCTTCTAGCTTGTACAGAGCTCCAATCCGAACTCCCTACATCAATACTAGTGCTCCCCAAACCATCTTGCAGGTATCTTTCTCGAACACTATCTTTACACCTGCATCGTCCAGCTTGCTTATAGAAATCAGATTTCTAGCCAATGCAGGAATATGTAGAACACTCAAAATTGTTCTAACCCTTCCACCTTGCAACTTCAACTTTAATTTTTTGGGACCAACAATTCTAGCCTTCCTGTCATCCCCCAAGAAGACATCACTGCCATCATATTTCTCATACTCGCAGAACCACTCTCTATGGGGAGTGAAGTGAAAGGATGCACCTGAGTCAATCAACCATGCCTCATGATCTACATGTGTACTTGAAGAAGCCAAGTACACATCCCCACCTTCATCTAAGGTGGTTTTCACCTTTACAGAAGGAGCATTATCAGATCCCTTTCCTTTATCAGGAGCTTTAGGTTTACAGTCCCTGTTGTAGTGCCCTTCCTTTCCGCATTTCCAGCACACCACCTTTACAGGTTTTCCTGGAGATTTAGATCTCCCTCTAGATTTAGATCTCCCACTCAATGACTTATTTTTGTTTCTATTCTGGGACCGTCCTCGTACAAACAAGGCATCACCATTCTGGCTCTCCATATTTTTCCGTCTCATCTCCTTCGTCAGCAAGGATGAGACTATTTCATCAAACTACAAGGCAATTGCATTGCTACCTACTACAATAACCAGACTATCCCACGAATTTGGTAGAGAACACAACAAACTGATGCACTTATCTTCATCTGAAATTTTAATATCAACATATGCTAATTGACTTACCACAGTATTAAATGCTTTCAGATGATCTGTCACTGAGTCTCCATATTTCATCCTCAGGCTATACAGCTTTTTCCACAGGAATAGTTTATTCACCAGAGACTTAGATTGGTACAAAGTCCCTAACTTGTCCCACAAATCCTTCACCATAGCTTCCCCTGATACATTGAGAAATACTAAATCTGAGACACACAATCCTATTGTGCTCTTTGCCTTCTGATCCAGCTTCTTCCATTCTTCATCGGACACTCTCGTTGGTTTGGTACCCAGATCTACTGCGTTCCACTGATCTTTATCCACCAATAGATCCTCCATCTTGAGTTTCCACAACTCAAAACTTTGACCATTAAATTTCTCGATCTCTATCTTCCACTGCTCACCATCTTCTTTCACCACCAGAATCGATTTCGCAGATCTCCCACTGAACAGGGTATACCACAGGCCTGAGCGAAACCCCTTAGCAACAAAGGCATCCCCTTGAAGCCAAAACAACGTTGATACCAAATGTAGGTTTTAACCCCGTACATAAATTACCTGCATACGAATTCTAAAACACATAAAATAAAAAATGCAAGATCATAACACATAAAACACATATACATAGAGATTTTCCCCTGGATCACAAAACCGGGACTACCAACTTGATTTTTCATTATATTCCTTTCAATGTTACAATACATATTTATATATGCCGAAGCATCCAATACCATGGACCAAAAACCATCGCGTCCAATACCATGGACCGAAAACCATAGGTAGGTTCACCCAACCTAATATAAGGTCCAAAAAAAAAATTTCGGGGCACTACCCTTGACCCCGTAGAGGGGGGCTACCCGCCCCCCTTAAACCCCCCAGACAAGAGGGGTTGCCGCCCCCCCAGTAACCCCCCCACTGCACAATCGGCGCAACAAAGGTAGGGCTCTGCCCCCCCTCTAACCCCCTAGTTCATTATGTAGGTTAGTCATGGAAAGAATATAACACAACCCAACAGACGATACACGAAATGCCTAGTAGTAGTGCCAAAAGCCAATAAGAACAGGAGAAATCAAGGTCTTCTTGCTCCAGTTCCTGAAACCCTCCAAGTTGTTACAGGAAAAAAAAAAACAAAAGAGCAAGAGCAAGAGCATCCATAGGATGGATTAATGGAAGAAGAAGTCATGGAGCACAGATGCATGAAGCAAGGATTCATGGAACAAGGATTAGACCACATTGCTGACACAAAAGAAAAATTTGATAGGGTTCCCTCTCTTGATTTTGACTATGAGTACATACAAGGAGTATTTGAATGGTATGGAAAAGAGAGCCTTGCCTCAATTTAAATTTTGTATGGGGATGATGTGGAGGACGAAGCAACTGCACCACCACAATTATCCTCCAATGGAATAGAGGGCCTTGCCTCAATTCCGATTTTGTATTGGTATGATGTGGAGGACCAACCAACTACACCACCATAATTTCCCTCCAAAAATGAGGAGGACCAACCAATTGTACCACCATAATTGTATGGGGATCATGAGGAGGACCAACCAACTACACCACAAGAATTGTATGGGGATGATGAGGAGGACCAACCAACTACATGTTATGAAACCAGCTCAAGAAAAAGATAGAAAAGATAGATCAACGCCTTAAAATTCAGCCTCTTCGAGGGGGCAACCTCCTTTACATTACATAAATGAACAATTCTTGGATGATTCAAATGACAAAACCTCCTTTCTATATATAGGAGTCTAAGGAGTCACAATATAACCCAGCCGACCTAACAATAATAATATAAAGCCACAAAAATAACAATAGATGGATTCTATGGGGCACAGTAATAATAATATGGGGACAATAGGGGCACAACAATATTAATAAGGGGTACAACTACAATAGTAATGGCGTAATCACTAGTATTATGCCCCTCTCCTTCAAAAAAGTGTTGTCCTCAACGCTTGAGTAGTTGTGGATGCTTCTGTATAAAATTCTCATCCTCCCATGTGGAATCTTCAGTAGATAAGTTCTTCCACTTGATAAGATACTCTGAAATTGATCGATTTCGTAGCTGTCGAGTTCTTGTTTCTGTGACTACTTCTGGTTCCAATATAATTTTTCCTTCCTCGTCAAGTTCTGGAAATATTGTTTGAACTCAGAGCTTATCGCCTATAACCTTCTTTAAACATGAAACATGGAAAACCGGGTGCAATCGAGAAGCTGCAGGAAGCTCCAATTTGTATGCCATAGTACCAATCTTTTGCAACACCTTGTACAGACCATAATACTTTGGTGATAATTTAGTATCCTTCTTAGCTTGCTTGAGGGACATTTGCTTATATGGTTGTAGCCATAGGAATACCCAATCACCTACATCAAAACTTCTTTCGCTGCGATGTTGATCTGCCTGTTGTTTCATTCTATTCTATGCCAACACGAGGTTATCCTTTAAGGGTTGGAGGACTTGTTGTTGATGTTCGATGTGATGTTCCACTGCTTGAACCTTAGAATTTTCTCTTAAATATGATGTGATAGATGGTGGCTGATACCCATAAAGTGCCATAAATGGGGTCATTTTTGTTGCTGTATGGAAGGAAGTGTTATACCACCATTCAGCCAGAGGCAACCATTTGACCCATTGTGTCTATTTATCAGATACAAAGCAACGAAGATATCCTTCCAAACATTTGTTTACTATCTCAGTGTGGCCGTCAGATTGAGGATGATAAGATGAGGTATGAGCTAACTGAGTACCAAGACAAGAAAATAATTTTGTCCAAAAATTTCCAGTGAAAATGGGATCTCTGTCACTTACAATAATCTTTGGGTTTCCATGTAGCTTTTGAATTGTTTCCATAAATGCAGTAGAAACTGTATTGGCTTTAAATGGATGTGATAATGCACAAAAGTGTGCATACATGGTAAGTCTGTCAACTACCACCATGATGACACTCTTTCGCTCAGACTTGGGTAAACCTATGATAAAATCCATTGAAACCTCCTCCCAACGTTGGCTTGGAATGGATAAAGGTTGTAATAGACTCGGTGTCTTAATTGTTTCAACTTTATTTTGTTGGCAAACCAAACATTCCGCCACAAACTTTTGAATATCTGATTTAAGGCCATCCCAAAAAAATTCCTTCTTAACCCTGTGGTAAGTTTTTAAATATCCCGAGTGCCCTCCTAAGGGAGAAGTGTGCAATTCCATAAGAATCTTTTGTTTTAGCTGGGAATTCTTACAGAGGTATAAGCGATCTATGTACCATAACGAATCATTTTGCCAGCTAAATGTATCCGACATACTTGAATCTTGTTGTAACTTTCGAATAAGTGCCCACACTTCTTCGTCATTCTTCCATTCCTCCCTTGCTTCGTTTATCCAATCTGGTTAGATAATAGAAATGGCGCACAACAATGCTTCCACATCCTCATCCTTTCTTGAGAGTGCATCTGCCACCACATTTTGCTTCTCTTTTTTGTAGATGATTTCAAAGTCATAACCCAACAGCTTTGTGACCCACTTTTGTTGCTCTTCAGAGGATAATCTCTGTTCTAAAAAGTATTTAAGGCTATCATGATCTGTTTTTACCTTGAAGTGTCTTCCCATTAGGTAGGGTCACCATTTCTTAAGTGCATGGAGTATTGCCAACATTTCCTTCTCATAAATAGCTTTGTGTAAAAACTTTCCCTTGATTGGACGACTTTCAAAAGCAATGGGTCTTTCATCTTGCATTAAAACAGCACCAATTCCATTTCCTAAAGCATCACATTCCACAATAAAGGTTTTTGTGAAGTCCGGTGTAGCTAAGACAGGTGCTTGGCATATTGCCTCTTTAAAATGTTCGAAGGCCTTTGTTGCTTCTGGAGTCCATGAAAATGCATCTTTCTTCAATAGTGTTGTTAGAGGTGTTGCTATTCTCCCATAATTCTTAGCAAACTTGCGATAATACCCTGTCAACCCAAGAAATCCTCGCAGATGTTTTATGGATGTGGGGATATTCCATTCCTTAATGGCTTTAATTTTGCTAGGGTCTACCTTAAATCCTTCATGAGATACAATGTGACCCAGATATTCCACTTCTTGTACTCCAAAGAAACATTTGGATCTTTTTGCATATAATTGTTTCTCCTCCAATAGTTGTAGCACCCTGTCAACATGTTCAACATGATCCTTCCAAGACTTGTTGTAGATTAGTATATCATCAAAAAATACTAACACAAATTTTCTAAGGAATGGTTTGAAAATTGAATTCATCAAACCTTGAAATGTTGAGGTGCATTGGTAAGGCCAAAAGGCATGACCAAAAATTCATAATGACCCTCATGAGTTCTAAATGTTGTTTTCGGAATGTCTTCAGCCTTCATTCTGATTTGATGATATCCTGAACGAAGATCCAACTTGGTGAAGTAAATTGATCCATGCAATTCATCCAGTGATTCATCAATGACAGGAATCAGAAACTTATCTTCAATAGTGAGCTTGTTGAGCTCCCTATAATCCGGACACATGCGCCATGATCCATCCTTCTTGTGCACCAATACTACTGGAGCAGAGAAAGAACTTTGACTCAGTTGAATTATACCAGCCTCTAGCATTTCTACAACCATACGTTCAATTTCACTCTTTTGGGCATAGGGATATCTGTACGACCTGATGTTTGGACGAACACTTCCTGGAATCAGATGAATAGCATGATCATGTTCACGAATAGGTGGGAGACCTTTGGGAGTCTAAAATACCTTGGAATGATTGTCCAAGACCTTTTGGAGATCTGGAGAAATAGATGATTCTAATGTGGAAACATCTAGCGAACATAATTGTGCAATTACACCTTTTCATTCCTTTTTTAGAAGCTTTGTCATACTGTTAGAGCTTATTATCTTTCCTAGTTTCCCTGCAATACCCCTTAATTCAACTTCTTTTCCTTCCACAGAAAATTTCATGAAAAGTTCTTGAAAATTAAAAGCTATTGTACCCAAGGATTGTAGCCATTGGACTCCTAATACAACATCAGCACCTCCCATTGGAATGGAAAGCATTGGGCTAGTCAATACATATTCTCCCATGGATAGCTTGATATTATGGCACTTTCCAGAGCAATTTATTGTTCCTCCATTTGCAACCATCACTTGACACTCTGGTGCTGGATATAAGAAGCAATTCAATTCTTTTGCTACCTTACAATGAATAAAATTGTGGGTACTTCCTGAATCAATCAACACTATTACCTTTTTCTTCTTGATTTGTCCTTCTATCTTGATGGTTTGAGGAGTGGTAATTCCTGCCAATGCATTACAAGATATCGTCGGATTCATTTGTTCTTCATCTAGGCTTTGTTCCTGGAGTATATCCTCTTCTTTTGACCTTTCTTGCTCCTTTTCTTCTTCCTCTTCACAATCTATGTAGAATAATTTCTTCTCAGCACACTTATGACCTTTAGTGTATTTGCTATCACAACTGTAACAAAGCCCTTTTGCTCTTTTTTCTTCCAATTGTTGTGGTGTCAACCTGATCGGTTGTGGAAGACTAGTGGCAACAACACTTCCGTCTTTATAGTTGTGAGTGGTATGCTTCCTGGTTGCCATAATTTTTCTTTCTATTTTTCTTGCTAACCTGAATGCCTTCTCTAATGAATCAGGTTCCCAAAGGCGAACATCATGTTGGATATTATCCTTTAAAGACCCTATGAACACATCAATCCTATGCTCCTCTGGAATATTTTATACCCTTATGTCCAATTTTTGGAACTCCTCAGTGTGCTCCATTATTGAACCCTTTTGTTTGAGACTTATCAATTGGCTAAAAAAAATGTTGCTTTTTGTATTCTCATAATGTGCTATCAATTCTTCTGTAAAAATTTCCCAAGTGATAAATTGTTTATGAGAGCAAAGCCATTGATACCATACAAACTGATTTGGTTTCAAATATAAAGTTGCAATACGTACCTTTTGTGTGTTTTGCACATTATTGAGATCGAAAAATTGCTCCATCTATAATATCCATGTTGCGGGATCCTTGCCATCAAACTTCCTCATATCGATTTTTGGAATATGGTGCGTCTTCGATCCAACATTAGAGTCTATGAAATCATGATTAACATTTCCTTTGTTTGCATCATGAGTTTCCTTTACTCCCCTTTCACCACTAGTAAGTATTTCTTGTAGAAAATTTGTCAAATCTGCCTGCAAATCTATCTTGAAATCGTCAATCTTGGCTTGCACGCCCTTTATCTTAGATTCCACGCCATTTATCTTAGCTTTTGTTAGCTTTTGTGAGAGTGAAATTTGTTGCACTTGATCTTGTAATTTTGATATATCATGTAGCATTTCTTCCTCTTCTTCATGACTCATGCTAGAGCTTTCAGATTGCTTACTAGGTGTTTGCATTTTCTTTCCTCGGGGCATCAGTTACCGATACTAATGCTCTACTATGCCCTTTGAATTCCTTCAAAATAATTTTTCAAACCAAGCTTAAGCAAAAATTTAAAAAATCTACACACCTTTTTTCACTTTGTAGGAACTCGATATTGCCTCTAATGTATCTCTATAATTTCGTATCATCCAGTTCTGAAATTGTGACCTACAGTAGCCCTCTATGTCCTCTTTCTAATGCCACCAGTCTGACCCTAATTGGATTCTCCAATGAAGAGTTATGCCAAATATCCCACAGTGACCTGATTATAGACTAATTCAGTAGAGCGAACTTGTACGACGTTCCACATGTCACTGTTTTGACCTTTGGCTCTAAAAAATATATACAAGAAACTAAAGTCCATCCTCTTTCTGTACCTTCTTACGAAATTTCAATCCGATGCTCTCAGAGAAAGTTATGACGATTTTCCCCAGGTCACCTATTTGGAATGTAATTCAGGAGTCTGCAAAAAGACCAACTTCCTCAGATCATATCTCCGCAAATATAGCGCGAAAAGCTCTGAAATTCGGACCTGAGGTTGAGAGCGATTTCTTCTCAAATGGGTTTTTTTTAGCTTTTGAAACATCGTAGGAAAAAATTTATAGAGAAAATGCCACAATGACCTGTTTGGAGCAGCAAAACCCTAGAATCCAAAGCTCTGATACCAAATGTTATGAAACCAGCTCAAGAAAAAGATAGAAAAGATAGATCAATGCCTTAAAATTCAACCTCTTCGAGGGGGAAACCTCCTTTACATTACATAAATGAACAATTCTTGGATGATTCAAATGACAAAACCTCCTTTCTATATATAGGAGTCTAAGGAGTCACAATATAACCCAGCCGACCTAACAATAATAATATAAAGCCACAAAAATAACAATAGAGGGATTCTATGGGGCACAGTAATAACAATATGGGGACAATAGGGGCACAACAATATTAATAAAGGGTACAACTACAATAGTAATGGGGTAATCACTAGTATTATAGGGACCCAACACTACACCACCCAAATTGAAAAAGAAGAATGTTACAATATTAAGTACCCCTACAAATATTCCTTTGTATATTTCATTGTTAAGGAAGAATAGGATTCTCCTTATGAAACACGAAGAGGTACAAATCAAAGTTAAAACCCTAACAAATGAGCTAAGACAAAAATAAACTTTTGATAGATTAAAATGCTTAGGCCAAGTTGCAGAGTCCCTACCCATTGTTGTCATAGATATACCTTCTCCAGGGGTCCAAGAGAATATACCCCTTGGAAAAAAAACAAATTTTTGACATTATTGTGCAAACAGAGGACCAAAATCCAGAGATGAAATTGACCAAAAGCACAGTTGTGCAAATAGAGGAACAATAATCATAGATGAAACTAACCAAAGAAACGGATGTACAAATTTAGGAACAGGAACCAGAGATGAAACCAATAGAAGATCAGGAACCAGAGATCAAACTAACCAAAGAATTTTTTGCGCAAACAAAGGATGTAGAAGCAAAGGATAATTTAGTGATGTGTATACCCTCTTATAAGGGAAAACAAATACCTTTCCATTTACACGAAAACTTAATTCATGACCTTCACAAGAAATGCAAACAATATATAAACAAAATTGAAGGAAAACATAAAAACACAATCGCTGAGTTGCAAAGAAAGGTGAACAAGATGGAGAATGGTAAGCAACTCGAACTCATAATGGACAATGTGCTTAGTTGTAGGGCTCCTTCAACCAATTACAATGTGTACTTGACAAAAAGATTGTTGATGTTTAAAAAGAATGCTATCATCAACAATAAGCCTTTCTAGGTTGAATACAAACATGGTTTCATAGAAGCATATAGGGCTTGCACGAATCTAGAAAAATACTTGATTTTTGAACTATACCAACATAATTTTCTGGTACCTCCTAACAAAAATATAAAATCCCACCCTAATGTAGGGGATGTCCAATTGAGAGCCTTTGCATCATATTTGAGAAATCAGGCCAGTTGGGTGGAAGATCTTAAAATTTTTAAACATAATTCCAAGAGCATTCCGTGGATTAGAGGAGAATATGAAATACGTATAGAGGTCATAAAAGAACAACAACATTTGGCCAGTTCGTCAAAGGTAGCAGAGTATATCGCTAGGAATAGGAAGCAGAGAATTTCATATTGCACAACCCATTTTCAAATATTGGAGACTGTCACACGAGAAGGATATAAACTAAGGTCAAATGCCACAGGAAAATAAATCCGAAATAAATATCCATTTAATTACCTAAACTTAAAAATAACCTTAAAAAGGGTTGCGCGGTATATTTTTTTCGTGGAATAGTGTGGGGATAACTAGATTCATCTTAGATTTCGCTATCCAATGATCTGGCTGCCAACAAGGATATATAAAAAGTCATATACCCTGGAAAAAAAAGGAGTTTGAATGTTGGAATGAAATTATGGAAACAGGAGGGTATCTTCGTCTTGGTGAAGCAAGACACAGTGGTTATTGTATTAGAAATATTCACGAAAATCCCCCTTCATTCTTAGATTCAAATTGACCCCTGTGTTCTTGCTGATATTCACTCCCTCACTCTTGCTGGTGTTGTAATATATATAATCTTTTATTTATAAGAAGAGCTTCAGCGTAAATCACATATAGAAAGACCTTTGTCGACGCGTTTCGAACCAGCAAGTGTGGCTCATCGTCAGGACAAGTTGAAGAAACAGATCGAGCTTTGCATGTTAAATATTCTGAGCAGGGCCTCCAACAGCTATCTAGATCAACGGCTAGCTTTGACTTAGGGACAGTCAAAAAGTCAAATTGATTATCTCAAGCAAGATAGTTAATGACCATACCTATATATAGATATATAATTATATAAATGAAATAATTTTAAAAGGGTTTTACGTTATTAATTAGTTAAAAATGTATAATTTAATAATTAAAAAAAAAATTATTAAATGGGAATTAGTTAAATTGAAGACCTAACTTTTTTATAAATAAGGTAAATGTAAGATGATAGTTAAATAAAATAAATAATAATAATAAAAATCAGCAAATAAATAAATAATAATAATATATATTCGTTAATAGATAAATAAATAAATCGATAAAAATATATATAAAATTAAAAATAATAATAATATATATAAATTAGTTACGAAAGAAATAATAAAATAAATAAAAATAAGAAAGAAAAAATGATAATAATACTAATATATATTCGTTAATAAATAAATAAATTATAAATAATAACAATATATAAAAATTAGTTACGAAAAAATAATAAAATAGATAATAATAATAATAATAATATATATTCGTTAATAGATAAATTAATTAATTAATTAAAATATATATATAAATAATAATATATATAAATTAGTTACGAAAAACCAATAAAATAAATAAATAAATAATAAAAAATAAATAAATATTTGTTATGACTATAAATACCAATATCAATCAGGGAAAAAGGGAGCGACTCAACAATAAAAATAAGCAAATAAATAAATACTACTAATAATAATAATATATATTCTAATAAAAAATAATATAAATAAATAAATAAATAAATAAATAATAATAATAATAAAAATAAGTAAATAAATATTAGTTATGATAATAAATACCAATATCAATCAGGGAAAAAGGAGCGACAAAAAATAAACAGGAGAAGGACTGGAAAGAGTCCAGAGCAAGAAGGATAAACCCTAGGAGATAGGAAGGCTCCAGGGAACGACGAAAGCGAAAAAGATGAAAGGGGGGGGGGGAGACTAAGATTAAAGGGCAGGGATCCAACATCTACTGATCTTCCAGCCGTCATCTCTATTGAGATTGTTAGGCCTTCTTTTGATCTCAATAGCTTTCCTGAATTTACGATGATGGAACTGGGCAACTTTGGCAACAACCTTAGCCTCCTCAATACAAACGTGATGCTTGGTCTTATCCACATGCTCTGCTAGCGCTGAAGACTTGGTTCTCCCATCTCTTAGGTCAGCTGCATGTTCGCTAATCCTCTGATGGATGGAGCGCCCTGTTTCCCCGATGTAGGGGGTCCCATAAGAACAAGGGATCAAGTAGACACCCTTCATGTCCTTGGGGTTAACAGGATCTTTAACCAATCGGAGGGAATTACGAATAGTTTTGAGGGGTCTAAATGTAGAGGGAATATCATACCTCTTAAGGATCCGAGCAATCTTGTTCGTGGTTCCTTGGACATATGGAAGGTGGACACCTAGTCGGCACTCCTTAGGTTCTTTCTTAATAACTGCAATTCTAGATGCTTTACAGAAAGCCTTCTGACCTAGGCGCCTACTATATCCATTTTCCACAAAGACATCAAGGAGATGGGATCTCTCCTTATCAAAGCTCTCATTATCAGAAATCCTGAGGGCACGAGAAGCGATTGGTGTTAAGGACACCCATCTTCTGAGCAGGGAAATGATGGGAATCGACATGAAGATACTGCTCAGTATTCGTTTTCTTCCGGAACACAGAGTGGGAGAGATAGCCGTCCTTATCCTTAGAAATAAGAATATCTAGGAAAGGGAGGCAACCATCGACCTCTTTCTCCATGGTGAACTTAATGGCAAAGGACTAACTGTTGAGGTGATTGAAGAAGTGATCCAGCTCCTCTTGGCCATGGGACCATATGACCTTAGTGTCATCCACATACCTTTTCCAAAGCTTCAGAAGGAGACGAGCCGAGGCTAAAGCTTTGGCTTCAAAATCTTCCATAAAAAGATTATAACTTCTCAATGCTAATGGTCATATATTATTGGATAATCATATATATTAGAACATAAAAAAACTGGTAAAATTGTGTTTCACATGTTTAGTTACAATTTCATTACATTTTCTCTACAATTTTTTTTACATTTCTGTTGTTTTTATTCCAATTTATATATCAGATTCGTTTTTAGACACCAATGTATACAAGCATAATGCAAGTATCGAAAACCCAGTGAAATCTATCTTCCATAACATACAAAATAATCGGTGTATTGAAATATTGTAAATGCATGGAATTATTTACTAACCTTAAATGACAATTCAGACAAATTAGAGAAGAAAAAATATCCTGACCACCTATCAAACATACATGAACATATTCAACAAAACTATAATGCATCAAATACATGTAATACACTAATAAATATTAAAATCAAATTGGAAACAAATGCATCACAAAAAACCTATAAAGCCATGCATTGTTGGAGTGAGGGCGACCTCGCTTGTTTAGTTGATCAAACTCAAATGGTTCATCTTCACCTTTAGTGATATTCAAATCAATATCCAATCTTACATTTTTTTTCTTGCTTTTATTCTCTTTTTGGGGCTCAGGAACTCTTCTTCCTCTTCAAAGATATCTCAAAATCACCCAACCCACATGTGAATTCATAATCCATAATATGAAGATTGTTGGTGTCATCCAACATTGTTTTAAACAAAGCAATCAACTGTTCAATCTTGGTCAACGTAGCAGGAGGATGTTTTTGAACCAGGTCTATGTAGCCAAATAACTCCTCTTTGGCCAACTCAGTTCCTTCAAAATTTACATCAACATTGTGACTATCCATGAAAATGTGTTTGCATTTTCACCAAGATCCGATATTTCCTCTATATTTATCTCAAGGGGATCATTGTATGAATCAGTTGTGCTTTGATGATTTAGTAATTAGTTAAGAGGGTCATTGTATGAATCATTTGTGCTTTGATGATTTACTAATTGGTTTGAAGCCATTGAATGGGAATACAACCAACTATCTTTATGGCATGCTTGCAAATGTTGCTACAAATAGACCATGGGAAATCACAAGTTAAGAAATTTGTGCGATGACAAGTGACAAGATATTGCTCATTAGGTTTGGATTGACTCCTCACCCAAAAAGCATGATACATTTACTCATGAGGGTTGCAATCACTATTTGAATTATATTTTCTTTTTCCATTGATGATTCAAATTGTTTCTTTCTTGAAATTATTCAAAAGTCCTTACTTTTTTAGAATTTCCTTAAATCATAACAGGGTTCAACATTTGTTAGAATAACATATATCAACTAATCCATCATACGAGAACATTTATTTCTTCTATCAAATACAAAGTTTTTCTTTAGGTAACAGTGATATGACTCCACAAAATTGGTTGTCTCCTAATTTTCATGGGAAAAATCTCGACAACCTTTTATCCACATCCCTAATTGCATAAAAATTGGGTTAATTAAGATATTTCATCTGTATGAAAACCAAAAAGATAAACGTAAGAAAGGGTTTTTCAACTTACAAATCTTATCACCAGTAACCTAATTCTTGTGGAAATAGTCTAGGAACTTCTGCTGATTAGCAAATTTGTTGAAGAAATCATTAATTGCATTCTTCACTTCAACACTGGAACAATAATTCATAGTTAAGCCCAAATCACTAAACATCTCTTTTTTTATTTATGGACTACTCGCCAATTGATTCACATTTTTTAGCCATGCTTGACGTACATGCCAAACACACAAGATAACCTTACTCCTTGTGATTCTCCTGCCACTCTCAATTAATTTCAAGCATGCTATTTTTGTAGTAAATACAAGTTGTATTGTAAAATAAGAAGATTGAAGTTACCTTAAAGCACCGATTTCAGCCAATGCATCATCAACCAAGAAGGCATTAACTTTCCAACTACGATCAACTTGGTGAAACCTATGCATGAGGTGCTCCCACCATAGTGAAATGTCATGTGATGTATTACGTGATGCCACTGCCCATGCAATTGGCACTCCACTTTGTTTCTCATAAAACACCACGAGTGTGTACAACTGATACTATCACATTCAAAAAATATTTGAAATCAACTTCAGCTTATTAATCATTATTAATGATTAATAATCAAATTATTGTACTAGATCAATCATTCTTAATACACTCACCTCATATTTATTCATTCTAAATGTTGAATCCATGGTTATTACGCTATTATTTGATAGCTTCACCATGGCCTCCAACATCCACTTCCTCTGAATTCTGACTATAAAAGGGATCTCTCCACCACTGGGCTTTTGATTAAAAAAAAAAATCATCTGGGTGTTTTATATACCAAAGGTTCACACTCATTTCAACCTTCTTATGCAACTGATAATTTCCTTTCATTAGATAATTATACATGTTAACAACATCTTTCCTACACAAAAAGAAATCCCTATCTCGAGTTGTAGCATCCATGTCAACATAATTCTTAACATGCAATTTACAAACCGAGTCAACTGGTACTTCCAAGAAGAAACAACTCTCTACATAGGAAATCATGTGTTAGAAAATTATATATTACGGAGCAATGGAACACATAAAATATTGTAGAAATATAAACACAGAAAATGCATAAAACAAGAGAGACACGGATATACGTGGTTCACCCAGTTTGGGCTATGTCCACCTCGAACAGTCAGTCCTTCCTTTCTATTATCCAGTAAAATGAAGAGACACAACCTACAGTAGATCCGCTATAATATCCTCTATTTTCTCTCACAATCTCACCTCTCTATTTCTCACTCGGAGAATACACATCTATTACACAGCCTCAAATACAATGCCCTCATACAAAGAGAGGGGTTTCCTTCTAGGGCAAAAAACTCTAAACTAAACATAAGTTCTACCATTAGATCATCCGCATAATGAACGACCCAAATTGACTAGAAATTACTATACTTTTGCAAGGAAATTTTATATCTGTGCCCCCAGACCCCCCAGCCAGGGAGTATCGACCCCCCTACACCCCCCGTGTGGAGGAGCGTACAAACTTCCTGGGGTATACATCTAGCTAAAACAAAGACCTCTAAACAATCATGCTCCACACACAACAATCTCCCACTTGGAGAATGATTGTAGCAACTCCATCGCTGCTTCATTTGTTAGACAATGACTCCTCTTTGGACTTGGTTGTTTCTCATCTTCATCGTCATCCTTGAAGACCAATTGAAACTAAGCATATTCTCAGTTTCTCCCTGGTTACAACTTTTGTTAGCATATCTGCAAGATTCTGGCTAGTGTGTATCTTTTCCAGCTTCAACTCTCCATCTTCCAACACTGATCATATGAAATGGTACTTGAGATGTATGTGTTTAGTCTTGGAATGAAATGGTGAGTTCTTTGCAAGATGAATGGCACTTTGGCTATCACTGTATAACATGCCCATATCATGCTCCTTACCCAATTCACCCATAAACCTTTGTAACCAAATCATTTCTTTACTAGCCTCTGTAGCAGCAACATACTCTGCTTCTGTTGTTGAAAGTGCAACAACACTTTGGATTTTTGAAACCCAACTGACAGTTGTTCCACCTACAGTAAATACATATCCTGTAGTGCTCCTTCTGTTATCTCTGTCACTCACCATATCTGCATCAACATATCCCTGTAGAGAAATGTTTGAACCACCAAAGCATAATGCTTGATTTGTGGTACCTTTCAAATATCTAAGAATCCATTTCACTGCCATCCAATGTTCCTTTCATGGATTGTTCATGCACCTGCTTACAACTCCCACTGCATGTGCAATATCAGGCCTTGTGCAGACCATTGCATACATTAAGCTTCCAACTGATGATGCATATGGAACTTTAGACATATAATCCATGTCTTCTTGGATCTTTGGGCACATTTCCTTACTAAGTTCGAAATGGCTAGCAAAAGGTGTACTAACTGGTTTTGCATTGTGCATATTAAATCTTTTCAACACCTTTTGTATGTACTCATTCTGAGACAATGTTAATTTGTGATTTTTCCTGTCTCTAGTGATTCTCATACCAAGGATTTGTTTTGCAGCTCCAAAATCCTTCATTGCAAATGAATTTGCCAATTTTCTTTTGAGCACATTTATTTCCTGCATGTTAGACCCTGCAACAAGCATATCATCCACATACAATAACAATATAATATAGTTTCCATCATTTTTCTTTTTCAGATAGACACAATGATACCATTGCCTTGGAGCCTGTTTTAAGCCATACAAGCTCTTCTTCAACCTGCACACCAGTTTCTCCTTCCCTTTCACCTCATATCCTTGTGGCTGCTGCATATATATCTCTTCCTCTAAATCCCCATGGAGAAAGGTTGTCTTTACATCTAACTGCTCAAGATGCAAATCTTCAATTGCTACTAGACTTAAAATAGTTCTGATTGAAGTAATTTTAACAATAGGAGAAAATATTTCATGAAAATCAATACTTTTCTTCTGTGCAAACCCCTTCACCACAAGTCTAGCTTTGTACCTCTATTTTCCTCCATCTTCTTCCTTCAGCCTATAAACCCATTTATTCTTCAATGTAGATTTTCCTGCAGGCAACCTGACTAAGTCCCAAGTCTGATTATGCATTAAGGAGTCCATCTCTTCTTCCATGGCTACCTCCCACTTCTTCTTGCTTTCAACCTGCATTGCTTCTTCATAACATTTGGGTTCACCAGAATTAGTCAACAATAAATAATATAATGAAGGAGAGTATCGTTCAGGGGGTCTACTTATCTTGGTAGATCTTCTAACACCACTTTCAGGTGTTTGGGGTGCCTGTTGCTGTTGTGGTGGCTGTTGTTGTTGTGGTTGTTGATTATTATTATTTTTATGCACCTTTACTTTTTCAATGATTTCATCAAGAACTGTGTGTTCTTTGTTTTCTTTTTCTTATTTCTTTTCCTGCAACTGATTCTTATATAAGACCTTTTCATTGAATATTACATCTTTTCTCCTAATGATTTTGTGATTTTCATAATAATATAAGCGATAACCAAAATCATTAACACCATATCCAATAAAGGTACATTTCTTTGACTTTGCCTCAAGCTTTGTTCTATTTTCTTTAGTAGTATGGAAAAAATCCTCACAACCAAAAGGCTTTAAAAAAGAGTAGTTTACCTTTTTTCCTATCCATGCTTCCTCTGGAACACCACCATCCAAGGAACTTGAAGGTCCTCTGTTTATTAGATAAATAGCAGTATCTATAGCATCTGCCCAAAATTGTAAAGGCAGTCTTGCATGCAATTTCATGCACCTTGCACGCTCCATGATTGTTCTGTTCATCCTTTCTGACACACCATTTTCTTGTGGTGTTTTTGGAACTATCTTCTCTCTGTGAATTCCATGCTCTGAACAGTACCTATCAAACTCTTTGCTGCAATATTCACCTCCATTGTCTGATCTGAGACACTTAAATTTCTTTCCTATCTCAATCTCAACCAAAGCTTTCCATTTCTTAAAAGTACCAAATACATCAGATTTATTCCTAATACAATAAATCCAAGTTTTTCAAGTTGAATCATCAATAAAAGTAACATAATAACAAGAGCCACCAAGAGATGATACCTGAGCAGGTCCCCATACATCTATATGCACAAGCTCTAATTTTTAGTTCTTCTTTTCTTTCCCAACTCTGAGAAATCTGACTCTCTTCTGTTTTCCATAAATGCAAGTCTCACAGAAGTCCAAATCAACATTCTTCAAACCCATCCCCTTTTCACTCATGTGTCCGAGCCTATGATGCCATAATGCTGCATCTGCTCCTTTGGAAGTTAAAGCATTAATAGAGTTAGAAATACCATTACATAAATACAATGTACCAACCTTTTCGCCTTTTGCTATTACTAGGGCTCCTTTGGTAACCTTCCAAGCTTTATCTGTGAAAGTTGTCACACAACCTTCACCGCCTAACTGCCCTGTTGAAATCAGATTTTTCTTCAGATCTGGAACATGCCTTACCTCCTTTAGTAGCCATTGATTTTCATTCTGCTGTTTTACAAGAACCTTACGCATTCCAACAATTTTACATGGTTTATCATCACCCAAACGGACTTGTCCAAAATCCCCTTGAACATAGTCATGAAAGTATTTCTTATTAGGTGTGGCATGGAATGAGGCCCCTGAATCTACCACCCAAGAATCAGTAATATTTTCGAAAGAAAGAATCAAAGCATCTTGTAACACCTCACCTGTTACATTTGCTTCATGATTGTTTTCTTGTTGTGCATCTCCTTCTTTTCCCTTCCGAGATCTACAGTCTTTCTTTAGGTGTCCTTTCTTTCCGCATTTCCAACACACTATCCCCGATCTGGACTTGGATCTGCCTTTCCTTGATTGACTGTGATATCCTGAGCTCTTTCTTCTTTCCATTTTTCTTCCCCTAGACTCTACACTCAAAGCATTACCCGATGTCTCACCGGAGCTTTTCTCTCACATTTCCTCGCTAATGATAGCACCGACAACATCATCAAACTTTAAAGTACTAGATCCAGAAACAGAGTTACTAATGGTCATTACTAAACCATTCCAACTTTCTAGTAATGAGCACAAGAATAACAGAGCTCTAACTTCATCATCAAAGTTTACCCGTATAGAACATAACTAACTTGTAATAGTATTAAAATCATTTAAATGGTCTGCAACAGATCCACCTTCCAACATCTTCATATTAAATAACCGTTTCATAAGAAATACCTTGTTTGAGGCTGAGGGTTTTTCATATAGTTTCTCCAACGCCTTAATCAAACCCTTTGTCATTGTTTCCTTCGAAATGTTGAAAGCGACCGACGCTGCGAGGCACAACCGTATTGTTCCGAGTGCCTTTCTATCAAGAAGGTTCCATTCTTCATCTGTCATACCTGTCGACATCTTTGTTTTTCCGCCCAATGGTAGATATAGATCTTTCTGATACAGATAATCTTCCATCTGCATCTTTCACAGCGATAAGTTTTGGCCGTTAAATTTCTTGACCCTAAACTTACCATCTTCAACCATTGCTCCCACTCGAACCAGGAACCCTTCTTTCCTGCAAATTTATCAGCCAAATAGACCTTCGGATCTGATACCAATTGTTATAAAATTATATATTACGGAGCAATGGAACACATAAAATATTGTAGAAATATAAACACAGAAAACGCATAAAACAAGAGAGACATAGATATATGTGGTTCACCCAGTTTGGGCTACATCCACCTTGAATAGCCAATCCTTCCTTTTTATTATCTAGCAAAATGAAGAGACACAACTTACAGCAAATCCGTTGTAATATCCTCTGTTTTCTCTCACAATCTCACCTCTATGTTTGTCGCTCGGAGAATACACATCTATTACACAGCCTCAAATACAATGCCCTCATATAAAGAGAGGGGTTGCCTCCTAGGGCAAAAAACCCTAAACTAAACATAAGTTCTACCGTCAGATCATCCGCCTAATGAACGACCCAGATTGACTAGAAATTACTATACTTTTACAAGGCAATTTTACATATGTTTTAGCTTCGGGGGCATTTCTCCCAAGCCCCCGAACCCCCCAACCGGGGGGGGATCGGCCCTTGTGGACCCCCGCATGGGGGACAAGTCCCCCCCGTACCCCCTCATGTGGAGGGGTGTAAAAACTTCCTGGGTTATACATCCGAATGAAACAAAGACCTCTGAACAGTCATGCTCCACACACAACATCATGTCCCTTGATAACTTTGGTTGGTGTAGGGACTAGCATGACCCAAAGTGTCATGTTGGCTATGTAAAGGCCATCCTTGGCTATCTACATGCCCATACATGTTATATGTTATTATCACTATATCATGGATTTGAACTATAACATTTACAATGAAATGGCATTGGCAACCCCTCTTTTTCACAAATGAGTATCTACGCTTCATTTCATCTTGTCCTCCTCTGTCCTCAGGGCCATATGTACAAGCATAGCTGCATTAAATTATTTGAAAAATCAATACATATGAATCCATGAAAAGTGATCAAGCACTATTAATACCAACATCTAAACAATACATATCTAAAAAACTTACACTTCATATAGCAAGGAAGCAGTATGCCTTGAGCTTGGGCGTTTATTTTGTACCTGGATGAAAGAGCATGGAGTATCTGGGTTCATTTTCTTTTTTCTAATAAATTTTCAAACTCTAGCTGAAGGAAGTTTTGCAATCCAATCAATCTCTCCATGTTTTTCATGTACTTCAGACCAATCTAAATATGTTCTAGAAAAGATGATCTTTTATTTAGGGTCTTGCACCGGAAGGGTAATGAATGTTTCCCATTTGACTTGATTTAACATTTTCTAACCCAATGAGTTGATGTAACGGTGAGATAGCGACAATAGTTAACAATGAAACAAGCAAGTTGCCACAATGGTGAAACCACAAGTTGCCGCAATGGTAAAATTGCGTTAATAGGGGACTTGCCACAATGGTTGACCAACGAGTTGCCACAACGGCTGAAGAAGCAATTTTGGGCTAGAACCAGTGATGTGCAACCCATAACAACATGTCATTTATATAATGGTCTGAATAATTTTGGTGCTCTCCTAACCTTGACGGACAAGCAACAATCAGTTGTGTGCAACCCAAAAGAACATTTCCTTTATTGAATAGCCTAAATAAATTGGGTTTTAGTAATGTGGAGGGTTTTAGGTTTTACAAATTGGGTTTTGACCAACACCATCAAAAACAACAGAAAAACAAACAACCAGACCTAGAATTTGGGTAGGTTTTGAAATTTCTTATTTTGAACTTATAATATGAGCGACATCTGAGTATAAACATCTGTCACGTTATTCAAGCTCCATTCGCGTTGAATATTGGACCGATATTTGCAATCCGATCAACAAAGGCAGTGTAAACGCGAATATGATTAGCGTAGACAATTTATGTATATTGGACTGATATTTGCATCGATATTTGCAATCTGATCAACAAAGGCAATTTAAACATGAATATGATTAGCACAGACAATTTATCATAGTTACACAAGTACCGCTCCCAGGCATCGGAAAGCACGTACCCGAAACTCCCCCGCTCTTGGGAGCTTGGGAGCTGATTGGAAATGCTTCAAAACTCTCGGGAGCTTTAGGCATTGGAGAGCATGTACCCGAAGCTCCCCCGCTCCTAGGAGCTGATTGGAAACGCTCCAAAACCGCCGAGAGCTTCAAAGGGTACTTTGGAGCTTTTCGGGAGCTTCATTGCAACTGATTTTTTACGTTTTGGGAGTTTCACTGCAATGAATAAGTGCAAACTTAGGTGTATTTGACGTTGCCAGCTTGGGTGTTGCTTAAACTGATGGAACTGTGCGAAGGGAAGGGTATGCCGCTGGGTTTAGATTTGGATATGGGTCTGGAACTAAGAGAAACAACATGTTTATGGAAAGCCCTTCTATCCAAATGAAGATGAGGCGTTTGGCCAATCCTGATCTTTGTCATTGGAAAGCTATTCATTCTCCTCATATACACAGATGGCGGATGGATATAAAAGAATTTAGGAAGATTGATCTTTGTCATTGGAAAGCTATTCATTCTCCTCATATACGGAGATGGCGGATGGATATAAAAGAATTTAGGAAGATTGTTGGCCACTGGAAAAACCATCCGGCTCTGAATGAACAAAAGATGGAATACTATAGAAAAAAATAGTTGAAATTATAAAATACAAATATCATGAAAAAGCAATTTTTAATTTAATTTTCATACTTATTTGAGTATAAAATATATATTAACTTGAAAATTTAAAATTTTATTATACAAACTCTTTTTAAAATAACATTGGATTTAAACTCTATTGTTTTAAATTTTATTAATTACTATTAATATATATTTTATTTTTCTTATCTCTATTATAATTAGATGTAATATATATAATATTGGTGAGGTTAAATCAAGGGCGAAGAATTGAACCGATGACTTAACATATAGAGTTGCATAAAATCACCTAATAATCGAGTAATAACAACTTTTTTTCCCATTTGGGAGTTCTGCAAGAAATTTGATTGAGAAATTGTTGATGGATTAATATTTTGATTATTTTTGGCAATGTTTCAAAGTTCAATCTTTTACATGTTTATTTGCAAGATGGAATTTGATTGGCAAATTTTAGATAGAAATAAATAAATTATTTTATTTTTATTTTTAATATATATTAAATTTTAATATATTATACTATTGCCACTCCCAACTTGACTTTCCCTGTAAATTTGGTCAATATTTCTAGCCATGTGCCATACTCATTCTCGCATATCATAAGTACCCACATACCAAAAACTTGTGCAACATAACAATTTATGTATATTGGACCAATATTTGCAGTCCCTCAATTATATTTGTAATTCTTGTAATATTAACCAAACCATCAATCTGCAATCCTGCCAATTTCCGCATGTTGCTCGCGTTGAGTATTGGACCGATATTCGCAAGTGGTTTGTTCGCAGCTTGGTCTTGGGGTGTAGGGGAATTCAAAATGATCGCGGATCGAATGGAATTCAGACAGAGGAAGGCGCCAATCCGTGGTGTGCCGCCACTGCGTGAGTTAGGTGCTAGGTCATGTCATCCGTCTTCGGGCGAGCTGGCCTCCAAACAGGAGCTCCGCAAACGGAGTATCCGAAGGGGCGGCTAGGAGACGGAGCTATTAACGTTAACGGACAAGACGAAGCTGATCCCTCTTAACGTTCACGACGGGGTCACCAGAAAGGCCTCACCGGCGGCGAGTGAGCAAGCTTAAAATAAAACACGAAGCTGATCCCTCTTAACGTTCACGGAGGAGGGGACGGGGTCGCCAGAAAGGCTCACCGGGGACAAGTGAGCAAGCTTAAAATACGAAGAGTGTTTTAAAGGACAGGACGAAGCTGATCCCTCTTAACATTCACGGAGGGGACGGGGTCGCCAAAAAGGCCTCACCGGCGGCTAGTGAGCAAGCGTAAAATACGAAGTGTGTATACGAAGTGTGTTTCATGGACCGTTAGCTTACTCCTAATTTATATCTTAATTGTAAATTTCAAGTTGTTTCAAAACATACTATATCTTATATCTTAATGGTAGATTTTTAAATATCTAAAAAATTTAATAAATAGAAATAAAGTCAATGGTTTGAATTTATTTCTATAAAAAAATTTGGAAACCTAAAATCCAATTAGGGGCATGTCAATCACACTGCACTCCAATTATGCTCAGGTCAAACATTCTATCATAAACTTAAGAGAGTAACTTTGTAGTTTGTAATCCATCTTAGATTAACAATAATCGTGATTACTTGCACCTTAGATTAAGAATCATAGTGATTATTGGCATCTTTATAGCTGAGACCGTACCTGGAGAAGGAAGAAAATCCGTACAAAATAACAGAACTCATACACTCGTAGAAATTGTGAAATGAAATCCATTAATCGTGTCGCTAATGTATTAAATGTGTTCAGCGGGATCCGTATTTCAGGCCAAAGGTAATTCGTCATTGCAGGGCTGAAAGAGTCTATTGCAGAAATTGCGTGAACCCTATCAGCAACAGGTTGCGCTAACAGTACCACTAGTTCCGCCATTGTTTATATACTCGATGATTATAGAGATTGTCACGATGACAGAATTTAAAATAGGGTTATATCTTGCTCTTTACGTACTGTGCATTTTTTAAATCCACTGAACGAAATATTTTTCCATGTTTTTTTTATTTGAGAGACTGTAATGATAGTTACATGAGTATTCGTAGCCATAAGATTTTAGTTTACTGTTGAGACGTCTTCTAAACTATTAGGAAGTTATTTTCAATGGCATGTTATGTTATTTCAAAATATATGAGTAAATATATAATTTAATTTTTATTGTAATTATATAATTTAATTTTTATTGTAATTATATAATTTAATTTTTATTGTTGCTAAAACATATATTAATATATTTATTAATAAAATTTCTCCTTATTTTATTGTAGAAATTCTTAACATTTAAATAGACTTTGTTATAATACTTTTTTAGATCTATCTTAATTAATTCGGATTACCAAACATCAAGAGGGATACAATCTCTTTTCACTCTAAAACAGATTTGCACCTCAAAGAAATTTTATTCATCTTGGCACGTAGTTAATCTAGAGTTAAGATAGATCTAGATTGACACATTATTTTTTATTCAACAAAATGCAAATAACTATTTTATTTGTATTTTTAAAGTAATTTATTACAACTTTGATTTATTTATCCAAAAAATTGATAAAATTTATCAGAACTCATTTGTTAATGGGTAAAAATAATTACCATTTGTTATTGCTCTTGGTAATGTACACTAACTCATCACTAACCACATCAATTAAAATAATTTACAAAAAGTAGAATTTCACCCTTGAAGAGATAACTTATCTACTTATTTCCGAAAAACATAGACTCTTGACAAATTAAAAATAATATGAAATCTTTCTAGCTAATTAAAATACATTTTTTAATCAATAATAATTATAATAAAACCATTATCTCCTTTTATCATTAAAAAGACCTCCTCACTCCTCTCATTTCATCAACTAAAATGAATCTCCAAAAGGCAAATAACTACTTTTATTTATATTTTAAAAGTAATTTAGTACTCACCCCTCTCATTTCATCAACTAAAATGAATCTCCAAAACACAAATAACTACTTTTTATCTATATTTTAAAAGTAATTTAGTACTACTTTAATTTCTCTTCTTTTAAGAAAGTGGTAAAACTTACTATAACTCATTTGTTAATGGGTAAAAATAATTACCATTTGTTATTATTATGGGTAATGTAAATTAACTAATCACTATTATTCCAAGAAAACCAAATCTATTAAAATAATTTATTAGTAATTTATAAAAATAGACTTTCACTCTTAAAGAAATAACTTATTTACTTATTTCCAAAAAGCATTGACTCTTAACAAATTAAAAATAATTTGAAATCTTTCTGTAAAATTAAAAGATAATTTTAAATTAATAATATTATAACAAAACAAATATTATAACCATACCAACAACTCATAATAATGTATAATGTCATCGATCTGAAAAACATTATCAAAATTGTCTTTCTTTGTTCAAACTACCTCCTCAACCTCTCATTTCATCAATAACATATATCTAAAAATAATTTTGAAACTTAAACTAATACTGATAAAAAACTTATAAACTAAAACAACCCAATAAAAAAAAGAAAATTAATATCAATTTTAATGAGTCAACCATCTTTACTAAAAAATAATTAAATATTAACCAAAATGTAAATAATAATAAAGATACAAAGGAATAAAAAAACGGAAACCCTAAGAAGTATTGAACACAATTCTCTACAACAATATTTGACCTATCTTGCTACGTGTAAACAATGGGTCTTAGCTAAAACTGATTCCGAAGGCTCCGACCATTCGATGAACATCACGCTGAAATGCTTGTTATTCTTATTGCTCCTTATTAAATAATATTTTTGCAACCAAGTTATTTAAGTGTTGAATTCGACCCAATTTTCATTAAGAATTCTCAAACTAATGAAATTTATAAAATTAAAGCCTAAATCAAGTGAAAAGATGAATATAATTGAAATTTTCACCTTTTATTATTTTCATTTTGATTTTTTTTTGGCTTTCAATGTTTAACTATGAAATATCAATGGGAACGATCATTATAGCTAACTCTTATTCTATTATTGATTCAGTATTTAACACGGAACATCAGCCCAAAATGGCTATTATAATGGGTAGGGATACAATATATATATCATTCAAAGTTCTAATCAATATTTTTATGTGGAAAATTTGAAAAATCATGTTTTTAAATAGTTTAGAGAAGAATGCCACGAGAAACTATGGTTAAGAATACTGAGGAGAAACTATGGTTAAGAATACTGAGGTAAAATTCATGGGTGAATCTAATGGCTCCAATAATTATTTTTATTTTATTTTAATATATGGTTATATTTATTTTTATTATTTTATTTGCATTGTTTATTAGTTATTTTTATTAAAAAATAAAAATTATTATATTATATTTTAAAATAAAAATATTATATTTTGAAATATTATATTCAAAATTTACTATTCAAAAAGTGTCAACAGTAAATTAACTATTTTACTTTAATTATTATTTGTTATTCTATTCTTACTTGTATTTTTATTGTTATGTAACTTGAGAGTCAAAATATTAACAGGACAATATCTCTACCATGTTGAGCTCAAGGACACAATTAAAACTTTGTCATCTTCCTAATAAGTATTAATAATTATATTAAAATACTAAAAGTCTTATTCCAAAATAAACATACGTATTGAAATAATTATTTTCATTTCATAGGCTATTTTCCTAATATTTTATTTATATATAGACTTTTACGGTTTACTAAAATATTTTAACTTCATTTTATTATATTATTATTTGTGTGAGAAATATAAAAATAAATTTGATTAAAAATTTTAAAAATTAATATAAGATAATAAGAATATTAAAATATTTAATAATGTAGACACAGGGCCGGAACAAAAAAAAAACTTTTTTATCTTGTATAGTGAATGTGCTGATGTAACTCTTTATTCTCTAATAAAAAGTTAAGGGTTTTCTTTGGAAAAAAAATAATAATATTAAAATATGTAATAAGTGTTTTATATTAATGTTGTTAGTAAAAACCATGAAGGTATTTCAATGAGAATTAGCTTACGTGAGAATATTCCTGATGATCTCCTGCCATGAGTTCATGAAGATCGAAATGGTGATAGGTATATGTATTTTGAAACGAGAGTAATTAACATTTCTCCCTAAACAATGATAAAAAAAAATAACAAAACTCATGGTATTGCTTCTCTAACTAAATGCTCTATGTTTCCCTCTTTCCAAATGCACATCTAAGTGAATGTGCACCTAATGAGTCATTAAAAGAATTTTCTACAAGGGTTATATATATTTTCTATAGATTTCCTTCATGGTATTGCTTCTCTAACTAAATGCTCTATGTTTCCCTCTTTCCAAATGCACATCTAAGTGAATGTGCACCTAATGAGTCATTAAAAGAATTTTCTACAAGGGTTATATATATTTTCTATAGATTTCCTTTATATGATACGTTTATTTTCTTTAGCAAATCTAGATGAAGCACCAAAGGGTTATGGATCCCAATGGGGTAAGTTATAACATCAATTTCTCAAGGTCGTAACTTTGACATACAATATCTATTTGGCACACATAATGGCATGTTGGAAAGGTTTACCTGAGAAGTATGTTTTTTGACTTTTGAAGGTAGTCTACAACTAATATCATTCCATTTCCCAAAAAAAATTGTTTAGGGCCTCAAAATGGATCCATAGTTCTAGGACCTAAAAAGTGTAGAAAAAACTACAAAATAGAAAACTTTGTTGTGAGATAGTTGTATAGGTTGGTGGCCATCAATGTCCACCTGGATCAGTCCTCTCCCCTTAGGATGAAATGGTATCCATTGTAGTAGAGTTCCTTCATGAGAGTGAAACTTTAGCTGAACTTGGCCCTTGGTGAGCCACTTGCTTTGTTGTAGGAGTTGGCCTGCTTTCACAACCAGAGAAAGCTATACCCTCTGTTGATGTGTGCTCTTAATATGTGTGTCTATAGTCTAATCAATTATGGCATGTTCAATGCAATCTAGTTTGAGCTTTGTCTATGTCAGGTGCTCTAAGATATCTAATGTATCCAACAATGGTGGAAAGTATGGTCAAAGGTAGTCCACATTCAAAAATGGGTGCAAGCCAAGGAAGGGGGGAATACTTAGCTCAAAAGCATTGTCACCAATAGCCTTGGTGATGATGTAAGGTCCATGGTAGAGTGGTCAAAGATTTTGATGGGTCCCTCCAATTCATTTGTTTTGTAAGTGCAACCAAACCTTGTCACCCACTTGAAACCTGTGTGGCACTTGGTGTTGATCATGACATTATTTGTACACAGTAATAGATTTTTGCAATATAACATGGACATACTGGCAGATCTGCTAGATTTGTTCAATAAACTTAGTAGATCTGTCATCTTCATATTGAACATATGCATATTCCTCCTATGTAGTTACAAGGTGCAGTGTGACAACAATGGGACCCAATGGTTCAAATTCCAAAGCATACCTAATGTGGGTGTGTCTAGTTGAGCTATGGAGACCTTTGTTGTAGTTGTGATGAACATAGGGAATACTCTCATCCCATGTTTGTGGATGCTTGGAGTTGTACATGCACCAAATGGCATGATCATCATGTTAATGACCTTTATCTACCCATCAGTCTAGGGGAGGAAGGTAGTTGATTTAGTGAGCTTGGTGTCCAATAATGACCAGAGGCTTGACCAAAATGTGCTTAGGAATTTGTTATCTCGATATGATGTGATGGTCTATGAGATCTCAAAATGTACCCATACCCATTAGAAGAAGTGCTTGGTATTGGTTTCTAATGTGGTACTCTTCTTGCAGGTAGCCAGCATAACCATCTGAGAAAATCTATAAATGACGACAAACACATATTCATTACCATGCTTGGTAGAAGGAAGGCTATATAGGTATTTCATTGAGACAGACTCTTGTGGCCGGTTAGGAGTAGGTAAATGGGTGTACAAGCCTTACTTCTTAATGTTTGGTTTGGTGATGGCACAAGTTGTGCAGGACTTGATAAAATTGGCAACAATCTATCGAAGTTTTATCCAAAAAAAACTTTTGTAGTAATGCAATTGTTTTCTCAACATCAAATTGCCCTACTACTCGACTGCAATGTGCCTCCGAGATTATCTTGGAACACTCGATTGAAGGAACAAAAAGGTGTCCCAGGTAGCAAAACAGTGCATCATGGACATGGATGTATACAACTTTCTTGTCTTCCATCAACATCTAGTATGTGTCAATGAATTTCATGTCACTCTTATATAGTTGTGGTCATCCAAAGGTCTTGCGCCCACAAGAGTTGAGAACTATGGTCAATGCCATAACTGGGGGGAAATTGTGATAGTTTGCGACATGATTGGTGCTACCCTTCTTGTATTTGATGTTCAAATGGATTTTTTGTAGGTATGTGGTCCATTTATGATGGTGGTTTCTTTATAAATTCCATTATGTCTTTGGAATTTGAAGAGGCTTGTGATCCGTATGGATAATCATCTCTGTCCGCATAATATAATGTTTACATTATTGGAAGGCTTGCACAATGGAATACATATACTTAACCCCAACATGAATCTTTGGTAGAAGTTAGCAAAGCCTAAGAACCCATGAAGCTCTATTAGAGACATTGAGGTCATCCAATCTCGAATTAATTGGATCTTGGTGGGACCCACATGAACACCTTTCTCATTAACAATGTAGCATAGGTATTAGACCTTGTCCATGCTAAAAGAGCTTTTTTTCAAGTTAGTAAATACCTTTTGTTGTTGCAGAGTGTGAAGTACTTATTGAATATGCTACAAGTGTTATTCCAAATCTTAATGAAGATGGTGGTATCATCCAAATGTTTAACCATGAAAGAGTTGGTATAGGCTGCAAGATATCCACATCAGCCTCATGAAAGTTGTTGGGGTATCTGCCAAAACAAAGGGCATGACCAACCATTCAAAAAGACCCCCATTTGATCTGAAATGGGGTTTGATAAATTGTTATGCTTACAAGAACCTCCCACTCAGTTAAACAAATAAATGATCTAACTTATATAAGACATTTGTGGAATTAAATACTTGAAAAAGGTGTATGTTTTCTTTTAACTATTTAAGTTCTCTAAGTCCATTTGTTTCTGTTGATATTAAACACATATAACTGTTGGCATTATGATTCAGGTTTGGCGCTATGGCACAGGTGTTGTACTTGATGGCAACTCACTCAAGTGGCAGATCTTTTTTCAGGCTCTCAAAATCATAGAAAATGAGATACCCGCAGGTGATCCTAAGAGAAGCTGCGGACCCGCAGGTATGCCGACCAAGAAGTGTGGACATATCCGCAGGTGCTCCGTTCAGAAGGTGCGGACCCCAGTTCACCCACTCCAATGCAGAGAAGCGCGCACACGTGGGGTTTCTTATGTTTGGCCCTTGGTATTTAGCCCATCGATCATGATCCTATAGTTTTGGTCCGTGGTATAGGATCTAAAGTATTGAACCCCAGTTTGGATCCCTTGTATTGGTTTTTGATGGTTTTGTCCCATGGTGTGAATAAGGGCTTGCCTATAAAAAGGAAAGGAGATCACTTGGCTAGACACTTGTGAAAATTGAATATCTTAAGATCTGAAATTTTTGGTGATCGGTTTTAAAAGCTAGATCTAAATCAAGGTGAAATTTAAGGCGAATCTATTGATAGGTAGTGATCTCTCGGGCGCATGATCAGATCTGTGAATCTGACTGTCTGTGGCACATTGAAGGACTGTTAATTTGGCTCTATTCAGAGGTCCGCAGGCGATCCACAGCACAGGTACGAGGGTACGGAGCGCAGCAGAAGGCGCAGGTGCGAGGGTCCGCAGAGAAGCAGAAGGCGCTGGTGTGAGGTACGCAGCTCAACAGAAGGCACAGTGCGGAGGTACGCAGAGGAATAGAAGGACCATGTGTGGAGGTACGCTGGCAGACAGACAGTGCAGGTGTGGAGGTATGCAGAGCACAGAAGGATCAGGTGCATATCTATGCAGGCTAGACACAGAAGAACTATGGATATCCACAGGTTTATATTGGTGAAGTTGCAAACTTTTCTTGAAGTATTTGTTGGCTGCCTTTTATCTATTTGTTGCAGAGTTCTGGGTTTAGATTACTGGTATTGCTTTTATGTTTACAGCATTCTGAGAAGTTGGGTGATTCATTGGTTGATTGTATAAGGAGATTGGTTGATTCACATGTACTTGATGATTATTTAATGTTCTTGGATCCAATCTGAAAATTAATGAAACATGGTCCTTAAAGAAGTAGAAGAGCTAAGGGGGTTGTAGCTCCCTTCCAGGAGAGACTGGAAAACGACGGAGGGTTGTAGCTCTCTACAGGTTGCAGCCTGCATACTGGTAAAGGACTGCACCAATACAAAATCATTGTAAAAGAAGTTTCTAATTGAAAGAAGATAGAGACATATTGCAGCAGGCGGTTTTCACCCACATTGGGTTTCCACCTTATATCTGGTGTTCTTTGGTGTGACTATCTGTTTTTCCTTGTTCTTGTTCATTATTATATGGTACTGACATACAAGTTAATAATCAATATCTGAAGAATAAATTAAAGTATAAATCTGGAAGTTATATTAAAAAGAATTTGATAATACTGATTCACCCCCCCCCCCCTCTCAGTATTATTTCCAACAATTGGTATCAGAGCAAGTCCTTCTAAAGAAGCTTGATCGCTTGAAGGAAGATCTATCATCATGAGCAACTACGAGAGGGAAGCATCAATTAGGTCACCGATTTTTGATGGGACAAACTTCGTATATTGGAAGGTAAGAGTTACTGCCTATATTCAATCTCTGGGTACAGAAGTCTGGGATATCATAGATACAGGGTATACTTTTCCATCAGAAACTCCTACAGATCCGGCTGAGAAGAAGAAATATGAAAAAAATGCAAAGGCTGTCAATACTCTTCTAAGATGTCTATCTCAATCAGAATTCGTGAAGGTTATGCAGTATAAATCCGCAAAAGAAATCTGGGACAAGATTGTTTTGGGCTATGAAGGAGATGATCAGGTAAAACGAGCAAAACTTCAAACCCTCAGAATTCAGTATGAAAATCTCAGAATGCACAACGATGAAAGTGTGGCTAACTATTTCCTTCGTGTAGATGAGATTGTTAATTGTATGAAAAAACTAGGTGAAGAAATAAAAGAGGCTGTTGTGGTTGAAAAAGTTCTAAGATCTTTGTCCCCTAAGTTTGAATCTAAAGTTTCTGCAATAGAAGAAAAGGAGAATCTTCGAAACCTTACCATGTCACAACTACAAGGGATTCTAACTGCTTATGAAATGAGGAAAGGAGGACCATCAGACAGGAGAGAAGCAGCTTTCAAGGCTTCAGGTAAAGGAGACTACTATGAGTTAGGACATGCATTAGAAGAGGAAGAAGAATCAAATTTTGTCAAAAACCTTCAACGGGCTACTGGAAGATTCAGAGGTAAGTTACCTTTCAAATGTTTTGCTTGTGGAAGAGTAGATCACTATGCTGCCAAATGTCCTCATAAGGATAAGATTGACAAGGGGAAGGAACCTATTAGATGGAACAAGAAACAGAATGCAAATAAGAAAAGCTATTACACTCATGAAGATAGTGATGGACTATCAAATAGTGATGAAGATGAATGAGGTAATAACTATAAACTTTTAATGGCTTTTGAAGATGATGATTACAGGGATGCTGTAGATGTGGATGGCTTTTATGAAGAGATTTCTAGACTCAAGACATGTTTAGAAGAAAAGAATGTGATCATTGATACTCTGCAATTCCAACTTGATGAAAAAGAAAAATTTCTTGAGAAGTTAGAATGTGAAATAGTTGGCCTTAGAAAAGAAATTGAGAAAACAAAGGCTCTTAATCTTAAATTTGTTAAAGGATCTGAAACTCTAGATGAGATTATCAATGTACAGCATTCTCCACTTATCAAGACAGGTCTGGGATATAATGGAGAAGCATCTCAAGCATCCACCTCAAAGAGTTATCTCAATGCAGCAAGAAGGAATGAGCAAAATCCCAATGGAGATCACCAGGTAAAACAGGGATGAATTACTTCAAGAATAAACAAAGACTACCAGGTAAATCAGGGGCAATCCACCTTAAGGATGAACAAAAGCTACAACCAGCCACTGGTAAAATCTTCTCAACTTTCCTCAAGAATGGATGACAATAGAAACTACAATCATTTGGCAAGTAGATTTGATAATCGCAGAAGTTTCTTCAATGGCCAATGTTTCTCTTGCCATAACTTTGGCCACAAAGCAGCTCAATGTGTTGCAGGTTTTGGCAGATAAAGGAACAAGCCTCAAGTACGAGAACATGGAGAATAAAGGAACCACAACCAGAAAGATGTGGGATAGCGTTTTATGCAGAAGGACAGGAAAATCAATGGTACATCGACAACGAATGTTCGAAGCATATGACAGGTGATAAAGAAAAACTTGAATCATATAGTGCTTTAGAAAAGGGAAAGAAAGTTTCCTTTGGAAATGATGCCCCTGCAGTCATAAAAGGAAAATGCACTGCTCAGTTGAAAGAAAAGGTCAAAGCTAGAAATGTTTTGTATGTTGATGGCTTGAAGCATAATCTACTGAGTGTCAGTCAGATGTGCGATCAAGGATGTTATGAAATCAGCTCAAGAAAAGATAGAAAAGATAGATCAACGCCTTAGAATTCAGCCTCTTCGAGGGGGCAACCTCCTTTACATTACATAAATGAACAATTCTTGGATGATGCAAATGAAAAGACCTCCTTTCTATATATAGGAGTCTAAGGGGTCATAACATAATTAGAGCCGACATAACAATAATAATGTAAGGGCACAATAATAACAATAGTGGGCTTCTATGGGGCACAATAGTAACAATATGGGCACTACATGGGTACATCAGTATAATAAGTGGGTTATACTAATAACAATAAGGGGTTACACTAGCAGTATAGGGGCCTAACATGCCCCTCTCCTTCAAAAAGCATTGTCCTCAACGCTTGAGTAGTTCTTGATGCTTCTGTATAAAATTCTTGTCCTCCCATGTGGAATATTCAGCAGGTAAGTTCTTCCACTTGATGAGATGCTCTGAAATTGATCGATTTCGTAGCTGTCGGGTTCTTGTTTCTATGACTGCTCCAGGTTCCAATATGATTTTTCCTTCCTCTTCAATTTCTGGAAATATTGTTTGAATTAGGATCTTTTGCAACTTTTGAATAAGTGGCCATACTTCTTCATCCTTCTTCCATTCATCCCTTGCTTCGTTTATCCAATCTGGTTGGATAATATAAATAGCACAAAACAATGCTTCCACATCCTCATCCTTGAAGAGTCTTCCCATTCGGTAAGGTCGCCATTTTTTAAGTGCATGTAGTATTGCCAACATTTCCTTCTCATAAATAGCTTGCTTGAGATGTCGCAGTAAAAATACCCAATCACCTACATCAAAACATTTTTCACTACGATGTTGATCTCCCTGTTGTTTTATTTGATTTTGCACCGAAGTGGCATTATCCTTTAAAAGTTGGAGAACTTGTTGTTGATGCTCGATGTGATCTTTCACTGCTTGAACCTTTTTCTTCTTGATATGTCCTTCTATCTCTAGAGTTTGAGTGGTAATTTCTTCCAATCCTTTACAAGATATGGTCGGATTCATTTCTTGATGCTCGATGTGATCTTTCACTTCTTGAACATTTTTCTTCTTGATACGTCCTTCTATCTTGATAGTTTGAGGAGTGGTAATTTCAAACAATGAATTACAAGATATGGTTGGATTCGTTTCTTCTTTCTCAATGTGATCTTTCACTTCTTGCACCTTTTTCTTCTTGATATGTCCTTCTATCTTGAGAGTTTGAGGAGTGGTAATTCTTGCCAATGCTTTACAAGATATGGTCTGATTCATTTCTTCTTTCTCTAGGGTGGGGTCCTGGCGTATATCTTCTTCCTTTGATGTTTCATGATCCTTTTCTTCCTCCTCTTCATATTCTATGTAAAATAATTTCTTCTCAGCACACTTATGACCTTTAGTGCATTTGCCATCACAATTGTAACAAATCCCTTTTTCTCTTTTTTCTCCCAATTGTTGTGGTGTAACCCTTGTAGGTTGTGGAAGGCTAGGAGAAACAACACTTTCATCTTTATAGTTGTGAGGGGTATGCTTCCTGGTTTCCATAATTTTTCTTTCCAATATGTCACAAAGTGCTTTTACTCTTTCCAATTGTTGTGGTGTTGCTCTAAAGAAGGTGTTGCTCTTTGTATCCTCATAATGTGCTATCATTTCCTCCATGAAAATTGACCACGTAACAAGTTGTTTACAAGAACAAAGCCCTTCATACCATAAAAACTGATCCGGTTCTAAATATGAAGATGCAATACATACCTTTTGTAATAGTTGTACACCATGTAGATCAAAATATTGCTCCATCTGAAGTATCCAATTTACTGGATCCTTGCCATCAAACTTCCTCATCTTGCTTTTTCTTGATTTTAGGAGCTTGATCTTGAAACAACTGTAACTTTGTACTTTCAGATCTTTAAGTTCTGAAATTGCGACCTGTACTAGCCCTCTGTGTCCTCTTTCCAATTCCACCAGTCTCATCCAATTTGGATTCTCCAAGGAAGAGTTATGCACAATCTCCCAAGATGACCTGATTATAGACTAGTTCAGTAGAGTGAACTTGTATGACATGTCACGAGTCACTGTTTCAACCTTTGGATCTAAAAAATATATACAAGAAACTACAATCCGTCCTATTTCAGTACCTTCTTACAAAATTTCAATCCAATTCTCAGAGAGAAAGTTATGACGATTTTCCCCAGGTCACCTGTTTGGAATGTAATTCAGGAGTCTGCAAAAAGACCAACTTCAGCAGATCATATCTCCGCAAATATAGCGCGAAAAGCTCTGAGATTCGGACCCGAGGTTCAGCGTGATTTCTTCTCAAATGGGTTTTTTTTGCAACTTCTAAAACGTCGCAGAAAAAACGTTATAGCGCAAATTCCACAATGACCTGTTTGGAACAGCGAAACCCTAGAATCCAAAGCTCTAATACCAAATGTTATGAAACCAACTCAAGAAAAGATAGAAAAGATAGATCAACACCTTAGAATTAAACCTCTTCGAGGGGGAAACCTCCTTTACATTACATAAATGAACAATTCTTGTATGATACAAATGAAAAGACCTCCTTTCTATATATAGGAGTCTAAGGGGTCATAACATAATCAGAGCCGACATAACAATAATAATGTAAGGGCACAATAATAACAATAGTGGGCTTCTATGGGGCACAATAGTAACAATATGGGCACTACATGGGTACATCAATATAATAAGTTGGTTATACTAATAACAATAAGGGGTTACACTAGTAGTATAGTGGCCTAACAAAGGAACCGAGGTAACATTTCGATCAAATGGATGTAGTGTTCGTGATCTTGATACAGGAAAAATAGTGATCAAAGGCAGAAGAATTCCAAATAATCAATACATATTTGAAGAAGGACAACAACAATGCTATTTGAGCAAGGATGATGAACACTGGTTATGGCACCGAAAGTTGGGGCATATAAGCTTTTCACAAATAAGGAAAGCATGCAAATACCAGGCAGTTTGTGGTCTTCCAAATATCAAAATTCTAGACAACACCATATGCAAATCATGTCAGTTTGGTAAGCAAACCAGAACTAACTTCCCTGAGAAGGAAGGATCAGCCAGCAGACCTCTTGAACTAGTCCATACAGATGTATGTGGTCCATTTAGGACAAGGTCACCTCGAGGAGAAGAATACTTTATATTGTTTATTGACGACTTCTATAGGATGGTTTGGTTAGGACTTATGAAACACAAGGATGAAGCATTCGAAAAATTCAAATCTTTCAAAGCCTTGGCTGAAAACGAATCAGATCACAAAATTAAGTGCCTCGGGTTTGACAGAGGTGGGGAGTTTACCTCAAATGAATTTTTCGATTTCTGTGAAGAACATGGAATAAGAACGGAATTCTCTACAGCTAGGACTCCTCGGCAAAATGGAGTGGTGGAAAGGATGAACAAAACGGTTCAACAAATGGCTCGTGCTATGCTTGATGAGTCTGGAACTCCCACAACCTTCTGGGGTGAAGCTGCATTTGCTGCTGTTGTTATTCTCAACAAAAAAAATGTCTGAGTAAACAACACTCAAACTCCTCATGAGCTCTAGTATGGTGAGACTCCTTCAGTAAAGCATTTCAAAATTTTTGGAAGCAAATGCTATATTAAGAATAATGATGAAAAACTTGGCAAACTTGAACCGAGAGCAGATGAAGGCATTCTCCTTGGTTATTCTCCCCATAGCAAAGCATATAAGTCTTACAATAAAAGACTTGGAAGAATTGTTGACAACATTGATGTGGTGGTTGATGAAAAAGGAAACATTCCTAGGCAAGTAAATTATGAAAATATCGAAGAGGATGAAGACTACCGTCCAAATCAGACAGAAGATGAAGAAGAACCTCAAGAGGCACTAGAGGAACAGACAAGGATAGAAGAGAAGACTCCATCCAGGTATGTCAAAAGAATCATCCAGAATCTCAAATCTTGGGGCAAAAGGAGGCAGGCGTACAAACAAGAAGAAAAGTTGCATAAGCTTCAAGCTATTTGGCATTACTCTCCTCCACTAAACCACAAAATGTAAGAGAGGCATGCAAAGATTAGTGTTGGGTCAAGGCGATGGATGAAGAACTTGAGCAGATCGAAAAGAACAACACTTGGGAGTTGGTTCCTAGACCAAAAGATAAGAATGTCATAGGGACAAAATGGATCTTCAAAAATAAGTTGAATGAAAATGGGGAAGTAATTAGAAACAAGGCCAGACTTGTTTGTAAAGGGTATGCTCAACAAGAAGGAATAGACTTTGAAGAAACTTTTGCTCCTGTTGCAAGACTTGAGGCCATCCAAATGTTCCTTGCTCTCTCAAGCTTTCAGAAGTTCAAAGTATTTCAAATGGACGTGAAATCAACCTTTCTGAATGGATACTTAGAAGAAGAAGTATACATTGAGCAGCTAGATGGTTTCATTCTTGGGAATGATCCAAATCTTGTATGCAGACTGAAAAAGGCTCTCTATGGTCTTAAACAGGCTCCAAGGGCTTGGTACTACCGTTTGGACAAATACCTTCATCAACAAGGTTTTTCAAAAGGATCAGCAGATAGCAATCTTTATATAAAAATTGAAAATGAAAAATTGCTAATACTTGTTGTGTTTGTAGATGATATTATCTTTGGCAACAATGAAGAAGCTATGAGTCAAAGCTTTGCCTTGGTGATGCAGAAAGAATTCGAAATGTCTTTGCTTGGAGAACTGACATACTTTCTTGGTTTGCAAATCCAACAAAATGAAGACGGTATCTTTTTGTCTCAAACCAAGTATCTCAAGCAGATCTTGAAGAAATATGGCATGGAAGATGCAAAACCAGTATGTACCCCCATGGTTATAGGATGCAGCCTCAGTGCAAATGATAAATCAGCAGCAATGCATCAGCCAACCTATAGATCTATGATTGGAAGTCTACTTTATTTGACAGGTACCCGACCAAACATTATGCATGCAGTGGGAATAGTTGGAAGATTTCAGGCAAACCCAAAGGAAACTCATCTTCAGGCAGTGAAGAGAATTTTCAAGTACCTTCAAGGAACTCAAAACTATGGCTTATGGTATCCTAGAAATACAAATCTCACTCTTCATGCTTATACAGATGCAGATTGGGCTGGAACCATGGATGACAAAAAGAGCACAAGTGTTGGTGCATTCTTTATGGGTTCCAGATTAGTATCTTGGTTCAGCAAGAAACAGAGTTCGATTGCTTTATCTACAGCTGAAGCGGAATATGTGGCTGCTGCATCTTGCTGCACTCAACTCATTTGGATGATGCAGACCTTGCAGGATTTTCAGATCACTTGTACACCACCTATCACCATCTTATGTGATAATACAAGCGCTATCAGCATTTCAAAGAACCCAGTCATGCATTCAAAGACCAAGCATATACCCATCAAATATCATTTTCTTCGGGAACAAGTGCTTGAACAAAAGGTCAAGTTGGAGTATGTTCCTTCTAAGGAACAAGTTGCTGATATACTCACCAAACCACTGCCCAGGGAGACCTTTGAATACCTCAGGCAAAAGCTGGGGGTAGTTGATGCATCATCTTGTTGTTGAATCTCATCTGTTTCAGAGATTGTTGGTTGTACGCGAGTTTCATATGGGGTATATGCGTACATTTGCTGGGTTATGGATTGGTCGAAGATCGAATGGCATAGGTTCAGGGGGAGCATATATTCTTCTAATAATGCATTGTTGGCATTATGGTAGAAGATCTTGGCGGAGAATGTACAAAAGGAGAACATGGATGCTGATCTGAATATTGCTGCTAATATGTCTCTATCTCTTTTGTCAAAGTCATGTATGGTGTATGGTAGTTTATGGTTCTTCTTGAAGAAATTGTCTTTTGCAGATCTGGTCTATAGTCAGGGGGAGCTCATTCAGAAATTTCAGCAGGCACTCAGGGGGAGTATGGACAGCAAAGGAAGAGAATATCTTGGTCCGCCCTTTTCCCTTGATGTCAAAGGGGGAGAATGACTTTGAGGATCTTAGGGTTGCCATCAAGTCCAAAGGGGGAGATTGTTGGCATTATGATTCAGGTTTGGCGCTATGGCACAGGTGTTGTACTTGATGGAAACTCACTCAAGTGGCAGATCTCTATTTAGGCTCTCAAAATCATAAAAAATGAGATAACTGCAGGTGATCCTAAGAGAAGCTGCGGACCCGCAGGTACGCAGACCAAGAAGTGTGGACATATCCGCAGGTGCTCTGTTTAGAAGGTGCGGACCCCAATTCACCCACTCCAATGCAGAGAAGCGCACACACGTGGGGTTTCTTATGTTTGGCCCTTGGTATTTAGCCCATCGATCATGATCCTATGGTTTTGGTCCGTGGTATAGGATCTAAAGTATTGAACCCCGGTTTGGATCCCTTGTATTGATTTTCGATGGTTTTGTCCCATGGTGTGAATAAGGGCTTGCTTATAAAAAGGAAAGGAGATCACTTGGCTAGACACTTGTGAAAATTGAATATCTTAAGATCTGAAATTTTGGGTGATCAGTTTTAAAAGCTAGATCTAAATCAAGGTGAAATTTAAGTTGAATCTATTGATAGGTAGTGATCTCTCGGGCGCATGCTCAGATCTGTGAATCTGACTGTCTGTGGCACATTGAAGGACTGTTAATTTGGCTCTATTTAGAGGTCTGCAGGCGATCCACAGCGCAGGTGCGGGGGTACGCAGCGCAGCAGAAGGCGCAGGTGCGGGGGTCCGCAGAGAAGCAGAAGGCACTGGTGTGAGGTACGCAGCTCAGCAGAAGGCACAGTGCGGAGGTACATAGAGGAACAGAGGGACCAGGTGTGGAGGTACGCTGGCAGGCAGACAGTGCAGGTGCGGATCTGAGCAGAGGTACGCAGTGCAACAGAAGGGCTAGTGCGGAGGTACGCAGAGCACAGAAGGATCAGGTGCGGATATACGCAAGCTAGACACAAAAGAACTACGGATATCCGCAGGTTTATATTGGTGAAGTTGCGGACTTTTCTTGAAGTATTTGTTGGCTGCCTTTTATCTATTTGCTGCAGAGTTCTGGGTTTAGATTACTGATATTGCTTTTCTGTTTACAGCATTCTGAGAAGTTAGGTGATTCATTGGTTGATTGTATAAGGAGATTGGTTGATTCACATGTAATTGATGATTATTTAATGTCCTTGGATCCATTCTGAAAATTAATGAAATGTGGTCCTTAAAGAAGTAGAAGAGCTAAGGGGGTTGTAGCTCCCTTCCAGGAGAGACTGGAAAACGAGAGAGGGTTGTAGCTCTCTGTAGGTTACAGCCTGCGTACTGGTAAAGGACTGCACTAGTGCAAAATCATTGTAAAAGAAGTTTCTAATTGAAAGAAGATAGAGACATATTGCAGCAGGTGGTTTTCACCCACATTGGGTTTCCACCTTATATCTGGTGTTCTTTGGTGTGACTATCTGTTTTTCCTTGTTCTTGTTCATTATTATATGGTACTAACATACAAGTTAATAATCAATATCTGAAGAATAAATTAAAGTATAAATCTGGAAGGTATATTAAAAAGAATTTGATAATACTAATTCACCCCCCCCCCCCCCCGCCTCTCAGTATTATTTCCAATAATAACATCCATATAATGTAGTAATTAAACAACCACACATAACAACAAATTTGTTGGACACCTAATCCTAAAGGGTTAGTGTGGAAGCCGAAAAGACTAAGCAGTCCAAGAGACCTTGGGATCTGAATCCCAAGAGTCACGTATTGTACTACAAATGTGTATCTTATGTTAATAAAAAAATGTACTGAATGTTTTATCTTTCATATCTTTTGTGCTGTCCATGTGTGTTTAACATGGTATCAGAGCCACTTGTTTTTCTGTGGCCTGTTATGTGCATGATAGTTCTGGCCCTCTGCCATATTCTTTTCCAGCGCTCCTGACATGCTGCCGCTGCCTTATAACGCCTCTGTCCTGAGCGCCTCAAAAGACTGCGCCCTCTGAAGACTACGCCTCTGAAGTCTGCGCCCTCTGGCCTGAATACGTTGCCTCTGTCATGTGTTTCATTCTCTGCGAGGTTTCTGCTGCCTCATGAAACCTCTGTCCTGAGAGACTGTGCATCCGTTTCTCTACGCATCTGTGCCTCTACCCTTGAACGTTAATGCATTGATTAACTTCTGCATATGCTCTCTGCTCTCTATCCGCTTTCTCTGCGCATCTGACAAACCGGTCTCCGCTCCGTCGATGACTCCAATCCTTCTAGTAATGCAGGCCTTTGGATTCCTTCTGTTGAAACGAAATGTTGTTGCGGATACATTATTTCTAATCCTTCTGGTAATCTCGGCCTCTGCATTCGTTCTATAAGAATGAAATATTGTTGCCGATAGATCGTTTCTGATCCTTCTAGTAATCTCGGCCTTTGCATTCCTTCTGTTGGACTGAGATATCATTCCTGATAGATTGCTCTCGTTAATTCATACGGGGCACTTTCATGCTGCCTGTCAAACATTGTGCCCGTAGATTCGAATGGGTTTAACAGAAGTCTCCTCGGCTCAATTCCTCTCGCCATTGTAAGATTGGCTTGCTCCGGTTGACCGCTAATCCATACTGTTGGGGAAGATGTTAACGGAATTGGATACGTAACACCTATACTGCTTCCAGCCTGAGGATGTAAACCAATAGCCTGATTTTGGTGAGAGAAAACATACGGTTGCCATGGCGGTACTTCTAATCGGCTAGGTAACATAGAATACTGAGGCGAAGAGAATAGCGGAAGGTGCAAAGACGCTTGAGAAGTTCGAACTCGCGGAAAGCTGAAGGGGTCCACCCGATTTATGGATGTGAACGTAGGAGATGGGTGTTGGAACTGCGCCATAGGACGCATGAATGCTGATGGCGGTAACATGGACAAAGGATCATGTGATGTGGGTGCAGTTTGAGTTGTTCTTTCAGCCATTACAGAAAGGTTTATTGGATCGGCTTGCTGGCTCCTGGCAAGTGCTTCATCTGAGCAATAGAGCTTACCTTTAATTGCAAGAATTTTGATAGATATTTTGATTGTTATCTATTTGCATCTTCGAGGAGGTTGCTGAGGTGTTGAAGATGGCGAGGAGAGTTCGTTGAAAGGACTGGCGAGAAGCCGAGATGCTGAATGTGAGCTTTCTCGATGTTGGTCTTTGTTGTCGTCCGAGCCATTTTGGGCCGCTTCCAATCGCATCGCCTGCAGCCTTTCTTTCCGCTTGACGGACTCTTCCATCTCTGAAATATATGTATATACCTAAATATGATATATATATTTATATGTCATGTATATGTGATAGGGTCTGTTGCAGAGTGAAATAGAAACTGGCTACTGCAATTGAAATGAGCCGTATGTGTTTAGGGGAGTAGAAAACAGACTAGTGAAATCGGCAGCTCTCGAGGGTAGTGACGGGTTTCATGAGGATCCATTCATTGTATTTGCCATGGCTCTAAAAAAAAAAAAAAAATCCGTTGTATTCTCGTGCAGATGCCATCGATCAGCGCAATTGGTTGTCATTCAATTGCGGGTTTTGATAGGTGCACATCGACTATTGTTCTTCTATCGCATATTCTCTTTTGCTGTCTATGTGAGTTTAAATTGTGTAGCAGCTGCATAGTCGTGTGACGAGCTTTTCAATTTCCGAGGCGTGGAATTTATAGGTGACTGCTTCTTCTCCAACTGACTAGTCAGTGATCTGCGTGTCAACAACTTTCTTCCAAGGTTGCTGTCATTGATTTAATATATATATATATATGTTGGTAATTGAGACAAGATGCGGCCACAATTCCTCTAATGGTTTAGGGCATCACGGATATGGTGATTCCTGTGCACAAAGCCCTTTCCGTTTGACTTGTAGAGGCGCAACGAATCAATCCCGCAGCGGAGAAAGACCTCTTATAGCCGAGGGAATGTGATTGAGAATGAGATATATGCTCAGAATTTCTCTGCTCGAATTGCATGGACCAAACACGCAGTTGAATAAGTGGTTCGACTTAGTGCAGTGAAACTTGAAGCTGCCGAAAATTTGTAAGTTGAAATGAAACTGTAGGAGTTCAAACTCAGCAGAGGACCAGGTATTTTAAATTCACTCAGGGAATAATTTCATTATCTACCAAAACTGCTTTGGGAAGCCGACCGATATATATATATATATATAACATGTGCATTGAGCTTGGATTCATATTATTGTGTTGGCGTTGTAAGTGTGTTTAGTAAAACAGAAATCCTGTAATACCTCCTGGCATTTGATATGGGTTTTCTCCTATCCATGATGAACAGCTCTAATTAACAGCAGACTTTGGAGTAGAGAAGTCATCAATTTATTCTTGGTGTTGTACACATTTATGTCACTGTTTCTATACACATTTAACCTCACTGTTTCTATACTATATACATGCAGAAGAGGGTGTTTATTATAAGGTAATATTCACAAAATGCAAAATACAGATAGAAGGTTACAGTTTTGAGCATTCAACAAACAAAAAGAGGTTATAGTTATCGCAGTTATAGTCCATTTGGTGTGCAAACTTGCAAATTCTCATTTAATCAACCAGTTTTGTGTAAATTATCAGTTGGAGAAAATGGCTAGATTTGATGATGTATTAGAGTTACTGAATACACTAATACATTCCACTATTGGTGGGAAGGTAAATGTTAGCAAAGACACTCTTTGTGACATTCAGACATACTTATATAATGCACAGGAAAAGATTGATTTTTTACAGCTTGAATCTCAGCTTCAGCAAGAAGAATTAAAACAAAGGAGTCATCATTCTGAACCTGTTTTTGTTCAGAACAGTGAAATAGACTCCCATAAGCAGCAAGTTCATTCAGATCCAGAAACCAATAAAGCAGTAGTTGTACATGCAGATGCAGAAACTCAGTTTGCATTTCCCAAGCCCATCATCAGACCTTGGGAACAACTTGTCCACAACAAGCACAGAACTGGTCTTGGATATGACAAGGACTTGTCCTTTCATATTCCAGACTACTCAAAGCCCATTCATTTTCACAGCGCTGGATTCATTCATGACAGCTCATCTACTTCTCATGACAGTTCAGCTTCAGCTGTTCCAGAATCTGCCCCTCTTCCACAGCAACAACAAAAACAACAGATTGTGAAATGCCAACACTGTGACTGAGTTGGCCATCTGAAAGATCACTGTTTTGATCTTCATCCATGTAAGCACTGTCATAAAACCAGTCATTCTTCACACAGATGCTTCAGAAACAAACGTCCTGCAAGAACAAAGATTCATCTTGGATGGATCGCTTCTTGGCAATGGGCATCAACAGCCAAGAAGATATTCCAAACACATGTCAGAACTTGTTCTAGAATATTGAACAGTCTTGCAGTTGAGTTTTCTCCATCTTCTCACCTTGTATCTGACACGGGGGAAATGATGGTCATCTACAAGCTTCAAAGCCACATCAAGCGAGCCTGAGCCACAACCTGCCACACAGTTTCAGAGCTGTAGCCAGAGACAAGATGCCTGAACATGCCTTCAGAGTTGTTGGTCATCCTTAAACCATCACAGATTAAGAACACTTCCTCTAGCAGAAGACTCCAGCTTCTTGCCAGTTTTGGAAGAGTTCCAGGAATTGCATTAAGCATTCCAGAGTTGTTGGTTATCCTTAAACCATCACATGTTGAGACTTCCCTTTTCAGGTTGAAGTTTTACCTTTTATGTGGGGTGAGACCTCCCTTTTATGGTTGAAGGTTTCCCTCTTTAAAACAATAGGATCACTTCCTCTAGCAGAAAACTTCAGTTTCTTGCCAGTTTTGGAAGAGTTTCGGGAACTGCACTAAGCGTTCCAGTGTTGGTGGTCATCCTTAAACCACTGCCCTTTTTACCAACATTTCATAGAGCTGTCAGGCGGAAAGAGTCGATTGTGCGGACACAACCAACCTCCCTAGGAGCCTAAGACTCTCTAGCGACAAACAAGACAAACTAGAACTATCCTTCTCTAAACATGCATTATAATATGAGAAATCAAGTGTTTTGTTCTTACCTTTGTCCAAATGCTGTTGTAGAAGTCCAAGCTTTGTTGATCTGGATGAGCTCCTCCTTTTCTCCAAAATCTGCAATCACCAACAGTCAAACAATTAAATAGCACCTGATTATAACATAAAACAAAGCATATTCAACATATAGACCAAGGAGTACATGAAATAACTCATAAACAACAAGTTATTGAGAAGAATGGACCAATTTGCATTGAAGGTAATCAAAAGGAACCATTACAACCTGAGCCTTGGTGTTGTGCAAGCTCCTTCCAGGGTCCACAAGAGTCTTCCTCTACTTTGACAAAGCTCACCCACTTCCAAATAGAACAAGCAAAGATGGCAATCTCTCCTCACAAGCTTCTAAATGGGAGTCCTAATTCCTGCAGCATTTACCCTTAGAAATGTATAGCTTTTCAACCTCCCCTCCCTCTGGCTCAATGCCTTTATTTATAGTGCTGTAAAGAGGTTATTCAGGTCCACCATTAATGGGATAATCCCCCTCTTTGGGTGGGATAGCTCCCTTATTGATGGGATAAGTTCCTCCTTAATAGGGATACATGAACCAACTGGAGGCGCATCCATTTCATCAAACCGACCTCTAGAAATTTCTAGAAGTAACCACAAGTAACTTTTTTAAGATGAAACTTGCGCATTTTTCCTTTTACAGAAGGACGCACCTGTCCCTTAATATACAGAGCGTCCAAAGACGCAGCCTTTGTGAACATTGTGAGCGTCCCCGCAGCTAAGGCTTGAGAGAACCTGCGTCCCTAGAGATAAACACATTTTTTACAAGACTTTCTCTCTTCTTTGAGTTTGAGATGGATAGCAGAGGCATAAGACTTGCCTAAGAGGGTAGCATGACTGTTGATTGAGCCATACTAACTGTAAATAGTCATGGTGACATTTTTTAGTGTAACAAGAGCACATTCAGCCTAGTGCTGCCATGCATTTTTGCACATTTTGTATTACAGCTCTTTTCTTGGACTCATACATAACCCTTCGGATTAAGGGGGGGAATGTTGGACACCTAATCCTAAAGGGTTAGTGTGGAAGCCGAAAAGACTAAGCAGTCCAAGAGACCTTGGGATCTGAATCCCAAGAGTCACGTATTGTACTATAAATGTGTATCTTATGTTAATAAAAAAATGTACTGAATGTTTTATCTTTCATATCTTTTGTGCTGTCCATGTGTGTTTAACAAAATTTAATCTAGGAGTTCACCCGAATATCATGCGCTACGTCTCCTTGACATTTTGTCATCTTGACTTGGCTCTTTGGGATTATGGCAAAGTTTCTTTTATAAGTTCCACACTTAACTCCAAAGGTTACTGAACTAAACCAATGGGCTTATAATACCATCTATATCCCTATCATGGTTGTCATCACTCTGCAAATAAATCTAAGCTCCCTTAGACTTGATTCCTTCAATTAGTGCTCTTAGATACCCTGGGCTTCTTGATGGCACTAACTCCTTTAGAATCCTTTAACTGTCACTAAAACCTCATCTGTTATCTCCAGCACATATCAGGCACCAAGAATAGACTGATCATTTGCTCAAAATGAGCACTGCATCCCCAAACTAAGCCTTCCTCCACGGTTGGCACTGGGCTGCCTGAAACTTACCTGTAGCATCTTGGCCTTTAGAAGTCTCTAAATGCTTCTAAAAATCCTTGCAATGGATTCAAAAGGCTGGTTACAGTCAGAAATGACTATTGGTTCACTGAGAACGAGTACTGGTAGCTCCTACAACTGCCCTCAACTCCTGTTGGCCCTGAGCTCCAAAATCTCCCTGGATGAAAATCTCTATGAAGATGACTTCCTCAGCTTCTTTGGAATATTCCATTGGCTTCTGAAGGCTCCAATTATCCTATCTAGCCTTTTTTTCACTCTCTCTGGTCGAAAACTGCTCCTGGAGTGCATTTAGTCAATATCCCCTAGGGATACTCCACTAAATTTGGTGAACTGCACTTAACTCCCATTAAATTTAGAATAACCACCTTTTTAGCTGCTCCACCAAGCTTACCATCAAAGGTGATTGTTACATTAACTATTTAGGCACGCATATGAGGTGGTATAATCCCAACGATTAGGGATAATCCTCACCAGAAACATTTCAAATAGTGGAATCTCCACCGTCGATCTATCCTACTCGATCCAATGGATATCACGTCATCTGCTCACCAACTAACCCATATGATCTCCACCATTGATGTGACCCATCCAATTGAACGATTGTTGCGAAATCTCGCACAAATTCTTGCACGACCAATATCAGGTCAAGAGTGCGCGAGAAAAGTGGTTTTCTTGTGCTACGTGTCGACCGCTAAGGTTAATCGCGTGAAATCGTAGAATACCATTTACATCTTTTTGTCCACGCGAGATACCGTTTCCCACTTTCCGAATACTACCCACGTGCTTAATACGGAACTTAAAGAAAGACATTTAAGGAAAGGTTTAGTGCTTACCCCAAAAGCGAATATTTTAGGGAATATTCCTTGGAATATACTTTTTTTAATATTTTCAAAAACCAAATTAATCTTGGTCAAATGTCCAAAAATTGCAATTTACTGGACTTTTCAAATTGTGATAACTCCATACAGTGTCGTTTTTTCGAATTGTTCACGGCACCGGATTTAAGAAGAAAATATCTATCCGGTCGCTCAGGTTGGACACTCTTTCAAACACTTTGAAATTTGAGCTATCATTTAGGTCATGGATCAATATCTGATCACCCTTGGACTTGAAAGCATTCTTCCACACATCAGTTGGTTCTATTGGTACTTGGTAGTATCCAAACCTCAAATCAATCATACTAAAGTACTTGGCCCCCTTAATGTGTTCAAGTAGGTCATCAATATGGGGAATTGCAAACCCGTTATTGACTGTGATTTTTTTCAAGGCCCATTAATCAATGCAAAGTCGCTATGTCCCATCTTTCTTCTGCATAAGTATAAGTAGGCTTCAACAAGGTGAGGAACTTGGTTAGATGTGTCATTTTTAGAGTAGCTCTTGGATCTGTCACATGATTTCCTCATTTTCTAGAAGTGAGTGGTGGTAATTGGCCCATTGAGTAGAGGTGCATCAGGGGTTAGGTTGATTGAATTCTTGACTTGACAATGTAGAGGTATCCTAGTGGGTGAGGAGAAGATGTCTCTGTATTCTTCCATGACCTTATCTAGTCTCCTTTGCTCCATGGAGTATCCCTTTGTGGAGGCCTTGGATGTAGCCACAATATTCTCCTTACATTGAAAGTGAATTAGGAAGAAGTTAAATTTTCCATCATGGGAGATGACCTTACTTCATCGCTTAGCACAGATCAAGGAAATGTTAATAGTCTAGACTACCTATGATATCTTATATGGTTGTATTCCCAAAGTAATAATAACACTACAAGGTCTACACTAATATACAACATTATGCTTCCAAAAGTATGGTTGGCCTTAAAAAACATCAAAAAATTCAAGGGGAGAAACATCACACAATACCCTATTCTTGAAAGGCTTGATCCTATAAGGAAGATGGCACTATTTGCTGACACGAAGATATCACCCCTGGTGGAGCCACCTGAAGGTGTATGGCTATGGGTCTGGTGTTGTTAGCATGCCCATCTTATTAATGGCCTCTCCTGAGATGAGGCTCTTTTGACTCCCACTATTGACAATGGAATAGAGTGGTGCACCCTTCACCCACATTCGTGAGTGAAAGAGGCACTCACCTTATTCTCAATATTTGGGGTCACTTATTTGGACCGTTATGTTGGTAATAGCAAAAAATAACATTGCTATAAATAGCATTTTGGGATAGATTCCAATTTTAATTAGTCCCTGGATTAAAATTGAGAATTAAAATTCGAATTTGGTCTCAGCAGCTGTTTGAAAAATAAATAAATTAATTCATCTTGAGTTAACTAGTTGGTGAAATTCAAACATGAAGTCTTTGTGAAGACATGCAATAGTTATCCCTTTGATTGAGGAAGTTATCCCTTAATTAGGGAGATAAGAATGAGTTGTATTTGAGTTGTAATTAGTTAGCTCAGTTAACTGAATTAAGTCCAGTTAAATTAGCTCCAAACAGTTGGAGGAACTAACTGTGAGTTCAGTCAGTTAATGCATGCATGCATGCAACTAGTGTTCTTCAGAAAACTGAATATTCTCTCGTAAATAACCAATCCATGTCAGTTCAGAGAAAGACCCAGTTGAGATTAAAGGAAGGGACAGTGTACTATCAGTTAGAGGATTTTTTCCTATAAAGGAAACTCATCCATGCAGAAAGAATTATCTCCTTCGGGATTGCATAGTTATTTCAGAGGTCAATGTTGTGTGTGAGGTGAGAACCACAAAGGTTGCAGTTGGAGGACCCAGGAGAAACTGTGCAAGAGAATAGGAGGCTTGGAGGACTAAAGGAAGGCATATGTGTTGTCTATTCTATCTATTAGCAGCAGTGAGGGATTGTACTAAGAGCTGGACAACTTGAGAGCTAAATCTTTGTGTAATCCTGAGATATTTCCACTTGTATGATAATACAGATAGTGGGGTTTTTAGCTTAGGTTTTCTCCAGAGTATTCTTCTTTGGTTCATGTGTGATTGAATCTTCTTCTCTGTTATATGTGTTCCATTTGATCTTGTTCAAATTGATTAAGCTTCCACAAGTTTGATAGTAGAAGTAGATTGAGTATTTTGTTGTAGTACATTGCATAATCAGTTTAATCTACAGTTTCTCTACAATATGTGTAGAGAGCAGAATTTCTACATGGTATCAGAGCGAGGTTTTGTAGGAAAAGTTCTACATTTTATCAGAGAAATGGTGAGTCTTGCTCTCCTCAGTCTTCCTAAGAGTTGGGATAGCTACCAGGACTCAGTGAATGGAAGAGAGAAACTGCCAAATTGGGAACGACTGTGGTCGGATCTCATGCAGGAGGAGATCAGGAGGAGCACCAGAGATGGTTCTTCATCCAAGGATGATGAAGAAAATCTAGCCTTAGCCAATAAGGAAAGGAAAGGGAAGGAGAAGGATTCTCATCCCAAATCGAATTCTTCTCATGGAGGGAAGAAGATTGACAAATCTAAAGTGAGATCCTTTATTTGGCATGAGGTGGTCCATTATGCAACTAATTGTCCATTGAAGAAATCCAAGAAGGGATCCTCGGAAGGATATGAAGGTGAGGCATTGGCCTCTCAGTTCGAATTAGATTTTACCCTCATCACATGCATGGTTTCATCGATGATGAGTTGTGGTTGGTTTCTTGATATTGGAGCCTCATTCCACATGACCAGCGATAAGAGTTTGTTCAGTACATTGGAGGAGAAGGACCACCCGATGCACATACAGATGGGTGATGATGGAAAGTACCGTGTTTCAGGTGAAGGTACGGTTGCTTTTCATAGGGAGCATGGAGATTCTATCACCCTGACTGATCTGAATTATGTGCCTGGACTGAAGAAAAACTTGGTATCGATCGCGATGGTGGAGGACAAAGGCTACGATGTTGTCTTCTATAAGGGAAAGGTTTTCCTTAGACACATCACCACTGGTCAAGTGAAACAGATTGGTTCACGAGTACAGAACCTGTATGCTCTTGAGGTTCAGGATGCATGCAAGGCCTAGAGGAGCAAGGAAACTATTAGAGACTTGGTGGTTGAGAGGGAAAGTACATTACCTCTCAACATGCAGCACGAGAAGAAGTCTCAGACAATTGTCGAGGAGCCAAAATTGGTGGAGAAGCTTCAGGAGGTTGTGAAGCAACCCCAACTAGAGAAGTCGAGAGGAGATCAAGTGGAGGAATCCACTCATGCAGAGACCTCTAGTAGGGGGGAATTTTGAGCCAAGTGGGCAGAGGGATCACATGCAGCCATTCCTCCAGGTATGAGGTGGGGCGATGTGAAGTGATAGTTCCATGAAGGCTGAAATAGGGGCAGGATCCTTGAGGTACCCAACCTCTTTGATTATACCTTGCTACGGGAGCCCCGACAAGGAGTAGTAGGACTAGCTAAGTGGGTAGAGACAGGTGTAGATGGAGTGGCAGAGGGAGCTTCAACATCAAAGGGTGTTTATAGCCCAGCAAGGAGGTCAATTGGGAGATCAGTTACTTACTTCTCAGTAACTGATTTGTAGTGCAGTAGTGGGCAGCACGATGCAACATGAAGAGAGGAGGTGTAGTGTGGATGTAGTGTTGGGAGATAGGACAAGTAACAGCATGGATGCAGTAGGAGGAATCAGTGTGATTGATGCAGTCAGAGATCAAAGTGATAGAGGTTAGAGCAGTCAGATACTAAAGAGCACAGAGGTGCAGAGTTTTCAGTAGACAGAGGCAATAGAAGTCAAAGACTTTGATGATAGAGGCATCATTCTGATTCAAATTGGATATTTTTTGTTTTTGAGTTGCTGGAGCAACAACACTTGAGAGAAGTGTTGCATGCAGAACATTCCAAAGGTTCAGGATCGAGTTTGAGTTGAATGCCTTTCTTGTTGAGAGGGAGTGTTGAAAATAGCAACAAGAAATGCTAAAAATATCATTGTTATAAATAACATTTCAGGATATACTCCAACTCTATTGCAAATAGCGAAAAATATTTGCTATAAATAGAATTTCAGGATAGACTCCAATTTTAATTAGTCCTTGAATTAAAATTGAGAATTAAAAATCAAATTTGGTCTCAGTAGGTGTTTGAAAAATAAATTAATTAATTCATCTTGAGTCAATTAGTTGGTGAAAATCAAACATGAAGTCTTTGTGAATACATGCAGCAATTATTCCTTTGATTGAGGAAGTTATCCCTTAATTAAGGAGATAAGGATGATTTGTATTTGAGTTGTAATTAGTTAGCTCAGTTAACTGAGTTATGTCTAGTTAAATTAGTTCCAAACAATTGGAGGAACTAATTGTGAGTTCAGTCAGTTAATGCACGCATGCATGCAACTAGTGTTCTACAGATAACTGAATATTCTGTCATAAATAACCAATGCGTGTCAGTTCAGAGAAAGACCCAATTGAGATTAAAGGAAGGGACAGTGTACTATCAGTTAAAGGATTTTTTCCTATAAAGGAAACTCATCCATGCAGAAGGAATTATCTCCTTCAGGATTGTGCAATTATTTCAGAGGTCAGTGTTGTGTGTGAGGTGAGAACCACACAGGTTACAGCTGGAGGACCCAGGAGAAACTGTGCAAGGAAATAGGAAGTTTGGAGGACTGAAGGAAGGCATATGTGTTGTCTATTCTATCTATGAGCAGCAGTGAGGGATTGTATTGAGAGCTGGATAGCTTGAGACCTAAAGCTTTGTGTAATCCTGAGATATTTCCACTTGTATGATAATACAGATAGCAGGGTTTTTAGCTAAGGCTTTCCCCGGAGTATTCTTTTGTGTTTCATGTGTGATTGAATCTTCTTTTCTATTATATGTGTTTTGTTTGATCTTGCTCAAATTGATTAAGCTTCCGCAAGTTTGATAGTAGAACTAGATTGAGTTTTTTGGTTTAGTACATTGCATAATCAGTTTAATCTACAATTTCTCTACAAGATGTGTAGATAGCATAATTTCTACAGGTTATACATCAATGGAATATTTCCCCTTGTTTAGGTTTCATTTTGGAGTCAAAACTTACATTAACTCTGAGGCTTTTAGCTCAGCTACCAATGACTACATTACACAACATTCATTAGTGTTATGAGAGGGGATTTTGTGGAACTCACACCACTTTCCCATGTATTTATTCATCTTCCCATTACCACCATTTGTTTACAACTTAGATGGGTTTTCTTGAGGTGATCCATTGTGGCTCTATCCTTTGTTCTATGATTTGGGGATTCCTTTGCCCTACTTTTGTTTAAATTTTTGCTTTATTTTGACAACATATTGGTATGCTACACTAGGTAATGAGATTTCCAAGAACTCCATACATATCTAGATGTATCTATGTATACATCCACAATACTTTAGTGCCATATGTCACTCCTTATCTTTGATACCCAAATTGGTGTGCAAGGTATGAAAGATATTTGTGAATTATGCCACTAATTATTCCCTTTAATCTTGTAGTGTGGTACGTCTCATGTATCGATCCTTGTAGATTCCAATATGATAATATTATTTCTTAACAACATCACTAAAAGAGTCCTATGTGGGTGAAACTAACAAAAAAATTGATTCCTCTATGGCGCTTTCCTCACGGTAAGTTTCCTAGCAATCCTTAACATGGGGGGGAACCTTAAGGAGTGCAAAGGTAATATTTTATCTATCAGAAAAATTGTGTAATGAAAAATAATGTTGTAGTAGATTTAACCATTTGTCTAAATCATTTGCCTCTATCTGGCCTTCAAATATAGGAATATAAAAATGAGCTAGTACCTTAAAGGGGACGATGCCTCAAAAGCTACCACTAAATGAAGATGTGTCGCCTATTAGCATTTTTTGAGGGTTCTAGGGAAATTATCCATAATCGTATTCATTTTTCACTCAAGGGTTTCTTAGAGAAACACTTTAATAAGATCTCTTTGTTATAGACATTTTTGGGCACTACAACCCCAATCATAAATGTCCATAAACCAAGGGCTCTTAAGTCCCTAAAAGTGTTGTTCCAACCTCTAAAAGAACAAGGTCAACTAATTACATCTTCTCCCAGAAGTTCTCCATGAAAAACTGCTCAGAATTGGTCAAAACTGGACCATCTCACCTGCTCCATGGTCAAAGTGCGTTGCATCCCACCTAAATACCCACAGGAGGTGCGATGCATCTTGAAAAGCCCTTCTATGGGGTGCGATGGACGAGAGTGGACAAATGGCAGGGTCAATCTGCAAGGTGGAGGATCATGGAATCTTCTAGAAACTTCTCATGTGACACTTGCCTCTCTGCATTCGCCCAGGGATGAGTAAGAGATCATCAATCTCCAAGTGGAATCAAGAACTATCAGAGAGAGGACACTAATCAAATCTCAAAAGCTGACTCATCCCCCTTGCAAACATCTATATATGGATCCCTCATCCCAGAGATCCAGAGGCTGGAATTTTGTATCTTGTAAGGAAGTGTTGTTGGTTTCTTGGTGCAATATCATAGTGTTGGGTGATCTAAGCTTTTCATGAGGTGAAGAAGGGCTTTCTTGCTGAGAGGATGATGCTGGGTTAGAACAATTGGTTGTAATCCTCTTTGCTATTTCTTGATTATCAATAAAGCTATTCAAGTTTTCCTCCACATTCTTGTATGATTGATGATATATGCATTTGTGTGGTCAATATATATCTGGTCCTATATTGTTTATGATAATAGATCTATGTTCTTGGATAGTGTTATGCTGCTTTGATTCTACAGGTGCTCTTTGAAGCTGGGTAGACGAGGAAGCGAGTGGCAAAGATATATCAGAAGGGAGAGGAATCAAGCAAGGAACCAAGCGCAAAACAGAGGTTGGTCTCCTTTATTCCCCTCTTATCTATTTCTCATAAAGGAAAATGAAAGTAGTTTTAGTTTGTTTGTTTCTAAGGTAGCTACCAGCGTTAGTGGGACTAGCAGCTCTGCATAGACACTAGATTTCCCAATAACAAAATGGCGACTCCACTAGGGAGCGAATATATTGTTTGTTTGTCTACATTTGTTTACTTTATAAACTTACAGATGGAGCCTGAAGTTAATCCAGCTAGCCTTCGAACTGCATTTGCTATGCAAGTGCAAAGTAGATCAATGCTGCTTCAGTCTATCTCCGGGTTTTGTTTATGAACTGAACAATTGATTTACAAGCTCTCTAATTGCACTTGTGGTGGCTCTAGTAACCTCTTTAGATCTACCCCTGTGATTGGTTTACTGATTACCACTTGCTCAGCCTAAATCCCTGAACTGAGCTGCAAACTGTGACCCGGAACCCAGTTAAAGTCTCGTCCCTGGTCCATCGCACTGTCTCTTCTGTGAATTCTGGATGCATCGCACTTCCTGAGTGTAGTAGGTGCGCTGCATCTCTTTTTCACTGTGTTACAAGTGCGCTGATCAGACAAGGCCTTTCCTGCTCCTAGATTTTGGTTTCTGTGTTCACTCTTTTCAGCTCTATTCAAGAGTTTTGCTGCCTATAGTCAGTACACCTCTATTGAAACCTCTTTCCTTGCCATTATTATGCCTCCATTGTGCAAAGAACTGTAAATTTTTTTATGTATTTTGAGCCATTTTCAGTTCTCTTTTACAAAGAAGTAGCGTAATTGAACTGTCGTTTCTTGATTTGAAAGTGTCGCAAGTGTCGTTTTCAGTCATAGAAGAGAATCCGATTGTTCTTGATAGTCGATTACACTGTTACTCTTGTATTTGATTTGAATTAGTAGTTTTTCAAGTGTCGAAAGCAAGTTTTCAATTCCAAATCGCAAAGTGTCGTCATTGTCCTCATTTTGTCTTGAAAAGAAACTTTCTAGTAATGTCGCTTTGAAAAATAATTCAGATTTGCGCTTAGCTTTCTTTTTATCATTCACACATTAAGAAGGCTGAAAAAAAATACATGCACGTGCATTTGCATTTAGACTGTTTGTTGGTTTGATTTAGGACAGTGCATATAGTGTGTGCTCTCTGCTCTATGTTGAAAGAATATTGTCTCTCTTTCCTTAGTAGCTAGGATTTTCATTGCAAAAAGAAGATTAAACAACTGTTTATCATCTTAGATTGCATTTTAGGAATTGTACATCTACATCACACGGTGAACCTGAAAGGAAAATTTCTTAAGCAAGATCAACTGTAAAATAAATTTAATGAATCTAAAAATGCTTTGGAACCTAACACACAACATTTAGAAGTCTAGGCTAGAGACGTATTCTGGCGTCGTAAAGCCTGGTAACTGTTGTTTTCATTGTTGGTTAGGTGATTCCTCCACTTTGAGACGATAAGTGGCAGTACGGACTTGTGCTCCCACATACCGTCGAGTATATATTGGGAGACCACAATAGGCTTTATCCTTTACCCATAGGAAGCTGTGTCTGCCGCCCTATCGATCGCAATGCACTATACACAACATTCGGGAAGATTGACTTTCGTACCATAAAAAGTATTCTGCGGTTTTGCGATTGGTTTGGTAATCCCTCTGTCTAGATTTCCAGAGCAGTCTCTTTCGTTCCTTTTCAGACTCCTTAAAGGAAAAGGTCCATCTGAGCACTTGTCACTTCAGGCTCATTAAAAATCGAAGGCGACTAGAGTCATCTTTTGTTTTTTCTCGACTCTTAAAATTTGATAAAGCAAGTTGTGTCAAAGCGTCTAAAATTTATTTTAAACAGAATAAATATCACCTTTCCTATGTTGGTCTTAGGTTGAGAAAAATGGAGTCCACCAACCAAGGAGTTCCCCTTGGAGGAAATCCTAGTCCTTTCTCCTCTTGGGGAGATGTTGGTGCACCCCATATGGCCACATTGTCGCTTCCAGGATTGAAAATCGGCTTGACCGTATGACTCTTCTCAACCTTTGTCGTTCAGAACACCGTGATTCCTGAACAATCAAGTCAGCAACTAAACGATACCAGAGTTACCCCCCAACCTTCTACTTCATCCAATTCTTCCTCTCCTCCTTCCTCTTCGCTTGATGAAGCTGGTAAAGCCAAAAATCAAGTAACCGAGAAGAAGAAGGAGAAGAACAAGAAAGAGAAGAAGAAGAAGGAGCCAAAGGCGAAAAGGGACGACGAGGCATCGTCTAGCGAAAATCCGCACACTGCACCATCCAGGCCTAAATCGCCATGTGTCATTTGCAAAGGAGACCACTATCATCGAGATTGTCCTTGCATCCCTCGGATCTTAAGGGACTGGTCTCCTCGTTTGCACAATCCGATGTCATCAACCTCTGATGGTCATGTTGAAAGTACACCGTCAACTAGTGAAAGTGAAGCCCCTGGACAAAAAGGAAGATGTAGATTTCCTTGTAAACTGTGTGAAGGTGATCACGCCGTCCACCATTGTCCCTTCTTAGACGAGGCTAAAAGAGTTTTGGACGACCGTCCGGTTTCACCGTTACGGCTTCCTCCTGGATATAAGAAGCTCTTGCCGAGTCTGTCACTAGTTGAAAATCCCGCTGACATGCCCTTGTGGTCAGCCGAAACATATATCATTGAAGATAAACCATCTGAATCCACACTAGACGAAAGTCAAAAGGTCGAGGTGGCAGTTGACCCGGTCTTGCCTTCAGAGGATCCATCTTCAGATGATACAGTCACCGAAGAGAACAAGAATGACATCGTCCAAATTCACTTTGTAAGCACAAACTCCAATGAACATGGGGGTAGTCTACCCATTCCTTTACCGCAGGAAGGAAGTTCGTCAGAGTCATACCCAGCCGTCTATTCGGTCCCACCTCCAAGCAACCTAGTTGTTTCCTTCGATTGGAATCTACTAGGCAGACCCCGCTTACCGGCTAGTGTACCATTTCGAATCATTGCTCAAATATACAGAATGGTCATGGCCGATACCATAATAGATGAAGGGGCTTCTGTGAGTATCCTTTCCTCAACTGCTTAGAAAGCGCTTGGTTCGCCATCACTTTTTCCTGAGATGAGAAATCTAACAGGCTTTGACAAAGGAACCAGTCAACCGTTAGGGATCCTTCCCAATGTGCCGATAATATTGAGAAGGAAAATCGTTCACATGAACGTAATGGTAGTCCAAGGACCCCTGGATTATAATCTACTCCTTGTACGAGACTATATTTATTGCATGGGAGCCATTGTCTCCTCACTCTTTAGAGTAATGTGTTTTCCGCATGAAGGGAGAGTGGTCAAGCTCGTAGACCAGCTTTCATTCCCCGGTTCACACTTAGCAAATAGTCATACACCAACCCTGAATGGTCTTTTCACGCAAGGAATGTCTCATCAATCCCCAGTCCGTCCTCCTGATGAGTGTGAGTGATTCGGAGGATATGACTGAAACCTAGGGGGCATGCACCCTGGCCTGTTTCGACAGGAAAACCTTGGGTATAGGGTAGGTTTCCACAGAGGATATATGACTGGTTGACACACCCGTCCATTTTGGAAAATGGGATTAGACCGGAATAAGATACCTCCGTTAGAAGGTAGGCCTTTCCCGATAGAACAAATTTTTTGTCTGCAAATTGAAGGGTAACCTGGAAAAGGTAGGCCTTTCCCGATAAAACAAATGTTTTGTCTGCAAATTGAGGGGTAACCTCGAAACTCTGCTTCACTATACCTGGGGGCATGCAAACCTTTTGGCATGCAAGCTAAGAGCGACCATTTATTTTTTAAAATTTATAGATCCTCTAACCCTTTAAACTCGTAGGATTGGTCGTTTCCTAACTTGCATAAAGAAAGCATGTGGGGCAAAGCTTTGAAAAAATGTCGTTTTTATATGAGACATCCTTATTATACGACTGGATCGAGCAGTTTTAACGTGGAATTCAAGCTTGTTAAAAAATAAACATAAGCAATGAGCAAATGTTCCCCGAGAGTTTAAGCTCATTAAAAAATGAACCAATTTCCGGTAAATAACCTTCGTGAATGTATTATCACCAGCCTTTGAAGCCTTGGTCATGTTCTCATCATCCCCTCCACTCTGTATTGGCCGATCATTCACCTCCATTTGATTGTTTACCCTTTTTGAGGAACAACTGCGAAGAGTGATCCTGTTAGCCATCCTTATGACACTTCCACGATTGGAAAATTCCAAACCTTACCTGGAATCAGCTGCTACCCGAATTTATCACTTGTTCCTCAAAAAACGAGTCTCCTTTAAGCTCTTTTCAACTAACTCGTAAAATATAAAAAGATTGCCGAGAAATTGGCCTCTCCAGCTCGTTAAAGGGACCAGAAGTGCTGTCCCTCCTTTAGATTTTAATCTTTTTGGACTTGAGGGATTATTACACAAAAATATCGAGCACTTGTTTTGTTCGGCTCGTTAAAAGTACCGAAAATTCATCCCTTTTGTATTGTTTTATACTTTTTCGGACTCAAGGGATTATATGACGAAAAAGGATTATTGGAGTTTTCTTTACATCCCTTTTTCAAACTCTCTAAAATTGAAAAGGACCGAGTTATCCTTGTCGTTAAACTAGTTAAAACCGAATAGCGACAAACTTGTCCATACAGACAAGAACGAGTTTCACTATCGCTAGGCTCGTTAAAACATAGCGGTGGGTTTGCCCAAAGGGAAAATTATAGAACAAGCATATGTTATCCTCCTCAAGCTTGACAAAAATAAAGAGGTACTGGTCAGCAATGACTGGGGAAAAATTGGGAAGAAAACTTGAAGAAACTTTATCGGTAGCAAGTCGCTCTTGAACATGACACTTTCACTCCGCATCCGAGTCGGGTTGGGTTGTTCCATTCACTGGTCACATCACCATGGTTCCGTCACACCATCCATATTTGGGGTTAATGCTACTGATCCATCATGTCAGTGTCGCCGATATGTTCAAGAGAAGTCGCTCAGAGAATTCACCTGTGTCTCACCCACTGCAATACATTTACGCTCCATTCTTTCATGACCGCCACCCTGAACCTTATATCACCAGATCGTTTTCACCTCCATTAAAATCATTTGCTCCGTTCCGTGTCATTGATGTGGGATTCACTAAGGCCCTCCTATGACGGATCGCTTCTTGTCGACATCAGCTCATTATCCAAGAAGTCGATCTAGGAACAACCCTTTCAGTACTTTGAAGCTTGCATGCCTCAATGGCAAGTTTCTCACTTCCAGCGACAGGTTTACATCAATGGCCTTTGACTGAAAGATTTTGCGTGGTGTTCGATGCCAAGTCCCTTATTCACACCACGTGAATTGTACTGTAGTACCTTGAGGGTCATCATCATTATCGGTGATTCCTCTCGTGCCTGTTAACAGCTTACATCATTGGCTGGTAATCAGGCGATGTCTTTCCATGTTCGACTCCAAAACATCTCTCACATGGATCTACTTGTACTTTGAGTGAAGATCGAACAAGATTGAAGACCCCAGATCTAGTTTCATCCATCCGGGCTGCGATATATATTCAGGAAAATAAAGACATCAAATGTACATCATTACTGCACAGATAATCATCCAACCTAAGGGATGATGGCTCTACTAGAATCATCAGTCTACACTCAGACGATTGTCTGTATTATGTACATGAAAATCAATTTATAAAGCTGAGCATGGGAATGCCCGCCTCAGCTAGATCATGAAAATATTATGAAGATAATGTATTGTATTGTATCTTATTACAGGTCGCCTTCCAGCTTGAGAAAACTTCAGAACCTCATAATAAAGCATTTCACCCCACATCAACAGATTAATGACCTCATGCTTTAGGGGGCAACTGTTATAGACATTTTTGGGCACTGCAACCCCAATCATAAATGTCCATAAACCAAGGGCTCTTAAGTACCTAAAAGTGTTGTTCCAACCTCTAAAAGAACAAGGTTAACTGATTACATCTTCTCCCAGAAGTTCTCCATGAAAAACTGCTCAGAACTGGTCAAAACTGGACCATCTCACCTGCTCCATGGTCAAAGTGCGTTGCATCCCACCTAAATACACACAGGAGGTGCAATGCATCTTGAAATTCCCTTCTATGGGGTGCGATGGGCGAGAGTGGACAAATGGCAGGGTCAATCTGCAAGGTGGAGGATCATGGAATCTTCTAGAAACTTCTCCTGTGAAACTTGCCTCTCTGCATTCGCCCAGGGATGAGTAAGATATCATCAATCTCCAAGTGGAATCAAGAACTATCAGAGAGAGGACACTAATAAAATCTCAAAAGTTGACTCACCCCCCTTGCAAACATCTATATATGGATCCCTCATCCCAGAGATCCAGAGGCTGGAATTTTGTATCTTGTAAGGAAGTGCTGCTGGTTTCTTGGTGCAATATCATAGTGTTGGGTGATCTAAGCTTTTCATGAGGTGAAGAAGGGCTTTCTTGCTGAGAGGATGATGTTGGGTCAAAGCAATTGGTTGTAATCCTCTTTGCTATTTCTTGATTATCAATAAAGCTATTCAAGTTTTCCTCCACATTCTTGTATGATTGATGATATATGCATTTGTGTGGTCAATATATATCTAGTCCTATATTGTTTATGATAATAGATCTATGTTCTTGGATAGCGTTATGCTGCTTTGATTCTACAGGTGCTCTTTGAAGCTGGGTAGACGAGGAAGCGAGTGGCAAAGATCTATCAGAAGGGAGAGGAATCAAGCAAGGAACCAAGCGCAAGACAGAGGTTGGTCTCCTGTATTCCCCTCTTATCTATTTCTCGTAAAGGAAAATGAAAGTAGTTTTAGTTTGTTTGTTTCTAAGGTAGCTACCAGCCTTAGTGGGACTAGCAGCTCTGCATAGACACTAGATTTCCCGATAACACTCTTGCTCCCTCTTCTTTCTTTTCTTCTACATAGGAGTTCATTGGGGTTAGTGAGGATGATCTTGCAAGGTCTTAAGTAGTTCAAGTCCCAACTCCTTATACCTTGACATTGTTGGAGAAATGCATGGTAAAACATATAAAGAGAAAAAAAAGAAAAATTGATATCACTAACAAAAATTTATGAAGGGAATGAAATGATATACGAATTTATAACCACAATATAGAGATACAGTAAAACTAACTTAATAATAAATAAAAAATTTGAAACTCTATATATGCAAAATGAAATCAAACTAGCTTGAATGGTGGTACCTTATTTTTTAGAAAATATGTGATGACTCATTCCTTGGCCAAACTATCTTACAATGAGGCTCAGAGAGATTTTAATCATAAAGAAGTAATGAGAAACCCTAAACATCCAAAAACCTAACCCTAGGAGATGAAGTACCAAAGGCTTGTGGCCCCCAATGCGGTAAGTTGGAACACCAACTTCCAAGGTTGTAACTTTGGCATATAATATTTGTTTGTTGTGCACGAAGGCCCATTGGAAAGTTATATTTGATAAATTTTATATTTTCTGACTGCCTATTTCCCAAAATAAAAATTATTAAGGGTATCAAAATGACTTCGAAAATTCATGACCTAAAACCTATAGAAAAAACTATCAAAATAGAAATTTGTGATGTGTGCCAACGAAATAGGTGGATGACCACCAATATCCACCTAGAGAAACAACTACGTCAAGAATGACAGATATTGAATTTAAAATTTGTGTTCATAACATAGAAAAATATTCTCTTAATTTGATTGAAGAGATTTAAGCTAAACTTCTTAGGAATGGCATCACTAATTATTCTATTGATTCCCTTCAAAGGTAAGTCTTGAACCTTTTCATTTTGAAAAACCTCATGATTTTCTCTCACCTTTGTCTATTTCAATGAACATAATTATGTTTTAAACACTAGTAGAAAAATAGAGATATATGGCTAAGAAAACTACTAAAACTTACATATAAATGACTAAGTTTGGTCATGTGAACATTAGTAGTTTACTTTTAGTCATTAATCATACGACCAAATTAATGAATAACCCAATTTTAGTCATTTATTAGTTTTTTGATTGATCAATTTGGTAGTATATTTAGTCATTTATTTAGTCATTGATTTTTGTTAACGGGTTATTTATTTAGTCATGGTAGACATTTATTTAGTCATGGTAATAATTAATTACCATTAATTGGTAGTATATTTAGTCCTTTTATTCACTCATCTTCCCATTGGTAGGATATTTAGTCGATATTTGGTCATTTTAATTATTATTTTCCCATCAAATGGTCATATATTTAATCATATGTATTCACTATTTTTTGTCAACTGGTAGTGTATTTAGTTAATTTAATTATTAATTGACGTCAATTAGTAATACATTTAGTCATTTCTATTGATTGATTTCCATCAAATGTAAAGTTGGTCATTTAAATGTTTAATTGTTGTCATTTGTTAATTTATTTAATTGTGTTTGCTTGTTGATTTACATAAAATATTTGTAAGTTGATACATTGTTTATTAATTGCATAATCATTATATTTACTATTAGTTTAATAGTAAATGTCCATTTATATGATATGAATAATTTTTTAAATACCATAAATTATATAATGCAAAAATAAACATTATGAAACTTTAATTAAAACGTAAGAGAAAATAAAAATATTACATATACAAACAAGCTACAACATGATAAAGTTAAAATATTGATTCAACATCATGATAAAAAAAGGTAATTTGTAATTAAAAAATATAATGCAATTTTAATGAATTGTAATATATATATATATATATATATGTCGAAATCTGAGAGTTTCCAACTCTTGCAAATTCACCATGATAAAGAGCCATGAACAACACATGCAAACTACTACATAAAGTAGTAGGCCAAGTTATCTAACAACGAGTACATGATAAACATCAACTGCCATTTTTTTCAAATATGTCATGATAAACATTAACTATATAGACTTATGTTTTTGTTAACAATACTCTTAAAGGAATAGACATTTTTTTTATCAAACTATTATGAAACTAAAAAAAGTACTTATATTCCAACAAGAAGTATAGACATTACATAAATTATCCATCAACAAATGATACATATCTCCAAACATAATAAAAATCATGTAAGGGGGGATGGAATGCATTACAAGCCCCCTCTATAAATAATCACATGATTTTAACAATAAGGCAGCCTCAGGTCATGTCATCACCCATGTGTACATCTAGCAATGATTTGGTATACATGTGCTCAACTAGTGACAACACCTAGAAGCTTCAACTTGTCTTATAATGGTGTTGAAAGTGTTGGACCCGCCAACATGTCAGGGGATCTCCTCGATAAGAGGTCCCAATTAGACCTCAGACCATTTGGTGTAGGAGTCCCAGCAGTGGGTCGTACAGTATCACCTTGATCAAAGTTTCGCAATGAGGCAATTAAGAGGTCCCTGTTGGTAGCAAGGGTGTGACATATGCAGTAAGTTAAGGAAGGTGCATGAGCGGATCTAACCCATGGCTGGTGAGGTGAGTGCACCCCTTGGAAACCTATGAAAGCACATGGTTAAGAAGGGAACACATGAGCAAAGATGCATCACAACATGGAAGGAAAGTAAGCTAGCAATCCAAAGTGATGGTTAAACCAACTGCACATTTCAATAAGATTCATACATACATATACAAAAAATAGCTATACATGCATGTGTAAGAAAATAGATACATATATCATTTAGAGTAAACAAGATAGCTGAAATACAATACGACATAAGCATGAAAAGTGTTGGCTCTATTATATTGAGAAGTGTAAGTTCTAGTCATATAATACAACCATGACCAACCACTAGTTACGACAGTTGAATGTTACAGTCACTGCCACCTGTTCCTCCAAAGAGATATACTATCTCTACACAGTGGAGAAGCCAAAGCTCATTACAATATTGTCCAAGCTCTCTCTAAGATACTCCTATCGAAAACTTGGCTAACCAAAATCCTTTACAATGAGTACGAGGGACTATTTATAGCGAAGGGTGGGGTGGCCCTTGACATTCCCCTTTGTGACAGTTCATCAACCCTCATGACTCTTCATCTACTCTATGACTGTTACATCCAACTATCGACACTTGAACTTACACTTGACAATACATTACATACAATCTGCACATGTACCAATGTGAGACAAAATAGGCTTGAGAAAGCCATGCAAGACATCACTATGACTAAAACAACTGTGGGAGGACCAACTCTTCGACATCCTCATGGTGGTCGACAGTAGCGAACTAATTCCAAGCTCGTTAGTCCACGATGGTGTCTATGTACTCTAAGGTGACATCTTTCTCTAAATGAACTCTTGCCTCCATAGCATCTGGGTACACTACTTGAGCTCCTCTATCTGAATCATCTGATAACATGTACATCATTGTCTTGAGTGCGGCCAGACCAGTGACATATTGATGCATGGTGTCTACACTGATCACCAAGTCTGGGCTGGTGGCTATGTGCATCAAGTCATTAAAGTATGAGTCAATCTCCAGTCAAACCAGTGCCTTTGTCTTTTCCTAGGTGAGTGTCCCAATAGATGGGATCACATGTGAGTGCACAACAACATCCATACTCCTTAATACCCATGCATGGGAAGCTTGTAGACTAGTGATGAGCTATGGGAGATCTTCATAGTTATGTATCTGACTCCGAATGCGTGCATTCAGTTTGACCACTCTGGGCTTCATCGTCTTGGGCAAGTGTAATGGGGCTCTCTTGTATCTCATTTTCCATGTTTGCATGTAATCAAGAGAAGCATGCATGTTCGAAAATATACGTTCTCTCATAGCACATCATTGTTGCCAACCGTTGAGATGGACAACTACCTTATGCACGGTACCAAACTTGGAATACAACGCTCACATGAATATGTCAAGGGACAATACTTTATCAAGTATTGCCTTCTTCAGCTCTACTCGGGCAGATGTTGTAACCAGTTCTCCTCCCTTCTTGGTCGTCTGTAACTCCTTAGCCATTTTCTCATTCTCTACTATCAGGAAGTGAACACTTGAGCTAGTGGCTTCGGCATATTCTCTGGTAGCATCGGCCAATGCTTCTGGATGCTTGTGAATGTCAAACACGATCACTCATTCCTCAAATTCTGCAAGAGATGTGTGATCATCCAGAGTCGACACTCTATGATATTACACAACTCTATGTTGGGACTCATCGAATGAGATGTTGTGCATCTCCCACTCCAGATTGTCTCCAAGGATTTCAGTGTCTCCTAGGTCACTTGGGACTTGCTCCGCTTTCAAATCTGGTGAAGCTGGTGGGTCGACCTCTTGGTGGTGAGGCATGAGGTCGATGTCTTACTCTAAGTCCTATTGCTCCATATCCATATCCATTTGTTTAAGTGCATGTTCAATCTCTACAAAAAAGTCATGCTCCTGCAATGGCTCACCCTATCCGCTTGGTGCCAGTTGTTTAGATTAGTCGACTACCTGTATAGGCATAGTTTCATATGTTTGTACATGTTTCACCTCCTATTGTACATGTTCCTGTGGCGCTTCCTTCTTCTATCTATGAAGCTCTTGCTCCTTCCGAAGTTGCTCATTCAACTCATGAAACTCCTTCTTTGTTTCCTTCATTCTCCATTTTTCTCTCTGCCTTTGTGCGTTCCTCTTATCGTGTTGTTGCCTCTTTGCCTCTATTGCCAAAGCTGCTTTCTACACAAGTGGGTCTGCTCGGAACTTGCAGCTTTTTTCCTCCTCCATGTTGTTGATAATCTTCCTCTTTCCTTTGTTTTATTGCTAATATGTTTACCTCTGCAGCTACTGCTGTTGGTGCTCTCCTGGATGCTTCTTCACTCTGCTTCGCTAACCATTCCACAGAAATGTTTTCCGGTTCATTGGGCCTGCAGAAGCTATAACAATATCTCCATGGATCCTCCTCTTCCCAATGACAAGCCCCATGGATCCACTAAAACTTTACTCTCGCATAGTGATCTTTTACAAGACAATGCGGGTCATATGGATTGTAGCTTCGAGCATCGAATGGATATTTCTTGATCTCCTCTGCTTTGACATCCACATGCTTGAAATTTTGTATCTCGTATAACCCGATCCTCAACGGAAGAGCAGGAAAAGGTGCCCTCTTCTTTAGATGCAACCTAGCTGATAGTCATGCCAAGATTTTGTATGATACTTCCTGCATCATGAGCTTGTATAAGGAAAACTTCGATAGGACATGCAGAGGCTTCTCCGCACTGTACATTCGTATGAAGGTGTCGGGTGGTGAGGCATACCAATCTGCTATATTGATCAGTGCCTCCATTGTTGCCTTCAACATGCAGGGTGGATCTTGTTCAGATATCATCTTATACACCAGGGTGACAAAATGATCAGACAATTGTGTGATAACTCATCTGAAGCTCCACTTGGACAACATTTTAAAATAAGTGTTCACAAAGGTCTTTTCCGATGTCCATGCCCACTTTGAGCCCAAGAACTCCTGACAGGCACAGATTGCATCCAAGATGTAAGTAGACATGTAGATTTCTGCTTGTTGACCTTTGGGTGATTGTCAAGCTCTTGTTACCTACTCCTTCAACCTGTGAGCCAACATGTCAGACCAGTTGCATGCTTTACCCTCAATGGCCAATTGGTCCAATGCGATCACCCAACTCTGCGGGAAGGTCTCCATGCTTTCTTGGCCATACAAGTGACTTGCAAAGATGACCAAGTATTGATACACCTTCTACTGTATCTTCGTCTTGTAGACCTAGTTAGGTATCACCATGAATTTGGTCGGCTCTTTTACCCAGTTCTTCAAGATATCCCTGGAGTTGGCATTGCTGTTGGGTATGATGAAGGGTGATTCCATGGTGACCATGGGATTCGACATATGGTACATATGTTCATAATCCTGTGCCCTGAAGGTAGTGATCTATGTCCCGCTGACACTTGTCAATGTCATTGTCTTGATAATAGTGTGCGAGACGATCCAATGTATCATGTCCGTGCATGGGAACACAGGATACCTGCATGCAATTCGGTACAAGTCAGACTTGTGAATTCACATGAACTTGGCGGTCTTCAAGGTCCTCCCCAAATGTGCCTGCAAATGCGTCATTGACCTCTTAACATTTCATCTTGATGTCCTTGTCTACAATCAGCTTGGTGTCTTCATAGATCGACAGAATTGTAGACACTCTCTCAACTGCTACTCAAGTTGCACTTCCGTTAGTGTCCTTTGATCCTTCTCTCTTGGAGGCCATTGATCCTGAACTGTTGAGAGGCAGAAAAACAACTGCCAGATCTCGATACATAGTGTTATAGACATTTTTGGGCACTACAACCCCAAGCATGAAATGTCCATAAACCAAGGAGTCCTAAGTCCCTAAAAGTGTTGTTCTAACCCCTAAAGGAACAAGGTCAACTGATTACAGCTTCTCCTAGAAGTTCTCCATGAAAAACTTCTCAAAACTGGTCAAAACAGGATCATTTCAGCTGCTCCATAGGCAAAGTGCATTTCATCTCACCTAAGTACACTATGTGGGTACGTTGCATTTCAAAAAGACCTTCTATGCGGTGCGATGGGCGAGAAATGACAAATGGCAGTGTCAATCCGCGAGGTGGAAAGGCATGGAATCTTCCAGAAACTTCTCCTCTGACACTTGCCTCTCTGAATTCGACCAAGGATGAGTAAGAGATCATCAATCTCCAAGTGGAAGCAAGAACTATCAGAGGGAAGACACTAATCAAATCACAAGCTGACTCATCTCCCTTACAGATATCTATATATGGATCCCTCATCCCAGAGATCCAGAGGCTGGAATTTTGCATCTTGTAAGGAATTGCTGTTGGTTTCTTGAGACAACATCATAGTGTTGGGTGATCTAAGCTTTGTTTGAGGTGAAGAGGGGCTTACTTGTTGAGAGGATGATGCTGGGTCAGAACAAATGGTTGTAACTCCCTTGGCTCTTTCTTGTTTATCAATAAAAGCTATTCAAGTTTTCCTCCATACTCTTGTGTCATTTATGTTTTATTCATTTGTATGGTTAATTTACATCTGATCCTAGATTTCTTATGATTATAGATCCATGTTCTTGTATAGTTTTATGCTACTGTGATCCTACAGGTACTCTATGAAGCTGGGCGCACAAGGAAGCAAATAGCGAAAGACTATCAAGAGAGAGAGGAATCGAACTAGGAGATTAGCGCAAGACAGAGGTTTGTCTTCTTTGTTCTTCTCTCATCTATATTTCATAAAGGAAAAACGAAAGTAGCTTTACTTTGTTTGTTTCTAAGGTAGCTACCACACCTTAGTGGGATGAGCAGTTCTGTGTAGACACTTTTCCCTATAACAAAATGGCGACTCCACTGGGGAAGAATTAGTTTGTTTGTTTATCTTCCTTGTTGTCTATTTTATAAACTTACAGATGGAGCCTGAAGTCGAGCCAGGTAGCTTTCGAACTGCATTTGCTATGCAAATGCAAAGTAGATAAATGTTGCTTCAGTCAATCTCTGGGTTTTGTTTATAAATTAAACAACTGATTTACAAACTCTCTGATTGCCCTTTGTGGTAGCTCTAGTAACCTCCTTAGATCTACCCCTGATTGTTGCTTTACTGATTACCATTTGCTCGGCCAAAACCCATGAACTGAACTGCAAACTGTGACCCGGAACCCAAGAAAAGTCTCGTCTCTGGCCCAGCGCAGGTACTGTTCTGTGAATCTGAAATTCAGCGCACTTCCTGAGTGTAGTAGTTGCACTGCATTTCAAATTCCTTGTGTTACAGGTGCACTGATCAGACCAGGCATTGTTCAGTTTTGGTTTCTGTGATTCATGCTTTTCAGTTCTATTCATCAACTTTGCTGCCTGTAATCAGTATATCTCTGTTTGAAACCCCTTTTCCTTGCTGTTATTCCGCCTCCAATGTGCGAAGAACTGTAAATGTTTTTGTGTATTTGTTGAGTCATTTTCAGTTCTCCTTTGCAAAAAGTAACGTAATTGTACTATCGTCCTTTGATTTGAAAGTGTCGCAAGTGTCGTTTTCAGTCATAGGAAAGAGTTTGGTTGCTAGTGATGGTCGATTACCCTGTTACTATTGTATTTGGTCTGAATTTATAGTTTTTCTAGTGTCGAAAGCAAGTATTCATTTCCAAATCGTAAAGTGTTGTGATTGTCTCCATTTTTTATTTTGAAAAGAAACTTGTTAATAATTGTCGCTTGAAAAGTAATTCAGATTTGCACATTAGCTTTCTTTTATCATTCACATACTAAGAAAGTCGAAAACAAATACATGCATGTGCATTTGCATTTAGACTGTTTGATTGGTTTGATCTAGGACAGTGCATTTAGTGTGTGCTCTTTGCTCTTTGTGAAAGAATATTGTCTCTCTTTCCTTAGTAGCTAGGATTTTCATTGCACAAAGAAGATAAAAGATTGTTTACAATCTTAGATTGCATTTTAGGAATTGTGTATATACATCACGCGGTGAACCTGAAAGACAAATTTCTTAAGCAAGATTAACTATAAAATAAATTCAATGAATCTAACAACGCCTTGGAACCTAACGCACAACATCTAGAAGTCTAGGCTAGAGACGTATTCCGGCGTCGTAAAGCCTGGTAACTGTTTTTCTCACTGATGGTTGGGTGATTCCTCCACTTTGAGACGATAAGTGCCAGTACGGACTTGTGCTCCCACGTACCGTCGAGTATATATTGGGAGACCACAATAGGCTTAATCCTTTATCCATAGGAAGCCGTGTCTGCCGCCCTATCGATCGCAATGCACTGAACACAACATTCGGGAAGATTGACTGCCGTACCGTAAAAAGTATTCTGTAGTTTTGCGATTGGTTTGGTAATCCCTCTACCTAGATTTCCAGAGTAGTCCCTTTCGTTCCTTTTCAGACTCCTTAACAGAAAAGGTCCATCTGAGCACTTGTCACTTCAGGCTCATTAAAAATTGAAGGCGACTAGAGTCATATTTTGTTTTTTCTCGACTCTTAAAAATTGAAAAAACAAGTTGTGTCAAAGCGTCTAAAATTTATTTTAAACGGAATAATCATCACCCTTTCCTACGTTGATCTTAGATTGAGAAAATGGAATCCACCAACCAAGGAATTCCCCTTGGAGGAAATCCTAGTCCCTTCTCCTCTTGGGGAGATGTTGGTGCACCCCATATGGCCACATTGTCACTTCCAGGATTGACAATCGGCTTGCCCATATGGCTCTTCTCAACCTCTGTCATTCAGAACACCGCAATTCCTGAGCAATCGAGTCAGCAACTAGACGATTCCAGAGTTACCCACCAACCTTCTACTTCCTCCAATTCTTCCTCTCCTCCTTCCTCTTCACTTGATGGAGCTGGTAAAGCTAAAAATCAAGTATCTAAGAAGAAGAAGGAAAAGAAGAAGAAAGAGAAGAAGAAGAAGGAGACAAAAATGAAAGGGGGCAACCGAGCATCGTCTAGCGAAAATCCACACACTGCACCGACCAGGCCTAAATCGTCATGTGTCATTTGCAAAGGAGACCACTATCATAGAGATTGTCCCTGCATCCCTTGGATCTTAAGGGACTGGTCTCTTCATTTGCACAACCCAATGTCGTCAACCTCTGATGATCATGTTGAAAACAAAACGTTGACTAGTGAAAGTGATGCCCCAGGACAAAAAGGAAAATATATATTTCCTTGTAAACTGTGCGAAGACAATCATGCCGTCCACCGTTGTCCCTTCTTAGACAAGGCTAAAAGAGTTTTGGACGATCGTCCGGTTTCACCATTATCACTTCCTCCTGGATATAAAAAACTCTTGCTGAATCCGTCACTAGTTGAAAATCCAGCTGACCCGCCCAGGTGGTCGGCCGAAGCGTCTATCATTGAAGATGAACCATCTGAACCCATACCAGATGAAAGTCAAAAGGTTGAGGCGGCAGTTGACCCAGTCTTGCCTTCAGAGGTTCCATCTTCAGATGATATAGTCACAGAAGAGAATAAGGATGACACCGTCCAAATTCTTTTCGTAAGCACAGACTCCGATGAACATGGGGGCAATTTACCCATTCCTTTACCGCAGGAAGGAAGTTCGTCAGAGTCGTACCCGGATTTCTATTCGGTCCCACCTCCAAGAAACCTAGTTGTTTCTTTCGACTGGAATCAACTAGGCAGACCTCGTTTACCGGCTAATGTACCATTCCGAATTATTGCTCAAATATATAGAATGGTTATGGCTGGTACCATCATAGATGAAGGGGCTTCTGTGAGTATCCTTTCCTCGACTACTTGGAAAGCGCTTGGTTCGCCATCACTTTTGCCTGAGATGAGAAATCTAACAGGCTTTGACAAAGGAACCAGTCGACCGTTAGGGATCCTTCCCAATGTGCCCATAACATTGAGAGGGAAAATCGTTCACGTGAGCGTAATGGTAGTTCAAGGACCCCTGGATTATAATCTACTCCTTGGACGAGACTATATTTATTGCATGGGAGCCATTGTCTCATCACTCTTTAGAGTAATGTGTTTTCCGCACAAAGGAAGAGTGGTCAAGCTCGTAGACCAGCTTTCATTTCTCGGATCATGCATAGCAAATAGTCATATACCATCCCTGAATGGTCTTTTCACACAAGGAATGTCTCATCAATCCCTAGTCCGTCCACCTGATGAGCGCGAGTGATTCGGGGGACATGACTGAAACCCAGGGGGCATGCACCCTGGTCTGCTTCGACAGGAAAACTTCGAGTATAGGGTAGGTTTCCGTGAGAGATATATGACTGGTCTGTACTCCCATCCGTGAGTGGAAGAGGGAGTTAGACTGGAGTAAGATTCCCTCGTCAAAGTTATGTGAGTGGATTGTCTCACCTTTGTCGATTTCGGTAGACATCGTCGAAGAAGTGTTTTGTTTGCGGTGTGAATAGAACAATCTTTGGTAACCTGAAAGAGGTAGACCTTTCCTGATAAAACAAATGTTATGTTGGTGATTTGAAAGGTGACCTTGAAACTCTGTTTTATACCTGGGGGCATGCAAACCTTTTGGCGTGCAAGTGAAGAGCGATCATTTATCTGTTTTTTGGATTGGTCGTTTCCTAACTTGCATAAAGAAAGGATGTGGGGCAAAGATTTGAAAAATTGCCGTTTTTAAATGGGACATTCTTATTATACGACTGGATTAAACGAGCAGTGTTACCGCAAGGTTGAAGCTCCTTAAAAAATAAACCCGCATTGAGCAGTTTTAGCACATAGTTCAAGCTCGTTAAAAAATAAACATAAGTCATGAGCAAATGTTTCTCCCCGCATTTAAGCTCATTAAAAAATGAACTATTTCCTGCTAAATAACCATCATCAATGTAGTACTTCAGCCTTTAAAGCCTTGGTCGTTTTCTCATCATCACCTCCACTCTGTATTGGCCGATCATTCACCTCCATTTGATTGTTTACCCCTTTTGAGGAACAGCTGCGAAGAGTGTTCCCACTAGCCATCCTTCTAACACTGTCGTGATTGGAAAATTCCAAACCTTACCTGGAATCAGCTGCTACCCAATTTTATCACTCGTTCCTCAAAAGACGAGTCTCCTTTAAGCTCTTTTCAACTAACTCGTAAAATATGAAAAGATTGCTGAGCCATTGGCCTCTCCAGCTCGTTAAAGGGACCGGAAGTGCTATCCCTCCTTTATATTTTAATCTTTTTGGACCTGAGGGATTATTACACAAAAAGATCGAGCGCTTGTTTTCTTTGGCTCGTTAAAAGTATCGAAAATTCATCCCTTCTGTATTGTTTTATACTTTTTCGGACTTAAGGGATTAGATGATGAAAAAGGGATTTTGGAGTTTCCTTTACGTCCCTTTTCAGACTCTCTAAAATTGAAAAGGACCGAGTTATCTTTGTCGTTAAACTCGTTAAAACTTAATAGCGACAAACTTGTCCATAGCAGACAAGAACGAGTTTCACTATCGCTAGGCTCGTTAAAACATAGCGATGGGTTTGCCCAAAGGGAAAATTATAGAACAAGCATATGTTATCCTCCTCAAGCTTGACAAAAATAAAGAGGTACTGGTCAGCAATGACTGGGGAAAAATTGGGAAGAAAACTTGAAGAAACTTTGTTGGTAGCAAGTCGCTCTTGAACATGACACTTTCACTCCGCATCCAAGTCAGGTTGGGTTGTTTCATTCATCGGTCACATCACCATGGTCCCATCACACCATCCACATTTGGGGTTAATGCTACCAATCCATCACGTCAGTGTCGCCGATATGTTCAAGAGAAGTCATTCAGAGAATTCACCTGCGTCTCACCCGCTACAATACATTTACGCTCCATTCTTTCATGACCGCCACCCTGAACCTTATATCACCAGATCGTTTTCACCTCCATTAAAATAATTTGCTCCATTCTGTGTCATTGATGTGGGATTCATCAAGGCCCTCCTATGACGAATCGCTTCTTGTCGACATCAGCTTATTGTCCAAGAAGTCGATCTAGGAACACCCCGTTCAGTACTTTGAAGCTTGCATGCCTCAATGGCAAGTTTCTCACTTCCGGTGACAGGTTTACATCAATGACCTTCGACCGAAAGATTTTGCGTGGTGTTCGACGCCAAGTCCTTTATTCACACCACGTGAATTGTACTGCAGTACCTTCGGGGTCATCATCATTATCGGTGATTCCTCTCGTGCCTGTTAACAGCTTACATCATTGGCTGGTAATCAGGCGATGTCTTTCCATGTTCGACTCCAGAACATCTCTCACATGGATCGACTTGTACTTCGAGTGAAGATCGAACGAGATTGAAGACCCCGGATCTAGTTTCATCCATCCGGGCTGCGATATATATTCAAGGAAATAAAGACATCAAATGTACATCATTGCTGCACAGATAATCATCCAATCAAAGGGATGATGGCTCTACCAGAATCATTAGTCTACACTCAGACGATTGTCTGTCCTATGTACATGAAAATGAATTTATAAAGCTGAGCATGGGAATGCCCGCCTCAGCTAGATCATGAAAATATTATGAAGATAATGTATTGTATTGTATCTTATTACAGGTCTCCTCCCAGCTTGAAAGAACTTCGGATCCTCATAACAAAGCATTTCACCCGACATCAAAAGATTAAGGACCTCATGCTTTAGGGGGCAACTTTTATAGACATTTTTGGGCACTGCAACCCCAAGCATGAAATGTCCATAAACCAAGGGCTCCTAAGTCCCTAAAAGTGTTGTTCTAACCCCTAAAGGAACAAGGTCAACTGATTACAGCTTCTCCCAGAAATTCTCCATGAAAAACTGCTCAAAACTGGTCAAAACAGGATCATTTCAGCTGCTCCATAGGCAAAGTGCGTTGCATCTCACCTAAGTACACTCTGTGGGTGCATTGCATTTCAAAAATCCCTTCTATGGGGTGCGATGGGTGAGAAATGACAACTGGCAGTGTCAATTCGCGAGGTGGAAAGGCATGGAATCTTCCAGAAACTTCTCCTGTGACACTTGCCTCTCTGAATTCGACCAAGAATGAGTAAGAGATCATCAATCTCCAAGTGCAAGCAAGAACTATTAGAGGGAAGACACTAATCAAATCACAAGCTGACTCATCTCCCTTACAGATATCTATATATGGATCCCTCATCCCAGAGATCCAGAGGCTGGAATTTTGCATCTTGTAAGGAATTGTTGTTGGTTTCTTGAGACAACATCATAGTGTTGGGTGATCTAAGCTTTGTTTGAGGTGAAGAAGGGCTTACTTGCTGAGAGGATGATGCTGGGTCAGAACAACTGGTTGTAACTCCCTTGGCTCTTTCTTGTTTATCAATAAAAGCTATTCAAGTTTTCCTCCATACTCTTGTGTCATTTATGTTTTATGCATTTGTATGGTCAATTTACATCTGATCCTAGATTGTTTATGATTATAGATCCATGTTCTTGTATAGGTTTATGCTATTGTGATCCTACAGGTACTCTATGAAGTTGGGCACACAAGGAAGCAAATAGCGAAAGACTATCAAGAGAGAGAGGAATCGAACTAGGAGATTAGCGCAAGACAGAGGTTCGTCTTCTTTGTTCTTCTCTCATCTATATTTCATAAAGGAAAAACAAAAGTAGCTTTACTTTGTTTGTTTCTAAGGTAGCTACCACACCTTAGTGGGATGAGCAGTTCTGTGTAGACACTTTTCCCTGTAACATATAGCGACATGTATGGAAAGAAATTTGTTAGCTAAAACCAAAGCAAACTTGAGGAATGACATGCAACATACCTAGGGATTGACTGGCAAGGATTACACAATTTTTCCTGGGAGGCCGGGAGACTGGCTGTCGGAACTGCACAAAAGGCAGTCTGGGATATTGGGAGGTTGTCTGGCTACTGGAATTGTGCAATGCTCAATCCAGACTGGCCTGCTGGCTTCTAGGATTATGCAATGCGCAATTCCATATGGCAAGGGTTGCAGGCCCAGTGACTGCATTGCTCACTTTTCTGGGCCAGCAATCACTGCCTCTCAGAATTGCGCAATGCAATACTGGAGGATGGTCACTGGGTAGAAATGCACATTTTCTGGGAGGAAGGTAGAGCCTTCCCTCTGAGGATTGCACAAGGCTAGCCAGCCCCGTCGATAGGAAACTAAAAGCAGATGTGAATGTGAACACATGGCGATACTGACTGTAAGCAGGAGTGAATGACCGTGCATGGAAACAATGAATGGAAGATTCAGAAAATAGAACAACATGCATGTGTGTCAAGTGAGTCACCGAATTTGCGACCGTTCGTGAAAAATAGTGTCATGAATGCGACAACAGTGAGATGCTAGCGAAAACTAAAACGGTGCTAGTTCAAGCTAATATGCATGCAAACGACAACAAGCATTCACAAAAATCAAGCAGACAACACTCGCATAAGCCAAAACTCAAAAAGTGACAGAAATGCTACAAAAGACAAGTTAAAAGGACTTACCCAGAAATAGCTGAGCTGGATGTGTCAAAGAATACTGGATGTGTTGTGGGATGTCAGATCTCGAAGATTGATGTGAATAAGTGAGCTCTAAAGCATCAAATAAATAAGTTTGAAGCTCATGATGCTCATGCCACAAATATAGGAAAAGGCAACACTTAGAGGAAAGATTCTAAAACGATCTTTGCATGTAGCCTCCTGCTGCTAAAAATAGCTCCCTAAAATCTAGGGATGCTTTTTGCATGTTGCTTTTTGCTATTTCGGGAAAAAGAAGCCCATGCATGCAAGTCAAGTTTTCTCAGCCCTAGGTGGAACCAGTCAACACGATGGCACATGCAACAGCCTGCCTGACTAAGGGAAACTTTTGTGTAGTTTCTCAAAGGAAGCTGGGCTGGCTGCCTAGAGGGATTGCGCAATTTTTGGGCTAAGTCGCTGACTGCCGCCCAGGATTACACAATTTCTGGGTTGAGTAGTCCTGCTGGGTTAGATTGCGCAGTTTTTCCAGGGAAGGTTGACAGGAAGAATTGCGTAATTCCTAAGGCCAACAGGCTGCCAATCAGGATTACGCAATTTCTACAGGGAAGGTTGGTTCCCCTCCAGAATTGTGCAATTTCTTCAGGGAGTTGCTCAGCCTGCAGCTAGACCAAGTCCAAGGAAGCAACCTGTGAGGGGAATGCAACTAAGGAAAAATTTTGGAGGGTGGTTGTAGCCGCTACAACAAATGGGTATCTCCAAATCATTCTTAGGAGTACCTCATACTCCAACAATTTAGAAGGATGATATTTCATGATTATTCAATGTTGTTCAAGGTCACTTTAGCTCTCTAGTACTTCTAAGAGATAGTTATGGATCCTCATAAGTGTCTTAGTGTTAATTTCATAATTTTTCTAGTTGAGGATAGTACAAAGGTAAATTATGTTTTTGAGTGGTGAAAGATGGTGGGAATATCCTCCTAGTTGAATGGATTTACTATTAAAGAGACAACCCCTGATGTTATGAGCTCGTTCACTCTAGTTCGTTGATTATGGGGTCTACATTTAATAGGTAAGCTCCAAGCTTTCTATTTCACATTGGTCACTTGATTTCTTGTGTAAATATATTTTGTTGTGTTCCCTCGTGGCATATTGTTGGAATTTGTTGGATTTTCAACCCGGTTGCTTTCATTGATCCGCTACGTTTCCTAACCTTCACCTTAACATTGGCTTCTTCCTTTGTCTCTAGTGGGAGTGGCAATCTCATGGCCCTCCTGAATTATCTAATTTTTTTTTATGTTTCTTTATGGAAGGTGATGAACCCCTGATGGAATTGTCAATGAATTCCAAATCAACAACAAGATTGGAAGTTGATCTGTAAGAGGAGATTGTGGAATTTAAATTATGGGTCCCTCTCTATGCTTCATCCATGGATTAGCCATCTTGCTGCTAAGCACAACTCAGAGTGATCTATTAGATGAAGTTCATATATTCCCTTCCAAGCATCACAAGAAGCCTATATTACACATAAAATTCTAGATCATCAAAATAGATGTTACTTGGAAACATCTTGAAAATGTCAAGGCCACACTATTAATCGAGTTGGTCAGGATTCAAAATCAACCTTTGTGGGACATTGTTAAAGAATATAACACCTCCTAAAGTTCTTAGATTATATTTAATTTATGGAATGAACTGTTCTTTTTATTTTTTTGAAGACTGCACCTCCTAAGGTTTTCTGACTGAATATGTAAAAATGAAGTCGTGGTTCATAGGAAAAGCATACATTCATAGTTAAGATCCATGGAGAGAGTCACTCCTGATATCGATGGAATATAAATTATGAGTTTTATACATTTCCCTTTTAATATAAAATTCATTTTAATTGTTAAAAAAAACAAAAACAAAAATCCTATCCAAACACTTCTAGGACTGCAAAAGACTACTACTAGAGCTAATAGGGTCAATTTGTGCCAATAATAGAGTCCATAGAAAATTCACCGTTATCATGCTTAAAACACCTAACCTTATTGGAGTAGGTATATCCTTGGAACACAAAACCCTATGAGATAAGGTAATATGAATGAAACATATGGGAAGAGTGTGAGTTATAGGTGAAGGATAACCATATTTTGTTATCATAATTAAGATGAATATATACTACTTGAAACTAATAGCATGTATTACTAATAGTTTATTTCTGCAATATCTATAATTAACACTATTACATTATATGGATAATGTTCCATAACCAAGAATTATATGGATTTCATTATATCTACGACCATTAATGCTTAGGTGTGGTTGGTGTTGTATACTCTTTAACTTCTAGTTATTATGGGATTACGAATATTGATTTTTATGAGATAGAACACTCTTAACATGGTGTTGAAGGTGTTGGACCCACCAACATGTCAGGGGATATCCCCAGTAAGAAGTCCCAACTAGACCTCAGACCATTTGGTGTAGGAGACCCAGCAGTGGGTCGTACAGTATCGCCTTGACTGCGGTTGCGCGCAGAGGCAAGTAGCATGTCCTTATTGGTAGCAAGGGTGTCACCATCATAGCAAGCCAAGGAAGGTGCATGAAGGGTTCTAACACACGGAAGGTGGAATGAGTGCGCCCCTTGGAAACTTGTGGAAACACGCAACCTGGAAGGGAACACACAAGAAAATATACATCACAAGCTCGAAGACAAGTGAACCAACAATCTAGAGTGATGGTTAAACCAACAACACATCTCAATAAGATACATACGTACATATATAGAAAGAATCCATACACACATGCGTAAGCAAACAACTACATATATCATTAAAGCAACCAACTACATATATCATTAAAGCAACCAAGGCAGCCGAAACATAATAACAACATATGCATGAAACATGTTGGCTCTATTATATTAAGAGTGAAATATCCAATCATACAATACAACCATGACCAACGACTAGTTCCAACAGTGGAATTTTACAGTCACTGCAACCAGCTCCTCCAAATAGATGTACTAGCTATGCACTGTGGAGAAGCCAAGGCTCGTTACAATACACTCCAATATTTCTTTAAGATACACCTGTAGGAAGCTTGGCCACCAAAAGACCGTACAATGAGTTATGAGGTACTATAAATAGAAAAGGGTGGGGTGACCATTGACATTCCCCTTTGTGACTCTTCACCTACCCTCATCACTCTTCAACAAATACATGAATGTTACATTTGACCATCGACACTTGGTATTTCACTTTTACAAGATGTTACATTACAATCTCCACATGTACCCATGTGAGACAAAATAGGCTTGAGCAAGCCATGAAAGCTATCACTAAGACTCAGACAGATGTGGGAAGACCAACTCTTTGACATCCTCGCGATGATTGATGGTGGCGAATTGATGCCATGTTTGGTAGTCCATGATGGTGTCTGCATGCTCAATGGTGACATCCTTCTGAAAACAAACTCTTTCCTTCGTTGCATCCGGGTACACTAATTTGGCTCTTCTATCCAACTCGTCTAATAACATGCACATCAGAGTCTTGAGTGCATCCAGGCCAGCAAATACTGATGCCTAGTGTTTGCGTTGATCTCCAAGTGTGTGTTGGTTGCCATGTGCATCAACTCATCGAAGTACATGTCAAGCTCCAGTTAGACTTGATTCTTTTTCTTCGCCTAGGTGAGTGTGCCAATGGATGGGTTGCATGCATGGGCACAATGACATCCATGCTCCTGAACACCCATTCATGTGATCGATATCATTGCTCACCTTCTCTGCTCTGTGCCAGCTACTGGGATGTGTCTATATCATGTATGGGTGCAATTTCATCACTTTGTGCATGTTGCGCCCCCTGCTCTACCTTTTCTTGTTGTGCTTCCTTCTCTTCTCTGCGCAGCTCTTGTTCTTCCCTGAGTTTTTCTTTAACTCCTACAACTCCTTCTTTGTTTCCTCCATCCTTTGTTTATCTCTTTGCCTTTGTGCGATCTTCTTGTTGCATTGTCACCTCTTAGCCTCAATCTCCGAAGCTCCTCTCATCACAAGTGGATCTGCTTGAACTTGCAACTTTGCTCCGCCTCTGCATTGTCAACAACCTTCCTCTTGCCTTTGTCACAGACAGGTCTACTACTCTCTACTGCTATTGATGGTGTTGCTCTCTACTATGTCATTGCCATTTTATCTTGATATCATTGTCTATGAGTAGCTTGGTGTCTTCATAGATAAGTAAGCTCATAGATGCTAGCTCAACTGCATCTCTGGTTGCGCTCTCAATGGTGTCCTTCAACCCTACTCCTTGGGAAGCCATTATACATGTATTGCATTAAGGGAATTTTGGGGTATAAAATGGGCCTCCTAAGGATATTATAAAATAATAGTGGAAATAATAAAATAAGATTAGATTACATCATCAAATTTTAGAGGGAAAAAACAAAAAACTATTTATTCAACTCATATTTTCAACTTATCTCCCTATGGGTTTACTCAAATTTTGAGTGGAAACACTCATTGGATGCATAATTTGATTTCTCATCCAAGGAGTACCCATGTTACATATTTTTTATGGACCCTACTACATGAAAAATGAGAAATACATAAAAAAAAATGTGATTGCAATCACGTTTTTCATGTATTTCTCATTTTTCATGTAGTAGGGTCCATCGAAAATATGCAACATAGGTACTACTTGGATGAGGAATTAAATTTTGCATCCAACAAATAATCCCACTTGAAATTTGAGTAAATCCTTAGGGATACAAGTTCAAAATACGAGTAGAAAAAGTAGTTTTATTATTTTATTATTTTTTAATCTTTTTACTTTTTTACTCCAAAAATGGTGAATCATCCCCCATGGTTGACATCATCATCTTGAATCGTATTGGTTCTTATAAAGTTTATTTTGGTTGTACATTTTTTCTTAGGAGGCCCATTTTAGACCTCAAAACTTCCCTAATGACCTGTGATACCTGGAGACATAGCAATACTCATGGCAAGCAATTTTTCATTTGAAAACCAAAACAAAAAGGATGTCTGACATGCAACATATATGTGTGATTGTCTGTGAAGATTGCACAATTTTCACCAAGAGGCTGGGAGACTGATTGCCAAAATTGCGCAAGGCACAATCTGAGCTATTAGGAGGTTGAATGACTGTTGGAACTGCGCAATGCACAGTCCATCCTAGCCTATTGGCAACTGAAACTACGCAATGCGCAATTTCAATCAGCAGTGACATGCAAACCAGCAAACCTCATTCCGAATTTTTTGGGGCCAACAAGGTACTACCTCCTAAAATTGTGCAATGTAAGCCTGGAGGCCAATGCTGGCCAAATTTGCACATTTTCTGGGAGGAAGGCAGAGGCTTCATTCTCAGAAATCTGCATTGCTAGCTGGGCAAGGCAACGTCCGGCCCAGACCTACTGACGAGCGACTTAAAACATGATAAGGTTGGAATGCATGGCGAGACTGAGTGTAAATAAGAGTGAATGATCATGCATGCAAACAGTGAGTTGCATATTCAGAAAATAGGAAAACAATCATGTGTGTGAAGTGAGTCACCGCAACAACGACCATGGATGCAGAAATAGTGTCATGCATGCTACAGTAGTGAGAGGCAATGAAAAGCTAAAATAGTGCTTCTACAAGCTAACATGCATCAAAACGACAGCAAGTGTTCATTGAAATCACGCAAACAACACTTACACAAAGCGAAATACAAAAAGCGACAGAAACACAGCACAAGACATGAAAAGTAGACATACCCTGAAAAGGCTGAGTTGAATGTGCCAAATACTCCTAGATGCGATGTGGGATGTCAGAGCTACAAGATCGATTTGAGGAATGAGCTCTGCAGTCTCCAGCATATAAGCTTTGATAAGGTCAAGGTTATAACATGCATGCCACAAATCTAGGAAAACGTGACACTTAGAGGGAATTTTTTAAAACGATCTTTGCATGTAATCTCTAGCTGCTAAAAATAGATCCCTAAAATTAACAGATGCCTTTTTCATGTTTCATTTTTCTATTTCGGGAAAAAATAGCCCACACATGCAAGTCAGGATTGCTCAATCCTGGAGGGAACTAGTCAACCTAAAGGCACATGCAACAATCTACAAGCTTGGGAAAGGGACTTGCATAGTTTCTGGGTTTAGCAGGGTTGGCAAACCCCTAGGAATTGCGCAATTTTTGGGGTCAGCAGGTCACTGCCTCCTAGAATTGCACAATTTCTGGCCTGGAGCCCAGTGTCGGGCTAGATTGTGCAATTTTCTGAGGGAGGGTTGCCTGGATGGATTTCGCAATTATGGAGCTCAACAGGCAGCCCAGCAGGATCGTGCAATTTATGGAGGGAAGGCTAGTTCCCCTCCAGAATTGCATAATTTTCTGAGTGAACATCTCAGCCAGAAAATTACCTAACTCCAGAATGGTAGCCTGTGATGGGAGACGAACAAGCTGACATGCACAGGTTGAGAAGCCTTTGAAACTCAGCTAAAACCTATGTACTTGATAGTGCAAGACATGCTACTAAGGATGGTTAATAGGGAGGCTCCAAAATGAAGCTAAGGAAAATTTTTGGAGAGTGGTTGTAGCCGCTGCAACACTTAGTGACACACTAGTAGAACTCCAGCTCTCTGAATGGACCTTGTTTCATGAAAAGCAAATCTAACACCTCCGAAAGTATTGTTTAGTTCTCTGATTATCTTGACTCCCACACTAGCTTGATTGAAAGATATAGCACCTACCATGCTCTTGGTCGGTCAGAACACATTTCGATTGGGATGAGGGTTATATTGGTACACAAGCAATATGATAGTCATAGTTTAAGTTTCATCTCTAGTGTTGCTCCACTGCCAGTAGGCTTGGACAGTACCTCGATAGAGTCACACAGGAACACAAGCATCGCTTTGCTACCAGTGAGCATGGTCAGTACCCCAATGGAGCTACTTGCATCACCTCTCTGCACAGGAAGCCTTTCTCTTCTTTCGCCTTATTCATTTTCATCTTTTCTAAAAAAAATCACATTTTTTCATTTTTTCATTTTTCATTTTTAAAATTGTGCATAGCACTTATTCATTTAAGAGGCAGAAGAGGGATCTCGACTTATTGAGAGAAGAAGAGTTTTTTCCTTCAAATAAGTATTTTGTATATACAACTGACATACTTGTTAAGGTTTTCCCCCTCACCTTACTCTACTTGAATAAGTTGACAAGCATTAACCCAAAACAACCGACTAGAGTAGGTGATACTAGTTAGCACGCAAGCATTGTGTTTCATCAAGGTTCACTTCAAACGTCATGTATTTTCTATTGGTGTATCATGAACTAAATATAACAAGTTCTACATACAGAGATAGGACGGTAGATAACCAAGTATTGATAACTGCACAAGTCCTCTTGCACTTTACCTTCGCTTGTTTCAAGAGTCGCACATGGTTTCATGTGAAACTAACCTACAAACATAAACAAGCAAACAAATAACTAAAGAGCGAAGGGAAGAAGCAAAATGTGAAAGCAAAGCAAGTAAGAAATAAAGCAAGAAAGCCATCAAACACAAAAAGCAAGAAACAAACATGCATGCAAGAAAACAAGACAAGAAAAAAACATTACTCCTACTCCTAAGTTAACAGTGCATGGACCTGATCACGTGACGTGATATTTCTAATGCAGCCACCAGCACATTGGTTGACCCATGTTGGTGAAGGCATGGTTCACGAATAACGTAGTCATGCGAACCAACAAACATGAAAGATATAACAATGAAGACAAACACACTCCGAGTTTAAATGCGTCCACAAAATAGAAATGAGTATAAGCACATGACATGCAATCCATGGACTTACCATGGTGTTGGGTGACACTACATGCAGATGTTAAGTATATGCATTCTCTTGACTATGACATACAAGCAAACAAGAGAAACAAAGACAACTTGCGTCACGTGCGTGTGCTTATTGTGTAAGATTCCTCCAATGCATGAGCGATGGGATCATGTAGTTCGAGTGGAGGAAGAGAAATCTATGTGTGGGAATGATCTTCAATGTGTACAGATGAGTGATGAGGAGCCTTGGGTGTTTCAACAATTTCTGGACCGAAAGCGAAACCAACCTCAGGAGAGCCAGGGCCTGACATAACCATCAGCTTGGGCTGAAGTGCCTCGATAGTCTGCAAGATTTCAACTTCATTGATAGATAGATCATCATAAACAGGTGGATTTGAAAAGTCAACAGCGATAGAATCATCATCGTGATCAAATACGGGAGTAAATGGATCACAACAACTATGATCAGAAAAATCAATGATTTCGTCGGCATCCTCATGATCTGATAAATCAAACAGAGGGGTAGATGAGAAGAAAGAATGTTCACCCTTTGCGTTTCAAGAAAAAGAAGATGAAAATTTGAGTGGATTATCAATAAAGCATTTGTCCTCTCCTCTATTGAATGATGGACTGACATCTGGTGTGTTATGCAAATGATCAACAATGGGTGAAACCATTGGTGGATTTACATAAGTAAAATAAGAGATAGTAGAATCATTGAAGATTTCAGGAAAAAGTGCAGAAGGCGCGGATAGAAGGAGATCATCCTTCGCCACAGGTTAATGTTCAGGTTTTGAGTCTTACTCATCATGAATGACAGCGCAGGTTGGTTGTGCAACAACAACTCCGTTTATGGCTTGATCCTTGTTTACAACAAGTGTAGAGACTAGAACATAATAACACAAGATAATGCAATCCGGAGGATCAGCAGAACACGAAGATGGAGGCTGTGGTAACATATGCATGTGACAACCCATGGGATTCACAAACAAATCTGCACGAAAATTGAGAGAAGTGATGTTGGGAGGATGTGACACTTGAACAGGCGTGTCTCCATGTTCTCCCACATCACTCTACGGTGGTGAAGCTGTTTGATGAGGGGACGGTGGAAAGTCACTTGTGGTAGCGACTATGTCTATCAGTGATTGCACAGGTCCATCACCAAATTATGTTGAGAAGGGTTTGAACTTCAACTTCATCTTGGGATTGACTGATTTGTTAATGTAGTACTTCAATCTGTCCCAAAGATATTGAAACTTCATCTGGATTTTTGGAGCTTGAAACTACAATACAAGGAAGCACTGCCAAAAATCCATATGCGATTCTTGCGGAGTCTTTCGTTGTTTTAACAATTTTTCGTTAAGAGGTTCCAAATCAAAATGATGGAAATTAGATTCAATGAGATCACAGAACTGCTCAAGTGAGTGCACGTTGTTCGGTGGTAGGTTGCTGCACCATCATTGTGGGGATTCTCGAAGTGTATGTGAAAGCAACAAGATGGCCTCTTTATTAGAGAAGTCATCTGCATCATCAATAAATGCATAGAAGTCTTGTAAGTACTCAGGCCAGGTCACTTCGCCTTCACCATCATACGTCAATTCCGACAAGAGATCAAAAATATCCCTCATGATGCCGACATGTTCAGCTTGAGACAAACATTACAAAGGGAGGAGTCTAATGATATCGATGACAAATATGCAGAGATTCACAATAGGATGTAAGGGCATATATTGTCACCTAGCCCTCCTTCTAGCACCAGAATGTTGACGGTGTTGGACCCTCCAACATGTTAGGGGATCTCCCCGGTAAGAAATCCTAACTAGACTTCAGATCGTTTGGTGTAGGAGTCCCAGCAGTGGGTAGTACAGTATTTCCTTGACAATGGTTGCACACAAAGGAAAGTAGGATGTCCTTGGTGGTAGCAAGGGTGTGACCAGCGTAGCAAGCCAAGGAAGGTGCATGAAGGGTTATAACACATGGAAGGTGGAATGAGTGCGCCCCTTGGAAACTTGTGGAAACACATAGCTTGGAAGGGAACACACGAACAAAGATACATCACAAGTTGGAAGACAGGTGAACCAACAATCCAGAGTGATAGTTGAACCAACAACACATCTCAATAAGATTCATACATACATATATAGAAAGAGTCCATACACACATGCATAAGAAAACAACTACATATATCATTAGAGCATCCAATACAACTAAAATACAATAACATATCCATGAAACATGTTGGTGTTGTTATATTAAGAGTGAAAGATCTGATCATACAATACAACCATGACCAACCACTAGTTCCAACATCAAAACATTATAGACACTACCACCTGCTCCTCCAAATAGATGTACTAGCTCTGCACTGTGGAGAAGCCAAGGCTCCTTACAATACACTCTAAGCTTTATTTAAGATACACCTATAGGAAGCTTGGCCACCAAAGGATTGTACAATGAGTAATGAGGTTCTATAAATAGCAAAGGGTGGGGTGACCCTTGACATTCCCCTTTGTGACTCTTCACCTACCCTCATCACTCTTCAACTACTACATGAATGTTACATTCAACCATCGACACTTGGTCTTTCACTTTTACAAGATGTTACATTAAAATCTTCACATCTACCTGTGTGAGACAAGATAGGCTTGAGCAAGCCATGCAAGCTATCACTAAGACTCGGAAAGTTGTGAGAAGACCAACTCTTCGACATCCTCACGATGATCGACGGTGGTGAACTAATGCCAAACTTGGTAGTATGTGATGGTTTCTGCATGCTCAATGGTGACATCCTGTTGAAAACAAAATCTAACCTCCATTGCATCTTGGTACACTAATTTGGCTCCTCTGTCCAACTCATCTGATAACATGTGCATCATAGTCTTCAGTGCGGTCAGGCCAGCAACATACTAATGAATAGTGTTTGCGTTGATCTCCAAGAGTGTACTACTTGCTATGCCCATGAACTCGTCGAAGTACATGTCCAGCTCCATTCAGACTTTGGTTCTTTTTCTTCTCCTTGGTGAGTGTGCCAACGGATGGGGTCGCATGCATGCGCACAATGACATCCATGCTCCTGAACACCCGTGCATGCGATTGATAGGACTGATCACCCTGTCTTCTCTGTGCCAGCTGTTGGGATGGGTATATATCCTGTATGGCTGTAGTTTCACTAGTCTGCGCATGTTGTGCCCCTTACTATACCTTTTTGTGCTACACTTCCTTCTCTACTCTGTGCAACTCCTCTTCTTCCCTGAGTTGTTGCTTCAACTCTTGCAAGTCCTCCATTGTTTCCTCCATCCATTGTTTGTCTCTTTTCCTTTCCAGGATCTTCTTGTTGCACTATCACCTCTTAGCCTCAATCTCCAAAGCTTTTCGCATCACAAGTGGATCTAATTTGAACTTGAAGCTTTGCTCCCCCTCTGTGTTTTCAACAACCTTCCTCTTGCCTTTGTCACACGCAGGTCTGCTACTCTCTGTTTCTGCTGATGGTGTTGCTCTCTATGATGTCATTTCCATTTCATATTGATATCTTTGTCTATGAGAAGCTTGGTGTCTTAATAGATAGGCAAGCTTATAGACTCTCGCTAAACTACATCTTTGGTTGCGCTCTCAATGGTGTCCTTTGATCCTACTCTCTAGGAAGCCATTGTACCTGTACTGTTGAGAGGTAGATGAACACCTGTGATACCTGGAGACATAACAACACTCATGGAAAGAAATTTTTCATTTGAAAACCACAAAAAAAACGATGACTGACATGCAACATACCTGTGTGACTCTCTGTGAAGATTGCGCAATTTTCAAGGCGGGTTGGGAGACTGACTACCAAAATAGTGCAAGGCATAGTCCAGGCTGTCATGAGGCTGACTGATTGTTGGAACTACACAATGCACAGTCTAGCCTAGCCTGCTAAGGACTGAAACTCTGAAATGTGCAATTTCTATGAGTAGTGACATGCAAACTAGCAAACTGCATTGCACAGTTTCTGGGGCCAGCAAGGCACTGCCTCTTAGAATTATGCAATGCAAGCCTGGAGGCTAGTACTGGCCATATTTGCGCATTTTCTGGGAGGAAGGAAGAGGCTTCATTTTCATAAATGTGCATTGTTGATGAGGAAAGGCAAGGTCCGGGCCAAGGTAACCCAGACCTACCGACAGACGACTAAAAACATGAGAAGGTTGGAATGCATGGCGAGACTAAGTGTAAACAAGAGTGAATGATCATGCATGCAAACAGTGAGTGCAGGATTCAGAAAATGGGAAAACAAGCATGTGTGTGAAGCGAGTCACCGCAACGATGACTGTGAGTAGAGAAACAATGTCATACATGCGACAGTAGTGAGATGCAACAAAAAACTGAAACAATGCTTCTACAAGCTAACATGCATTAGAGCGACAACAAGTGTTCATTGAAATCAAGCAGACAACACTTATACAAAGCAAAATACAAAAAGCGACATAAACATAGCAAAAGACATGAAAAGAAGACATACCCTAAAAAAGCTGAGTTGAATGTACCGAAGACTCCTAGATATGATGTGGGATGTCAAAGCTGCAAGATCAATGTGAGGAATGAGCTCTACAGCATTCGACAAATGAGTTTTGATAAGATCGAGGTTATGATGCACATGCCACAAATCTAGGAAAAAGTGACACTTGGAGGGAAGTTTCTAAAACAATCTTTGCATGTAACCTCCAGCTGCTAAAAATAGATCCCTAAAATTTATGGACACCTTTTGCATGTTTCCTTTAGCTATTTCGAGAAAAAGAAGTCGATGCATGCAAATCAATATTGCTCAGTCCCGGATTGAACCGGTCAACCTGAAGGCACATGTAGTAGTCTTCAAGCCTAGGAAAGGGATTTTCATAGTTTATGGGTTGAGCAGGATTGGTTGTCCCTCAAGAATCGCACAATTTTTGGGGTCAGCAGGTCACTGCCTCCCAGAATTACACAATTTCTGGGCTGAAGCCTGTTGTCGGGCTAGATTGCACAATTTTCTCAGGGAGGGCTACCTGGCTGGATCGCGTAATTATGGAGCTCATCAAGAAGCCCAACAGGATTGCACAATTTATGAAGGTAAGGTTGGTTACCCTCCAAAATTGCACAATTTTCTGAGTGAACATCTCAGCCAGAAAATTACCTAAGTCCATAATGGTAGCGTGTGATGGGAGACAAGCAAGCTCACATGCACAGGCTGGCAAGCCTCTGAAACTCAGTTGAATCCTATGTACTTCATAGTGAAATACATTCTACTAAGGATGGTTAGTAGGGAGGCTCCAAAACGAAGCTAAGGAAAAACGTTGGAGGGTGGCTGTAGCCGCTACAACAGATGGATATGAGATTTTAATGGCAATGTTTGACTATATTACTTCATCATTACTCTTAATTATGTAGATAGCTAGTTTGTGATTTAAGTGTACTCATAGGAGATCATACAAGCTTGATCCATATTTCATAGTTTGTTAAGCCTCCATATCAATGGAAACAGTACAATCTATTACAACTAAGCTCTAAGATTCCATATGTAAGTTATATCTTCTCCCTTTTTTTCATAATCTATGCATACTAGCTAATTACGCTTCACTACTATTGTAACCATACTTTATCACATAGGTAATGATTCCCCTTAATTACATAATAAAACAACCATTACTTACTTGAATAATACTTATCCAATTGCTTAAGTATGTACCTAATTAAAGTTGATCATGGCCCTTTTAAGTATCATTAATATATTTATGTTATTACCTGTATTGTTCTTTATGATATAGAACACTTTAACCTAGATATGAGCCTTATTAGTAACATTTGACTATCTTACTTCACCATTACTCTTAATTATGTAGATAGCCATTATGTGATCTGAGTGTGATACAAAACTATACAAGCTTGAACCATATTCCACATCATGTTAAGCCTCCATATTAATGGAAACAATACACTATATTACAATTAAGCTTTAAGCCAATAGGGGAATTTTGATGTCTAAAATGGTCATCCTAAGGAAATTATAAAATAATAGTGGAAATAATAAAATAAGATTAGATTACATCATCAAATTTTAAAGGGAAAAAAGAAAAAAACTATCTTTTCAACTCGTATTTTCAACATATCTCCCTATGGGTTTGCTCAAATTTTGAGAAACAACACTCTTTGGATCCATTATTTGATTCCTCATCCAAGTATTACCCATGTTGTATACTTTCGATGGACCCTGCTATACGAAAAATGAGAAATACATGAAAAACGTGATTGCAATCACGTTTTTTCATGTATTTCTCATTTTCCGTGTAGCAAGGTCCATCGAAAGTATGCAACATGGGTACTCCTTGAATGAGGAATTAAATTTTTCATCCAATGCGTACTCCCTCTCGAAATTTCAGAAAAACCTTTGGGAGATGAGTTGAAAAAATAGTTTTATTATTTTATTAATTTATTATCTTTTTACTCTTTTACTCCAAAAATGGTGAATCATCCCCCATGGTTGACATCATTTTGAATCCTATTGGTTCTTATAAATTTTATTTTGGTTCTAAATTTTTCTTAGGAGGCTCATTTTAGACCTCAAAATTCACTTGATGTTCCATATGTAAGTTATATGGATTACCGTTATTTCCATAAACTATGTATACTAGCTAATTACACTTCACTACAATTCTAACTAGCTTACATCACATAAGTAATGATTACCCTTATTTACATAATAAAACAACCATTAATTACTTGAATATTACTTACTTGCATGTGGTTCCATAGCACTCACCTCGAATTCAACACTACTACCACTACAAATATCATGCACATGCTTGTTGAGTTCAAGATAATCATTATAAACATTGACATCAAGTTGTGGATATTTGGAGAGATTTCTATTGACAAAGCCTTTTTCCTTTCATTTTTCTTTCATATAATTGCTCTGTGTGTGGTTTAATCATCATACAAAAATTAATATAAGTCAAGCAAAGAATGCAAAATATATAAAGTTTTGTCCAAAAGAACACTTTAAGGATGAAAATTACAAAACATTGGGATAGATAACTTACAAGAATTATTGTATTACCTCGAGTTCAACACCACTATGACTATGTTTCACATGCTTTTCTAGTTCATCATGATGAATATCAATATCAACAACTATGTTGACATCAAGGTGTTTTCACTTTATTGTTGCTTTGATAAATATACAAAGCATTGAATACCGAAGTAAAGAATGCAAGCTATAAATTTGTCCAAAAGAACATTTTCTAGAGAACACAATTGCATTTGCACTAAAATAAATGAAACATTAATACTTGCATTAATATCAATAGTTTCGAATTTGTTGATACAACATTTTTTAGGTCATAGAAAGGATGTTTTAGCTTGTATTGAGCTCTAGCTTCATTCAAGAAATATGGTGACAAAAATTGTTCCAATCATAATCACTAAACCATCCAAAGAGGACAAACAAAAAAAGCTCCTATACTTGCTCATCTATCAATACAATTTACTTTCCATAAACACCTATGAAATATGTAGTTCCCTCATCCATATACAGGATGAATGTTGCTAACGAGATAACAAGAGGAAGAGTTCAAACTTCAATGAATTAAGCCCTAGATTAAGTGTAAAAAATAGATGAGAATGTTGATTGGAGTGAGGTTGTGCTCAACCCAATCTATGTTTTCATCCATTATTTTGTCTTCCATTTAATCATCCAAAAGACAAAAGAGTATCTCTAAAAATATCTTAGCACAAAGGAGACAGGAATTCCAATCATCAATGCTATAAATTAGCCGGCTATGAGGAAATATTCCAATGGTTTGTGGATAAGTACTATATGTGTTTGTTTGGACTTCTCTATTGCTTAATATTTGGATAATGGAATCTGTCATTAATAATTTCAAGTTATATTTTTGTTAGTCCACATTAGCTCAAGTAATTGTGTTATTATTTGACCATTTGTGTTTTCTAGATCATTCCAACAATAACAAAACCAGGTTGGGTTCTCCTATGCTTAGCCTTTCAATCTACATATTAAGAGGCATTTTTATAAAAAAATTCCAAACAAGAAGAAATGATATCAATAGAGCCTCTTTCCTCACCTAAATCTGTGGAATTATGCTCATTCCATTGCTGAAACTATAGGCTTAATGAAGGTAACCAACTGCAAAATTATCTCATTGAGACCATATATGCAACTCATTACATGTTGGTACCCTTCATTTGAGTTGACATGATCTAGAGAGGCTCATACTAGGCTAGTTCTAACAGATGGCTATGAAATCTATGTTGATGAACTAGATTTCCACTTCGTCTTACTATTAAATTTACTAGAATCTAGTGCTACCATATGATAATTGACAATATCTTCTGCACCTGCTTATCTATTATTGTTTTCCACCTAAAATAAAATGTAAATTTAAACATATAATCAATTCAATAAAAAAATTGAACTAAATAATACAATGTAAATTGAACCAAAAATCCATACACTTACTGCAAATTTGCTCATTTTGGCCTGCAACCTGCCTCAAACAATTGTATATGCAACCGTTACATTACCTCTTTATCTCTTGCCTAACGATTCCTCCTTGTCAAATATTCTTTGGAAAAAATATTTTCTTTCAATACCACCCAACGATTTGGAGATAGCGTGGATTATAGCCTCTCTTTTCCCTCCATCATTGTTTTTATGCAATTGTCTCTAAAATTGTTCATCAAAAGTATCATCTTTTCTTGTAATTTTTTCTACATATTTTTCCACCAATAGTATAAAAAGTATTTTCTATTTTTTATATAATATTTTCCACACTTTATAGATATTTCTCTACAAATCATGATTTTCAAATATCGAATTGTGCCCTACATCTTACACCCAACTCGAAGACCCACCTTGTAGCATTTTTCCCAATGGACTCACCATCTCTCTATACCTCAACCAAGAATTGCTTTGTTCCTTCTAATTTTAATTCTTTTGCATTCCTATCTGTAGATTTGTATCAATTTTGACTCCATATTTGTCTTTTGACAAAAGTATACGTAGCTTCTAAACTACTACCAATATTTTTTGTTGGTCCACTAGTTTCATCAAAAGCTGTAGATGTAACGGGTGTACTTTGAGGCACACCAAATGAAAATGGTATCTCTTCATGAATTTCATTGACTGAAGATGCATTCTCCTTGACCACACCATGTGTGGCAGTAGGTAGATAATACCACTTAGTGGATTTACAACTTTTATGCTTGTTAAACCAAGAGACGATAAACATTCATTATTCTTGGTCACATGTTCTCTATGAAAGCACTCATATTATGTCGAGGTTTCAACATTATTATCACTATTATCTAGTTTGTACCTTAAATTATTTTTCTTCATTTCTTGAAGTTCAAAATAATCATTAATGTATAAATCAACAACTTGAATTAGTAGAATAGAAGTGGAATATGAGTTTAAATATCATATTTTATTAGTACATGTGCTTAAAAATTAAGTGGGCATGTGAAAGAAAAAATGCCACTTAAAACCGTCCCTTGAAGTGTTGCTTATATATATTGAAATTAAGAGTAAATAAGTGTAATACAAACTCATATTTTGTACTCAAATCAGCAGTGGTTAAATGATGACAATACTCTAGTAATTTCTCCAAGATCAAAACATGTAGTAAGATGATCAAATAGCTTTATGATTAACTCTTAACAGTAAGTGAAATGAACTTCAAATTAGTAATGAACAAATCAAGTGTTTTATACAATGTATCAATAAAATAATGATATTAGATTCAAAAATTTATGATTAAAACAATAATGAATAAGCATACTTATACTCAAGATATTTAATATAGTAAATCAACCATAAATCAATAGTAAATAAGTGAAATACAAACTCAAATTTTGTACTCAAATCAACAAATGGTTAACTGATGAAAATGCTAAGAATTTAATTCAATAATTTCTCCAAAAGACAAACATATAGTAAGGTGATCAAATGGGTTTATGATTATCCGTTAACACTAAGTAAAATGTGCTTCAAATCAGCTGTGAACATCTAAATCTTTGTATATAATGCACCAACAAAGTAATGATGATTAGATTTAGAAATTTATCAGTAAAACAATAGTGAATAAGCACACCTCTACCAAAATATTCAATTCATTCAATAATAAATTACACCAGAGATATAATCAAATTTTAGGGAACAAACTAACAAGTTAAGGTGATAGGCTAGTTAAGGTGACAAAAAATCATCATAATCATCTGCATTGCCACCAAGATCAAAATCTTGATAACTTGTGTCTGCATTTTCTTTATTTTCTTCCTCGTCCTCATCTATGACATGCAATGCATTCTCTCTCCCAGTCCCTTTGTTTGTAATCAAAATATATTATTCAAACACTCCATTGTCATCTTCAACCACTTCTTTGAATTTTTCTTGTAAATTAACATATTTCCAATCACCCCTTAAATCGACAACTTCCAAAAATTTTTGTTTCAAACAAGACTCAATTTGAATGACATACGACCATCTTGGGCTTCTTATATCATCAATTATAAATGATTGGTTAATTTGAAGAGGGGAAACATATGCCTCGTCCTTCCCTCATAAATATTGGCATGTATTTGCACATAAAAATCCATACCCATCAATTTGTATTGAGGATGGAGGGATCCACTTACATTTTAATAATATAGGACTATTTTCACCAAAATCCACTTGAATAATTTCTTGGATGAACCCAACATAAACTTTCTTCTCAATTTTGTGAATAAATTCAACGCTAACAACACTATCCTAATTTATATTTCCTTTGTCTTTTTCTTCCACTCTTAAATGACTACCATAGGCCCACATTCCACTAAATGTGTAGCCCATAAATGTGGAGATTGTGAAAGCTCACTTTCCTCCGTTGTTATATCTTGACCTTCTTCTTTTGCATCACTGACTACATTATTAATCCATTCTTCAAATTTTGGAAAAGAATCAACTCCAATCAAATAATGGTGTCTTCACTTTTTGAGGTCGATATTGCATCCATGTTTGATTCTCTTCTTCATATTTTCTACATCAAATATTTTTTTTTTTTTTTAGTTAAGACTAACCTACGTACCCATGGGGGATTTGAACCGGTGACCTATCGCAAGAAGTGCCTTAACAGTGCACCCATTCACCATCAATCCAAAACCCCATGGGCTTACATCAAATATTAATGTACAAATAGTAAGATTAATAATATAAATATGTAAATGTAGTTGAGTAAATAAATTATTGTGTTTTGAAGAACATAGGCATGTATCACACTTATTTCTTGATGTGATAGCTTGAAGCGACATCCATTGCCTTCTACTTGACCTACAACTCTCTCATCTTCGTCATCATCACATACATGTCGATTGACATTTTTAAAATTCTTCATAATATATTCTATGAAAAAATCGCATGGCCTCTTGCATTGAATATCCCTCAGACATGGTATATTTATATATATATATATATATATATATATATATATATATATATATATAGAGAGAGAGAGAGAGAGAGAGAGAGAGAGAGAGAGAGAGAGAGAGAGAGAGAGAGATAAGTTTATAATTTAGTTAGCTTTTATTATTTTTCTAATGTTTGCAACATGAGATGTGGCATTCCCGGATGCGGGTGACATCACCGCCTATGCCGCGTGTTGAGGCAGTTAAGAGGCATGTGGCTTGTCACATGGGCCTCTGGCAGCCCGGACAAGCCACGCCATGCCAAACTGCTCGAACCTTAAATTCGCCGGAAGGCGATGCAATTGGTATTTTCGCAATGTCTCGGGGGGATGGGAATGTCGTTTGGCTGTCTCGTCTGGAGCAGAGGAGCGTTGGAGGAATGTACAGGGAGTTGCAGGCGCCATTCAATGCGCTGCAACATACGAGGAGCAAGGCGGTTAATAAGGAGGCCATCCTTACCGCTCAGATGAATCACAAACCAGTCGAGTGGGTAATTGCTTGGGATTCTGACAATCCAGAGGAGTGGGTAATTGCTTGGGATTCTGGAGGTATTGCTGGAGAGGCAGGCCATAGCCATATGCCGAGGGAGCGACTTAGGATGTGCAGTCGCAGAGGCATGTCTCGAGGGCGCTCAGGCTCCCAGAGGCCTGAAATCTCTCCTCCGTCTTCACTTGAAATCACCTCTGAGCAAAACAGGTCTCCAGGCCGTAATGCCAGAGGCAATTGTTGGGGTATGCCGGAGTGTGGCCATGCGGAACATCCGGCCATTCGCTACAGAATTCCCTGTGCCTTTGCTAACAATACTCTCATAGTGTCTGTTACTGTGGAGCATTGCAGCAGTGTTCGGGGGCGCATGGACACGGTGACAGTTCCGCGGGTCGAAATGGAGACTCCCACTGTGGATTTCACGCGCCCGGTCCAGAAGGATGAAGCTGGCCCCAGCGAACCTGTTCGCAGAAGCTCGAGTCCGGGTAGGGAGCCTGTGCAACGAAGCTCAGACAAGGGCAAGGGAGCTGCGGAAAATCTCAAGGGACCTGCTTCTGATGAGCCGCATTCCACGGATGAAGATTAGCGCTGCACTCGCCAAGTCTGGGAAGCAAGGGATGAATTCCTCTGACCTTTTCATTTTCAGTTCTTTGCATTTCTGTCATCTAGCTCAGGACGGTAATCTCTGTCCATATCGCCATAGTTTCAGTCCACGCGTCGTCCATCATGTTCACCATGTTGTCCATCATCCACCGTGTCATCTCTGGAACTCTTCGTGTCGGTCACAGCATGTTACGTGTCGGTCTCAGTTTGTTATGTGTCGCTCCTCTCAGCATGGAAGTAATGTATATGATCTTCGTTGAAGAAACAGGGCTTTGGCCTAGCTGTAATTTTTGTAACATTTTTGACTTTTTTGTAATATAAATAGATCAGTTTTACGGAGAAAAAAAAAAAAAAAAAAAAACATGAGATGTGGCATGAAATAAGTGTTTTGATGCTTATTAAGGATGGATTCCTATCAGCGTTTACCAATCATTTAATTTATATAGTTGTGCTAAAAACATTTAAAATAGTAATATGTCAAATAATCTTCCATATTTTATTTTTACAAAACGCAATTTTTTATTTATTGTTTATTATAATTTTACAGATTATACATTTCTACAAAAGTTATAGTATCAATATAATGTAGGAAAAATTAATTTACAATTAATTTATACAAAATATTATTTAATTAAAAATATATTTAAATACATTAATAATTAGCATATCCATACAAACTAAATGGTTGATAAGTATCGATAAACATCATAACACTTACCTCATAATATATTGCACATTGCGAAAGAATAATAATAATAACAACTTCATTATTATTATAGAGAAATAATATATGAGTTAAAAACACATACATTTAAAAAAGCATGTAACAAGATTCTTAAACATGGAGATTCACCCTCATTTTACCATGGATATTCTTAATGTAACATCCCTTTTCGCTACACCCTGTGTTTGTAAATATCCCTGTGTAAATTTTAGGGACATGTGTAAACTTAAGAGAAAATTTAATTGATGGTTGAGCTAAAGGGGAGGGACACGGATCCGGAGCTTTGACGGGGAAGGTTGCATGGTTTGTTAGATTACTCATAGAGTGTCATGAGAATGCCACACCTACATCATTTTTTTTTTTCACCTATCACCTTGAACATTGTGTTTCTTGCACTAACACTTATTGAGTTTTTGGATTGGTAAATAAGCATGAAGGACAACTCCCATCCTAGTTCCTTCCTCGAGGATCATGATAGGAACAATAGTCGAAAAAGGGAAAGGGGTCAATGGTAAGAGGGAGCATATCAGAACATAGAAGAGACAACACGAGAGTATTCGATCAACCCAGAAGAGGAAGAGCAATGTGTGTGAAGAGGAACACGATTAGCAATTGAGCAACTAGGGAAATAGACTTAGCAGAAAATGCTTTGTTGGAAGACAATGAAGAAGGTTTTATTGGATTGGATTATCCCTAAGCTAGATCTATGATATTCGGCAAGTCATTTCCTGTGTTGTGGTGAGGATACTTTGGATGATATGCTTAAACATGAATGGCATGTGGGATGCTCGGACAAGGACTAAACCACAAGTGTTGAAATATGGAAACAAGAATATTTCAATTTAATTTGTCCTTGAATTAAATTGTGAATTAAAATCGAATTTAGTCTTAACATCTACTTGGACATAGTTAATTAATTTATTTTAAATTAATTAGTTGGAGAAATTCAAGTTAGAAGTCTTTTTGAAGTCATGCAAGAGTTATCCCTTAAATTAAGGAGATAAGATTGAGTTATATTTGAGTTGTAATTAGTTAACTCAGTTTACTGAGTTAATTCTAGTTAAATAAGTTCCAAACTGTTTGAGGAACTAATAGCGAGTTAATAGTCAGTGGATGCATTAATGCACTCAATTAGTGCTACGCCAGTTAACTGAAGATTCCCTCGTCAGAAACTCATGCATGTCTATTCTGAGAAAGACCCAGTTGATATTAATGTTCAAGGACAGTGTACTATCAGTTGCATGTGTTTTCTCATGGAGAAAACTCATGCATGCAGTCAAGGATTCATCCTTGAGGATTGCACAATTTTGAAGGCTTGTTTTTCCACTTGGTAATAGGCTAATCATCCCCAAGGAACAACGCAGGGAAATAGGAGCTTGGAGGGCAGACTAGAAGGCTAGAGAGAAGCCAAGATTACCTATGAGCATTTGTGAGGATTGTACTCAGAGCTGGCTAGCCGTTAGAGCTAAGGCATTGTATAATTCCTATGTATTTCCACCATGTATGATAATGCAATAGTGTGGGGTTTTTATCTAAGACTTTCCCCAAAGTATTTTAATTTGTATTGTGTTGTTGATTCTTCTTCTTCTAGTTATATTGTTCAGCTCGATCTTTAAGATTTTGCAAATTGATAGTAGAAGTAGGTTATAATATTCTTCTTTGATTTATATTGCATTATCGGGTTAACCTATCACAAATTTTCTACATGGTATCGGAGCTTTGCACAATATACTGAGAAGAGAATTCAAAGTTTGAAGTTCATGGTTGCAAGTGCAAATCAAATTCATATCATACTTCCAGGTTGGCCAATGGCGTTCTATGGCTTGAGACTCAAGTACGCCTTGGAAGGTAGTTCGAATTAAATAGAATGGAGCCTGTATTAGAAGACAATGGCTTGAAGGAATTCATTGATCGAGAAATCCCAAATCCAGCTTCAACTAATACACAAGAGTTGGGTGAGTGGAAGAAGTGTGTGGCGAAGGCGAGATGGATCATCCTTGAGGGAGTTCGAGACCATATTGTCTCGAGTATCCATGGGAAGGATACTTCATTTTCAATGTGGAAGACATTGAAGGACCTCTACCAGAACAGTAGCGGTTAGAGGAAATTGGCACTCAAGGATAAGCTTCGAAGAATCAAGATGGAGAAGGGCGATACTATTTCCACATATCTAAACAAGCTCACAACCTGCAGAGATGAGCTTGGCATTGTGGGAATAACTACTGCCAATGATGATATGGTGAGGCTCGCTCTTCTTGGCCTTCCAAAGAGTTGGAATAGCTACTAGCACTTTGTGAATGGAAGGGAGAAACTGCAAGATTGGGAACAACTATGGTCGGATCTTATGCAGGAGGATATTAGGAGGAGCACATGAGATGGTTCTTCATCTGAGAATCATGATGAAGAAAATCTGGCCTTAGCAAGGCAAGGAAAGGGAAGGGGAAGGCTTCCCATTTCAAATCGAATTCTTCTCTTAGAGGGAAGAAGGGTGACATGTCTAAAGTAAGATGCCTTAATTATCACAAGATGGGACATTATGCGACTAATTTCCCATCGAAGAAGTCCAAGAAGGGATCCTCGGAAGGATCGAAAGGTGAGGCATTAGCCTCTCAGTTCGAAATGGACTTTACCCTCATCGCATGCATGGTGTCATCGATGATGGGTTGTGTCTAGTATGACAGTGGAGCCTCATTCCACATGACCGGTGATAAAAAATTATTTAGTGCCTTGGAGGAGAAAGACCTCAAGATGCACATAAAGATGGGTGATGACAGGAGGTATATTGTTTTAGGAGTGGGCATGGTTTCTTTTCAGAGGGAACATGGAGCTCCTCTCACCTTGATAGATGTTATGTATGTGCCTGGACTGAAGAAGAATTTGGTATTAGTCGTGATGTTGGAGGACAAAGGCTACGATGTTGTCTTCAGTAAAGGAAAGGTGTTCCTAAGACACATAGCCACAGGTCAGACTAAGAGGATAGGGATTCGAGTGAAGAATCTCTATAAACTAGAGGTAGATGATTGTGCAGAATTGGGTATGAAAGCAAAATTGGTGCAAAGCCAAGACATTGGCGAGTTGTGGCACGGGCGGTTGGGCGATTTGCATCATGGGGCTTTGAAGACAATGCAGTAGATATCTACAGGACTTCCCAAAGGTAAACTTGAGCAAGTTGACACATGCAAAGGTTGTACCTTGGGAAAGTGCACCAAGTCTTCCTTTCATGATCGAGATAGTCGAACAGAGGCTATCTTAGAGTGAGTTCATACTGATTTTTGTGGACCATTCTTGACGGCATCCATACATAAGCAAAGGTATTATGTGGTTTTCATTGATGACAATTCTCGTAAGTGCTAGATTTATTTCATGTAGAAGAAGGACCAAAGTTTCACAAAGTTTTGTGAGTTCAAAGCTTTGGTCGAGAAAGAGTCAGGGAAGAAGATCAAGGCCTTGAGAAGTGAAAACAGTGGATAATATGTCTCTCAAGAGTTTAAGGACTTCTGTGTAGCAGAAGGAATTAAACGAGAGTTGATAGCACCTCATAACCCATAGCAGAATGGGGTGGCCGAGAGGAAGAACAAAACTATTTTAGGGGTAGCATGGGCAATGTTGCATGACCAAGGCCTACCACTTCACTTGTGGGCTGAGGCATGCAACACAACAGTCTATTTGCATAATAGAAGCCCGCATCGCATACTTGGGAAGAAGACACCAAATAAAGCTTTCTCTGGTAAGAGACCAGATGTGGGTTACTTCAGGATCTTTGGCTCATCGTTATATTTCCATGTGACAAAGGATGCACGGAAGAAGCTTGAGATGACAACAGAGCTGGGGACATTTGTGGGGTACACTAATACACCTCACAACTATTGGGTGTACTTGCCTACCAGTCGGAGGATAGTGGTTCACAGAGATCTCAAGATTGATGAGCAAAAGGCCATGTGAGTTTCCCTTGAGAGGGAGCTCCAAATACAAGCTGTGGAGGAAATATAGTTTCCTAAGGAGGAGGAGCCTCAGACCAATGTGGAGCAGCCTCAGACTGATGCGGAGCAGCCACATGCAGAGGTTCCAGGAGTCAAGACATCCACTCAAGCAGAGTCTTGCAAAGATGGACAGAAGTGCACAAGAGAAGCTGACAGATTGTTGGAGGATGCAAGAGAGAATGTGGGAGCACCATCTTCTTAGTGCAGACAGAGGAGGTCACCTGAGAGGTACACTGGATACATGGCCCTTACTGGGGAATGTGTTGAGACCGAGCCATCTTCCTTTAAGGAAGAAGTGCAACAACCGATTTGGGTTGATGCTATGGTAGAGGAGTATGACTCCATAGTTCGTAACGGTGTTTGGGATGTGGTTCCGAGACCGGAGAACAAATCAGTTGTGAGTTCCCATTGGCTTTACAAGGTAAAGCAAGCTGCTGATGGTAGTGTGGAGAAGCATAAGACAAGATTTATTGCCTGTGGCTTTTCATAGGTCGAGGGGATTGACTATGATGAGACTTTTTCTCCTTTCGCAAGGTACTCATCTATTAGATCTATGTTGGCACTATCAACACAGATAGGTTGGAAGATCCATCAAATGGATGTGAAGACTACATTCCTCAATGGCCAGATTGAGGAAGACGTGTACATAGAGCAGCCGGAAGGTTTTGAGACCTTCGATCGTGAGTCGCATGTGTGCCGACTCAAGAGAGTATTGTATGGGCTGAAGAAATCACCTCGTGCAAGGTACACCAAGATAGACAACTACTTCACCAGGTTGGGCTTCATAAAGAGTGAAGCCGATGCGAACCTGTACCACATCGTGGTGAAAGGTAAGTTGTTGATCATTGTACTTTATGTTGATGATCTTATATTGACTAGTGATGATCAGTTGATCGTGTCTTGCAAAGAGGACCTTGTAAGAGAATTCGTGATGAAAGACATGGGTCTCATGCATTACTTCCTTGGCATGGAAGTGTGGCAGAAGGATGGGGAGTTGTTTATGTCTAAGGGCAAGTATGCCAATGAGATACTCAAGAGATTCCACATGGAGAAGTGCAAGCCCATGAAGACTCCTCTAGCAAGTAATTGGAGGAAGGAGGCTGCTACTTCAAGAGAAGTGGTAGAGGCTACTGTGTACAGGCAGCTTGTGGGATCGCTAATGTACTTAATGAACACATGACCAGATTTGTGATATGCGGTGAACCAACTGAGTCAAGTGATGGTTCAGCCTACCAAGATGTTTTGGAAGGTGGCAAAGCATGTATTGAGACACCTCAGAGGCACATCTCAATATGGATTATGGTATAGACAGACAGAGGGAATGAAGCTACAAGGCTTCACTGATGCAAATTGGGTAGGGAGTCCATCAGATCAGAAGAGCACATCACGAGGGATTTTCAACCCTGGGTCAGCAATAGTTTCTTGGTACAGTAGGAAACAGAGGTCGTTTACACTCAACTCAGCAAAGGCAGAATACATGGCTACAAGTCAGGCAGCATGTGAGGCCATCTGGATGCGGAAAATCCTAGTTGGTTTGTTTGATTAGAGGATGGATCAATTTGTGATCTATTGTGATAATCAGAGTTGTATCAAACTCTCTGAGAATCTAGTATTTCATGATAGGTCCAAACACATCGACATCCGGTATCATCATCTCAGAGACTGTGTAGCAAGGAGGATCATGTTGATGCAGTATATTTCGACAAAGGAGCAAGATGCTGACATTTTGACAAAGGCATTTTCAAAGTGTAAATTTGAGTTCCATAGAGACAGGATCATGGTGGCAGATAATCCCTTTCTTGTTGAGAGGGAGTGTTGAAATATGGCAACAAGAATATTCCAATTTAATTTGTCCTTGAATAAAATTGTGAATTAAAACCAAATTTAGTCTTAACAGCTACTTGGAAATAATTAATTTATTTATTTTAAATTAATTAGTTGGAGAAATTCAAGTTAGAAGTCTTTCTGAAGTCATGCAAGAGTTATCCCTTAAATTAAGGAGATAAGATTGAGTTATATTTGAGTTGTAATTAGTTAACTCAGTTTACTAAGTTAATTCCAGTTAAATAAGTTCCAAACTGTTTGAGGAAATAATAGTGAGTTAACAGTCAGTTGATGCATTAATGCGCTTAACTAGTGCTACGCCAGTTAACTGAAGATTCCCTCATCAGAAACTCATGCATGTCTATTCTGAGAAAGAACTAGTTGAGATTAATGTTCAAGGACAGTGTACTATCAGTTGCATGTGTTTTCTCATGGAGAAAAATCATGGATGCAGTCAAGGATTCATCCTTGAGGATTACACAGTTTTGAAGATTTGTTTTTCCAATTGGTAATAGGATAATCATCCACAAGGAACAGTGCAAGGAAATAGGAGCTTGGAGGGCAGATTTGAAGGCTGGAGAGAAGCAAATATTTCTTATGAGCATCTGTGAGGATTATACTGAGAGCTGGCTAGCTGTGAGAGCTAAGGCTTTGTATAATTCCTATGTATTTCCACCATGTATGATAATACAATAGTGTGGGGTTTTTATCTGAGACTTTCCCCAAAGTATTTTCATGTGTATTTTGTCGTTGATTCTTCTTCTTCTGGTTATATTGTTTAGCTCAATTTTTAAGCTTCCGCAAATTGATAGTAGAAGTAGGTTATAGTATTCTTCTTTGATTTATATTGCATTATCAGGTTAACCTATCACAGATTTTCTACAACAAGTGCTTACTGAGTAAGTCGATAAACCATTAATTGTTTGTTGAATAAGATGATAAACCACTTATTGCTTTTTGAACAGGCTAATAAACCATTCAGGTTCTTGTTATAAGGCTGATAAACCACTTAGCAGGGTGAGTTGAACTATTATGGTGATTACCACCAAGGCTAATAAGCAACCTGCACAATGGGTTGTAGGCTCCTACAATGCTTTTCTTGGAAGCACAGCTAATAAACCACCTAGCCTAATGAATTTAGACTCCTAGAACTGAGCAATACCCTAGTTGGGCCTTGGGTGAATCTTTGTGATTCATCTCAAAGAGAGTGAGTCATTATGGTGCTTACTGAGAGAGAGCTATTGACAAACCACTTAGACAATGAACTCCATCTCCTAGGTATTTGACCAAGATTTGGTGTGAATTTCCCTTGAGCAAATATCCCCTCAGACTTTGGATTTGGCTCGGGGATGGTTAGCTGTAAGAGAGATTGTAGTATAGTTGGCATATGGTTGGGTGTAGAGTTGTAGTCCCTTCTTTAGTTACCAACCATTTCAAATTACTCAGATAAGTATAAAATGGTGTATGTTTAGTTTTCAAGCTATGGTAGCATTATTCTAATGATAAATGCTAATAAGATCATACATTTGCATGTGTGGACATTTGAATGTTGTCGATTACATGTAATGATAGTTATGGTGAATATTGTGGTTTCAAGGATTAATGATATTGTGGAGTTTGTATCCTATAATTATTTATCAATTATTGACATGCTTGAGCTAATTGTGTGTATGATGGTAATCATCATTTCTTATACTCTAGAAAATGGTTGAAAATTGTAAATCTCAGCAATAGTTCCTTGTTGTTGTTGCTTCGATGATAACTCTAAATCAATCGCCCAAAATCCATAATATTGTGAAACTACATGACAATTCCTTAAGACGTGAGTTGTAGGTGTATTCTCGTGTTGGGGCCATTGTTCAGGGCTTGGCCATCTCTTTCAGAAATTTTGGCGTAGTGGAAAGATACCATAGACTTAAGAAATCCATGTAAATTTCCTTGATTTCCCTCTTATCCCCTTCCTTCATGCTTATGCAAGAGATCCAGTGAATCTTGGCATCCAAATGAGCAAAGGCATAGCTCCTTTTCCAGGGGTCAGATCAAGTGATTAAGTGTAGTTCATATCTGGTGATCCGGGGTGTAGCCAACATAAGAGGTTCTCTTATACAAGGATCAGATCCCATCTGAACTAGATTTCCCCTTATGAAGTAGTCACATCTAGGATTTGTGTGTGACAAGGGCACGAACATTTGAGAGGTCATAGATTTGCAATGAACTGGATATCATAATGTAGGACATACACCAGATTATGTTGTGGTTGAGTGAGTATCTAGGAATCTAGGTGTCCAGGTGTAGCAAGTGTGCACACCTCTTTGGGGGCCCAAATATGCTATGACCTAGATACCAAATTGTGGGTCGGATGCTCCCCTAAGTTAGTGTGGATCCAAAGATTTGGTGGTTAGGGAGTTTAGAAGGTTGTCATTACATTATAACCATGGATCAATCGTGAAATTAGATATAACAAGAACATGTCACATACTGCAATGAGAAATGGCCGGGTGGACCTCACACCCTATGTTGACGTGGAAATGTTATGTGGGCATGACAGATGCCATGTGGTGGGCTCATAGAGATCCAATGATGATGTGGACTCATGTTATGTTGGCATGGCGGTACCCCATGGACCACAAGTGGATTCCACATCAAAACTCAAAGCCTCAACGCTGATGGGGCCTCATATGATGGGCAGAACTTTAAATGAGCATAACTTTCAATCTAGGAGTTGAATTGAGGTAAATTTTATATCATCAGAAATCTCTCGATGAGTTTAGTTTGATGGTGAGATCAATTCTAATTCCACAAACTTGAAAGAAGAGACTTTTGTAACCCGTCTCCATAATGAACCTTAGGGGTTGGGCTAGAATAATAAATAACACCATGGGAGGGAGAATTACACTCAACTTGTAAATAGGCTTTGTTATAGTATCATGAGCCAATATCATGGCTTATTAATACTACATGCCCAAAAAACCATAACTCATGTTCATATGACAAATTTTTAATTAACTAATTCAATTAAAAAATAAATAAATAAAAATAACTATGTTAGATTTTAGGCTTCTGTGGTAGTTCTTTGCAGTGGCATGATCCGGATCATGCCACTGCAAACATAACTATTTTTGAGATAAATCTCAACCTTTTAATTTATAAATACTATTAAAAATATTCTGGAATATTCCATGGAAACTAAATCTCTACTATCCACCTAATAATTATTCATAATTAAAATTAAATTATAAATATCCTATTTTAAAATAAACACACATATTTTTTATAAAATATAACTTTAACAAATGTATATTATAAAAATAAAACTATACATTTTCAATAAATTATCTTATAATGTGGACATTATAAAAATAAAACTATACATTTTCAATAAATTGTCTTATAATGTGGTCATTCTAAATTTTATAGATTTATAAAAATATATAACGGATAAAAGATAATCTATCATATTAATTTATTAATTTCTAAGTAATGACTTGCGCTCATTAAATATATATTAAAACGTTTTTCAAGTATATAAATATATATTAAAATTCTTAATATTGTCAGAAGGATAATATGCTGACCAATAACCTAATCACCAATGACGGTGAAACTAAACTCATGATATTAGATAAAAAGCTCCCTATAATTTTACTAAAATCATCCAATCATTGAAAATGATTATATAACATTAAAAGACCACAAACTTTTATTTGCTTCCCTTGGGACAAACGCTACTCGCAATTTACCATAAACACACACAAATATAAATGTATTGTCCAGTCTCCACACCATGGATTGAACATTTTTGGTCCCACCATGGCTAGAATTTTGTATTTGTCATGGCTTCTTTTTGGCGTACTTTGGCTCGTGATTAAATTTTATTTGTTTTATTTCGCCGATGTCGACACGGTATCTACCACTTTGTAAAGCAGCCGACCTCAACATGTCTCAATAACCGGTCCTCCACAATGATGTCACTGAACTATCCATCCATAAAATATTCCCATTCACTGTCCCTCCACAATGATGTCACTGAACAATCCAGCCATAAAATAATCCCACCGGCTTTGGCCACCAATAACCACTAACTTACCGTTGAAGGCAGCTTCGAGGATAAAAATGATATAACGCCAAACACGCCCGGACACTATCGGAGACGGATGTGCACTCGTAGTGTAGAGAAATGTAGGTATTCGACTAAGGTCCCACTTGGGTTACTCGTATATTCGATCCAAGCCAAAGGTGAAGCCTGAAGTTTCAAATTTCAAATTCGGTCCGCAAGTCCAATAAAAATTTGATGAAGTTTATTGATCTCTCCTTTCATTTAGAAACTATATTTCAACCATTCATTAATCTTTTCTGAAAGTGATATTGAAGTACAGTATTCAGATTTAAGAAAAAAAGACAACAGCCATAGCCCTTTCATAGACTTGTGAGAGAATAACATTTATAATAAGACATTTTCAATAATTCAAAAGCATTAAAACCACCAACTAGGGAATCCAGATTGTTAACGAAAATGTCAAAGCAATGCATTCAACATTGTATTTACATTATTATTTGAAATGCAATGCATGGTAATGTACGTGGAGTCGTTGAAATTCAACTCATGGCACTTGATGTGGAGTTGTGCATGGATATTTACGACAGATTGAATTAATACAATTCACCTATGAATAAAGATGTGGAAATGAAATCTTCAATTTCTAAAGGGTTTTTTTTGTTAGATCGTTAGTAAATGTGTAAAGTTATGTCTTAATCTTAAACGGGTATTTGCCCAATCAAGTCTTTGGATCAATTGAAGACTCTCCTAAACATGAAATTGAATAGGTTCGACAATTGCAGTGTTTTATTCACCAGCTTAGATCTATCTAACACCGGATTTATAATGCGCTGAGAGGGATCAAATCCCTTGAGGTGCAAACCTTCTTTTTGGTGTGTAGAACTCGAGGAAAGGTTTGCACCTCAAGGGAATTGATCCCTCTCGGCACATGATAGATCCGATGTTAGATGGATCTAAGCTGGTTCCAGTTGAGGGCAACAATGTCACATTTTTAGATTATGATTATTATGTATATGTTTGAGATAAAATTCAAAATTCACATTATGTTTTCTTTGTTTGGCACCATGTCATTTTCTTCTTTATTTTGGTATGTGTTGCTTTCCTTGAATGGTTTGTAGGTCTGTGTTTGGATGCTTTGAGTGGTTTGTGTGTTTATGTATTTGGATTTGAATGTTAATGTTTGTGAATATTACAGTTATTGTATTATATTTTTATATGTTTATGTAATTGTTTATTAGTAATTAGTTGGTGATGAAGAAGGGAGACAATGTTGTCAATAGTTTGTGGGAAGATTGATTTTGCAAAATATAGCTTGAAGAGTAGTGTTAATAATGTACTGTATCAAGATTACTCAAGAAATAATTTGTTTCTTTATTTATGTTTGAAATAATTTATTTCCTTCAAGAATATTTTGATCATTTCTTTATCTATAGTCTATTTTCCAAAGTCAAGAAATAATGTATTTTTGAATTTTTTTTAATGAGTGACCAGATTTGTAAAATATTTACATTATTTGTTTCTCCAAACAATTATCACATCTCCTTATATAATAGTTTGATTTGTTTTTATGTTTATAAATATACATTTTCCTCTTATAAATATTTTGAATACATTGATGTATGCAATTACTCTATTAGTAATTTTGAATATATGTAATTGTTTATTAGTAATTAATTGGTGATGAAGAAGGGAGATAGTCTTGTCAAGGATTAATTTTCAGTTTGCAGCAGGATTGATTTTGCACATCTTTTTCATTTTAATTCTAGGTATCACAATTTTTGATAGCTAATTATTTCTTAATAGTGTCCCTCTACCTATTATATCTTGAAAAATATTTTTTTAAATAATCTATAGCCTCAAGATTAAAATCTAATGCATCTAATGCAAACAATCAAATAGGATTAGAAAACAAAATCTACATTGAAATCAATGCATATAATGCAAGAAATCAAATGAGATTAGAAATCAACATCTACAATGAAATCAATGCATATAGTGCAAACATCAAATAGGATTAGAAATCCACATCTACACTGAAATCCATGCATCTAGTGCAAGCAATCAAATAGGATTAGAAATCCACGTCTACAATGAAATCCATACATCTAGTGCAAGGAATCAAATAGGATTAGAAATACACATCTACACTAAAATCCATGCATCTAGTGCAAGCAATCAAATAGGATTAGAAATCCATATCTACATTGAAATCAATGCATCTATTGCAAGAAATCACATATAAGAAGAAATCAACATCTATCCTTAAATCAATGCATCTAGTGCAAACAATCAAATAGGATTAGAAATCATCATCTACACTGAAATCAATGAATCTAGTGCAAGAAGTTTTCTTCCCTCCCCCCATCCATCTAATCTTGAAAATATTTTTAATCATTTACAGTCTCAAGATTAACAACATCTAATTCATCTAATGCAAGCAATCAAATAGGATTATAAAACAACATCTACATTGAAATCAATGAATATAATTCAAGCAATCGAATAAGATTAGAAACCAACATCTACATTGAAATCAATGCATCTAGTGCAAGCGATCAATTATAATTAGAAATCAAAATCTATACTAAAATCAATGCATCTAGTGCAAACAATCAAATAAGATTAGAAATCACCATCTACACTGAAATCAATGAATCTAGACCAAGAAATCAAATAGGATTAAAAATCAACATCTAAATTGAAATCAATGCATCTAGTGCAAGCAATCAAATATAATTAGAAATCAACATCTACATTGAAATCAATGCATCTAGTGCAAGCAATCAAATATGATTAGAAATCATCATCTACACTAAAATCAATGCATATAGTACAAGAAATATTCTTCCCTCTCTCCCCCTCCATATCTCCTTCTTTGTATCTCTATCTCACCCCCAAAACACACACACACACACACACACTCTCCATATCTATATATCTCTCCCTCCGCCTCTCTATCTCTCTCTTCTTTCCTCTCTTCGCCTCCCATCTATATCTCTATCTCCCTCTACCTCTCCTTTGTCTCTTTATATCACCCCCAACAAATACACACTCTTTCTCCATATCTAAATATCTCTCCCCCCCTCTTCCTCTTCCTCTCTCTTCTCCTTTACTCTCTCTCTCTCTCCCTTCTATCTCTCTTCCCTCCTGCTCTCCTCTCTCCCTCTCTCTCTATCTCCCTTATCACTCCCTGCCTCTCTCTCCACCTTTCTCTCTCTCCCCCCTCTCTCTCTTCACCCTCCAACTCTGTCACTATCTCCATCCCTCTCTCCTTCTCTTCTCCCTTCATTCCATCTCTCCTTTGTCTCTATATCGTACCCTAAAACATACACACTCTCTCTCCATCTCTCCCTTGTCACTTCCTCTCTTTCTCTATCTCCACTTTTCTCTCTTTATGTGTTTCTTCTTCACCCCCTCTCTCCCCCTCCAACTCCATCTCTTTGTCCTTCCCTCTCTACCCTTCTCTCTCAAGTCCTCTCTCTAGTCCTTCCCCTCTCTCCTTTTCTCTCCTACCTCCCTCTCCCTCCCCCATCTCTCTCCCACTCTCTCTCTTCTCTCCAACCTTGTCCCTCTCTCTCCCTCTTCCCCCCTACATCTTTATGTCTCACTCTCTCTCTCATACTCTTCTCTCGCTCTCTCACTCCTCTCTTTCTCACTCTCTCTCTCTCGTCATTCCTCCTCTCGCCTCTCCTTCATTTTATCTCCTTCTCTCCCTTGCCACTCCATCTATCTCTCCCTCTCTATCACTTTATGTCTTTGTTCTTCCCTCCATATATATATCTACAGTTAATATATATCATGATATATTAATATATATTATCATATAAAAAATTTAATATCATATTAAATTTCATATTGTACTAATCCAATGTTATTAAATTTAATAATAATATTATTAGATTTAATAAAAAAATGATGGCATGATAACAAAATTTATAAGAAAACTACATCAAATTAATATTTTCAAATATTAGAAATTTGATGTGGAAATATATACGTCTTTAAAGACTTTAATATATCCATAGGATATGGTTTTTCCCTTTAAAGATTTGTTTTACAAATATTTAATGAAAAAAATATTAAAAGATTTTGGAGCAATATTTATGATTCTTTGTGTTGAATTAACTTTTTTCCTTTGATTTAAAAGATGGTATTGTCTTTAGTAAATCTGAGTAAAGATGCTTAATATTTTACCTAATTTGGAATTTTAATGTAGTAATTTTTTTGTTAAAGGTAAATTTATCATCCATTCAATCTCACGTATATGATAAAAGGAACTATTAAACAAATTAGACAATTTACTATCCATTCAAATTATATATAATAATACATAGTTGTAATTTAATAATTAATCTTAATCCATTCATAATATTAAATATTTATATATAATCTAAAGAATCAAGTTATATATAGTTTAAGATTCAAACTAATCTTTTGGCCGCCATCAATAAAAATTATTTTTATTATTTGAGGATGTGACATACTTACACATCGACGTCGTACTGGGTTGTAGATTGCGCCTCTCGATAGAACCATGGATCTGGAATAGTTGGAATATGTGTTATGAGTTTGGAAAAGCCATATCCTCTTAAAATGTGGCATTGTCATCGCTTTGGCTAATCGAAAAAAAAATGGAAGGATTTATAAAACTTTAATGGTGATTTGGGATAGAAAGTTAAATGGAATTGGCCTAGGATTATGCCCTATAATTGCTTCTGCTTGGCTAAGAGCTTGTCTTCCCCCTCCATAAGGAAACATGTTAACAACCCAAGATCGAGAGGCATCTGGCAGGAGCAAAAGCCTGCCCCTTAGGGACCACCAACAAGTAATTCGAGGTATCATGATTTTCTTTGAATAACAGTGATGAGTCAGCTTGCATTCTGGGATAGAAGCCATTGATGGTTGCCCTCATTGTTCATTTGATAACTGAGTTATAATAGGTTCTCTCACTGTGAAAAAAAAACTTGAATGGAGCCAAATATTATAAATCAAATATGAAAAGAATTCAAACCTCTTCATCCGAAATGGGTTTTTTCTCTTTAGGTAGCATCAATGGGGGAGTTGGCTCATAGAGAGAAGAGTCAAACTAAATATTAAAACTCACGTGTGGAGAACATTCAAGCTTCTCTCACTCTATCTGAGTATTTGTATTGAGTTAATGAGAAGCTAAGACATAGAGAGCATTGGGATCAGATACTAAAACTCAATTGGACATGTTGAGAAACTTTAAGTTCATACCTTCCATTAGTTACTTATAAATCCAAGTACAGTCTTCTAGTTTCAATAATGTGAAATGCACAAAGAATCGATGAACCAACTCAACCGATACTAGGGATTCATAACATAGTTCAGATTTTATTATTATTTATGTGCTCCTAAAGCCCTAAAGTATCTATTTGACCTCTCTCTTAGTGAAAAACACTAAAATAGACACTCATATGGGCATAAATGATCACAAAATAATATCATCCATGCCAATCTGTTGCTCAACATAATGCTTTGCATATACAGGTTTGAAAAACACCACAAGCCTTGCAGAAAAGTGTATACTACAAGATGTTGAAAATGTAACTAGATTCAGTCTTCGTAATTATGGTTGTACTTGTATCAATATGTATTTCATGCAAAAGAAGAAAAGAAGAAAAACAAATTTATTATTATTATTTTTCTAGTAGAAAGTATTTCTTAAAGCTTCTAGGGTTTATTGAGTCTAAAAGAAAATTTGTTGTGTCAAAGGCCCATTTGGACTATTTTTTAACAAAATAAAATTTTTATCTTTAGTAAAAAAGAGTCATTTTATCCCACAAGACCAAGTGAGTCCTTCCTTGCGAATTCAACCTTAAAAATGCACCTATTCGAGCTCCTAGATGGCTATAAAAGGAAGGGATGTCGACCTCATTTGATCACTCGTTCACAATCATAGATCTTTGTGCAAGAAAAAGAAATAGAGCAAAGGATAAGGAGAGAGAGAAGAATCTATGGAAAGAAGAAAAAGTTAAATTTTTTCTTGCCTTTGTTCACTCATGCGAACGTACTAGGGAAACTCTACGCATTATAGGGCTGAAATTATGTTTCTCTGAAGGTGTTGGGGCAACTCTACAAAGTTGCAGGTCTGAAATTTTGAGTTGAATATGTTTGACCATCTTTGATTCTTGTTGGCTTTGATTTAGTTGGAAGAGATCTAAAGGAGGGCTGACTTGGTTCCTTGTGTAGGTCTTGTTCTTGGTCTTAGGTCTTAGATGTCTCAATTTGATTTGATAATATAATAAAATAATTTGTTTTGGGTTTTCCCCCTTGTGGGGTTCTTCCCATCTTGGATCCTATATCTTGTGTTCTTTGTCTTTTGTGATCTTCATGCACTTTAGGTTTTTGGTAATTAATTGATGAAGAAGACATAATAAAGTAATAAAAGAAAACAAACACTCACAAGTAATTATCAAGTAATAGGAATCAACCCTAATCTACTAACAAAATTATTTCTTAACATGGAATCAGAGCTAAGGTAAAGGAAGGACAAATTAAGGATCACATTTTGTTAGCATTCTTGTTTGAAGACATTCTTGAAGTAGTTATCTTCACTCTCTCCCTTTCAATGGCAAGATACATGAAGGAAGGTCACAAGACTCTTAAGAGTCTCCTTGAATATATCAAAAGTTGCATCATCATGTTCATCTCCAAGATATCTAAAGAAGTAATGGATGGAAGGCTTTATTCTGCTCATTTGAAGACGACAATATATGGATAATCGACACTAGAAAGTTCAAGGCACATGACAAGGGAACATTCTCAACTCAAAACTCTATCAAAACGAAACTCTTCTCATTCAGTGGAACCTGGGGACAAGAATAGCTACTCGAATAAAGGGATTGGATATATCTCTTTGGATCTGGAAACCAGTGGAAATATTCACCTCAAGAACATTCTGTATGTTCCAGGTTTGAAAAGGAACTTTCTTTCAATTTCTTTCTTAGAATATAAAGGTGGTAGAGTGGCTTTTGTTGATGGAAAAGTTATTGTTTGGGCCAAGGGATCTAGTATTGAAAATGAAAAGACTATTAGGATTTGTGAGGGGAGGTTGTATAGAATTTTAGCTACTCCCCCTTAAGGTCTAGTACATTTTGTTGGAAATAATACTGAGAGGGGGGGTGAATCAGTATTATCAAATCAATAAAACTTTTTCATCTCCATACTTAGATACATATACGCTACTTCAATTAAGGGAACCCGCATGTATACACAACTGCGTCTAATGCGACTAGCGTATATCCAGAATACTTATGATTCAGTTAATCCATTAAATGTTGATCTTTAGTTAGTGCATCAGAACTTTATTAACCATATGTACAGTAAGCAGGTGCAATAAAACAGAACAGATCATCACACACAAGAAGCACACATGAACACCATGATATAAGGTGGAAACCCAATGTGGGTGAAAACCACCTGCTGCAAGTCGTCTCTATCTTCTTTTAATAAGAAACTTCATTTTACAATAGTTCTATACTGGTGTAGTCTTATACCAGTATGCAGGCTTCTACCTGCAGAGGGCTACAACCCTCTCTCGTTTTCCAGACTCTCCTGGATGGGAGCTACAACCCAAATAGCTCTTGTACTAGCTGATCCATTTACTAGTACGTAGGTGCCTGCCTACTGAATGCTCCAATCTTCACTCGTTCTCTAGCTGCTACTGGAAGGGAGCTACCACCCCCTTTGCTCTTGTACTAGTTGATGTACTAGTACATAGGCACCGGCCTACAATCTCCTTTCATCCTCCAGGGACCACATTTCATACATTTTCAGACTGGATACTCCTGAAGCACAACACTATAATCTGAAGGCCATGTTTCATCCAATTTTCATACTGGACCCACCAATATCATTGAAGCACAAAACAATCATTACTAGCATCATCAATTTATGAATCACTGAAACACTGAAACCCTGTCAACAACACAGTCACCAGAACACAGAGCAGACAACAAAACTCTGCAATAACAATCAGACCCAACTGTAACTTCAAACATCATACTTCATAATGTATACGCTACTACAATGAATCAAACCCACGTACATACACGCGTCCACCAAAGCCAACCCGCGTACAGATCTATAAATATTCAATCATGACCTGCAGATATTTTAAACTTAAATTATACTCGGTTCAAAACATTACATGCGTCAGTATGCAGATCTAGAATAACATAATCAACCATATAGAGATAGTTCATTTCAAACCATTTGATCTCGATCTATCCTTAGATCTTGTTCTCCATCAACCGATGAGATTCCTCCTTAGCTCAGATCAAGCAATGCATCATCAACCCATAACCTGCATATTGGATCTCATGCTTCATCAGATATTCAAGACTTTCTGAATACCTTTGCCTAATGATCTTCCTCTCCTTTTATAGACTTAGGCCTTACTCAATACCATGGTCCAAAACCATTGAGAACCAATACTAGGGACCCAATACGTGGGTTCAACACTTCGGACGCTATACCAAGGACCAAAACCATAGGCCTAAATACCACGGGCCCAAAAATAAGCTTTCCCACATGTACGCGCTTTTCCGTGCATGAAAGTGCGTGCATACGCATACGCGACTTTTGATCATAAATCCCGTGTGTATTTGCTCCTTTGTATATATGAACCTGCGTGTATACCCTACTTGGTATATAGTGAACCTGTGTGTAACCTGTGTGTATACCCTACTTGGTATATAGTGAACCTGTGTATATACTCTGAGCTTGCATATATACTCTTCTTCTTCATTCTTTGTAGTCTGATCATCAATTCTTTGCTACTGACCTGCTGCACTATGATCTGTCATCTGTGTGATTTTCCATCAAGGACAACACTTGTCTCATAATGCCAACAATCTCCCCCTTTGGACTTGATGGAAAAGCTAACTTGTCACACTTAGAACTGTCATCTGATTCCTTTGAGCTGTCCTGCATCCCATGCATTTAGTCACATCTGATATCTCTTCTGAAGATTCATCTAGTTATAAATAAGTGAGATGTTCTTCTATGAGTGGGTTGCCATCAAGTACAACACATGCATCTCAATGCCAACAATCTCCCCCTTTGGACTTGATGGCAACAACACCAAATCACTCTCCCCCTTTGACATCAAGGGCAAAGGGCGGACCAAGATATTCACTTTCCTTGATAAACATCCCGGTGACCATACTCCCCCTGAGTATCTGCTGAAATTTCTGAATGAGCTCCCCCTTTGTATATGCCAAGGTGTACTAATCTGTCCATGCTCCCTTTGAGTACATGCTAAAGTCTCTGCTCTGTTGAAGTGTGTTGTTCATGCTCCCCCTGACTGTAAGCAAGGTCTGCAAAAAGATGTTATATAGGAAAGAACATGACTCTATCATAAATGACCTTCCTATCACCAAAGACTCATACACACATCCATCTCCCATCCTAGTGGGGATATACCAATATTGATTCATCCACCCAGCCAAGTGGGGATACATCAAAAGTTTACACATGATAAAACAAGAACATTACATCATCCATCCTAGGAATAGTGGGGAAACCAACATAGGCCGTTACATGACCTTGATAATAAAAGAAATACATGACTGAAATATTTCAACATCCTTCCTTATGCATAGAGGGGGTACAAATTACATTATATGACCAGAAGAGATTTCATCAAATGACTACAATAGATAAAGACACACTATTACATCATGAGTCTTGATATGACCTTTACATGAGACCAAACATCTAAATAAGACCATGATAATCATTAGAAACTATCATACATAATGTATGATCTGCTCCATAAGCATCTTTCAACAACATCTAGACCAGCAATCATGCTCTCCCTCTGTACTTGTTCCATCTATGCCAGATGGTTTCTGTTAGGCCCATATCAGACTCTTCTCATTCTGAGTTTGGCCCACTGATTTCCTTCAAATTAACATATACGCGATTGTATCCACAGAAACAAGCGTATATACGCGGATACTCCTTATGAAACTCGCGTACAACCATTTCCAGATCAGTAACCTGTAAATGTCCTATGATAGGGTATGTCTGCATATAGATATCAACTCATCATCATAAAATCATTCACATTATATCATATGTGTAAAACACCATAGCCATCTTATCAACAAGATCATCCATGTATCATCACTTGGGAATATCTACATCAATCAACATATGTAAGTATCAACCTATCAACATATAGGTGAGAACTCATCATCATCATGTCTCCAACAATGCAACTTTGAGTAATCATTCATGTATCCAGCGCTATGTATCTTGAGCTCAAGATCTTTTGTCAAGGCTTCATTATATCATCAACTTCAACAATCCTCATCCACATGAGCACCAAGAACTATAGGAATCCTGCATCATGACTGTATTATATGATCTTTATGCATATGACGACAGCAGCATATGAGTGACTCATCATCAAGTAATGAAGTTGTGTATTCAAGCTTTGTACTTCTCCTTATCCTTATGAAGATCACCATGTAAGCATCATATATGCACCATCTAAGAATCAATCCACAAATATGATCTGAACATCAACTATGTAACCCTAAGAATCATATGAGATTTTATCATGGACAACTCATAACCACATCAAGATATATCATTTAGCCATATAAGCATCATCACCAAGGACTATCAACCATAATGCCAACAATGCATTATTAAAGGCATATGCTCCCCCTCAACATGTGCCATCTATTTACTGTTAGATCTGATCATGCATATATTAGCAATAAGCATCAAGTTCAAAACACTTCTAAACATCTTACAAGTATCAAGACATTTCCACACATCCTCAGCAGACTGCAACTATTAACCAATAGAGCAAATAATGGACTGAATCATATCAGACCCTTTTTCTGAGCCTGTCCCCACTGCTTTTCTTCAGACTGACTTATACACGACTTTGCAGTGTCTAACTCACGTATATATGTGACTTCCCTTTATGAAACTTGCGTATGATATTTAGGACACTGAAGTTTTACAGTTTCAGCTCCCTCTGAGTCTGTGATGTCTATGTTGTGCTATGTCTGTGCGGTGCCACATCTTTCTGACGGAACTTCCTTCTTTTTCCATATCTTCAAGCGTGATGATGTTTTCTCCTTTTGGTATGATGCCTGTACTTTGTTCCTGCATTCCTTTGCTATATGTCCAAGCTTGTTACAGGCATAACATCTTACCTGTTTCATATTCCTTCTATAGCAATCAACAGCTTTGTGACCAAACATATTGCAAGAGAAACAATATCCCTTAAAGTACCTGGACCGTGATGATCTTTCTGTGTGATGGTCTTGAACCATTCTTCTTCTGCATCTAGCTGCAACATGTCCAAGATTATGACATACACAGCATTCAACATTATTCATTGGAGGAGTAAAAGATTTTCTTTGAAGAATTTCTTTCCTTGGTTGTTGATGGGGTCGACCTTTCATCTCCTTGTTGAGCATTTCAGATTTTGCATTAGAGTTCCTTGTCTTATTTCCTGAACTAGATTCACCTTCAATAGATTCATGAAAACCAAGACCAGTTTTGATAGCAGGAGACCTTTGACTACTAAGAATATAATCCAAGATCTTAGTACTATCTTGAAATCGTAAGAGCTTATCCTTTTATTCTAATTTATCATTTAGAATATTTACCTCAACCTGAAGTTGCTCTTCCCTTTCAAGATGCTACTTCTTCATGTTTTCTTCAGCTTTTCTTTCTTCTTCCAACTAATGTCTTAGTTCAAGAACTATGTTTTCTTGTTTTTCAATAGCTTGGAGTAGTTCTTTATTCTGCTTATTTGATTCTTCAAGATCTTCCTTTAGCGAGAGGATCGTAGCTTCAAGCCTTTCATAGTAACTGGATCTATCTCTGAGTTTCTTGATAGTTGTGCTTCTTTCATTTACTTCATTTCTTAATGATGTCACTTCATCCTGCAACTTTTGACATTGATTTTCCTTGTCCTTGAGTAACTTCCTTACCTTGTTTCCTTCCTCTAGTTGAGCTTTTAGTTTGGTAACTTCTTCTTTGAAAGCACATTCCCTTTTGTTCAATAGATCTTGTTGTTCTCTAATTTTGTCTGTAAGCCTTCTAAATACTGCCTCTATTTGATATCTTTCTTGCTCACCCATAAGAGCAAATTCAGTTGCTTCGCTATCACTTTCATCATCTTCACATGGATGGATACCAGAGGATAACAAATTCATACCTGATAGATCTTGTTCATCTTCATTCTGAAGTGATTCTGAACCTGAAGTGCTTCTTCCACATAATCCCCAATCGATGCTCCCACTGTCATAGACTTTCTGAGATGTCTTCTTCTTCTTAGGTGCTTTCTTCTTAAGCTTCTTTCCCATTGTTCCACGGATCTCCTTCAAGCGATCAAGATTCTACCAAAGGACCTTCTTTGAAACCAATTGTTGGAAATAATACTGAGAGGGGGGTGAATCAATATTATCAAATCAATAAAACTTTTTCATCTCCATACTTAGATACATATACGCTACTTCAATTAAGGGAACCCGCGTGTATACGCAACTGTGTCTAATGCAACTAGCGTATATCCAGAATACTTATGATTTAGTTAATCCATTAAATGTTGATCTTTAGTTAGTGCATCAGAACTTTATTAACCATATGTATAGTAAGCAGGTGCAGTAAAACAGAACAGATCATCACACACAAGAAGCACACATGAACACCATGATATAAGGTGGAAACCCAATGTGGGTGAAAACCACCTGCTGCAAGTCGTCTCTATCTTCTTTTAATAAGAAACTTCATTTTACAATAGTTCTGTACTAGTGCAGTCTTATACCAGTACGCAGGCTTCTACCTGCAGAGGGCTACAACCCTCTCTCGTTTTCCAGACTCTCCTGGATGGGAGCTACAACCCCCTTAGCTCTTGTACTAGCTGATCCATTTACTAGTACGTAGGTGCCTGCCTACTGAATGCTCCAATCTTCACTCATTCTCTAGCTGCTACTGGAAGGGAGCTACCACCCCCTTTGCTCTTGTACTAGCTGATGTACTAGTACGTAGGCGCCGGCCTACAATCTCCTTTCATCCTCCAGGGACCACATTTCATACATTTTCAGACTGGATACTCCTAAAGCACAACACTATAATCTGAAGGCCACGTTTCATCCAATTTTCATACTGGACCCATCAATATCATTGAAGCACAAAACAATCAATACTAGCATCATCAATTTCTGAATCACTGAAACACTGAAACCCTGTCAACAACACAGTCACCAAAACACAGAGCAGACAACAAAACTCTGCAATAACAATCAGACCCAACTGCAACTTCAAACATCATACTTCATAATGTATACGCTACTACGATGAATCAAACCTGCGTACATACGCGCTTCCACCAAAGCCAGCCCGTGTACAGATCTATAAATATTCAATCATGACTTGCAGCTATTTCAAATTTAAATTATACTCAGTTCAGAACATTACATGCGTCAATATGCAAATCTAGAATAACATAATAAACCATATAGAGATAGTTCATTTCAAACCATTTGATCTCGATCTATCCTTAGATCTTGTTCTCCATCAACCGATGAGATTCCTCCTTAGCTCAGATCAAGCAATGCATCATCAACCCATAACCTGCATATTGGATCTCATGCTTCATCAGATATTCAAGACTTTTTGAATACCTTTGCCTAATGATCTTCCTCTCCTTTTATAGACTTAGGCCTTACTCAATACCATGGTCCAAAACCATTGAGAACCAATACTAGGGACCCAATACATGGGTTCAACACTTTGGACACTATACCAAGGACCAAAACCATAGATCTAAATATCACGGACCCAAAAACAAGCTTTCCCACATGTACGCGCTTTTCCGTGCATGAAAGTGCGTGCATACGCATACGTGACTTTTGATCAGAAATCTCGCGTGTATACGCTCCTTTGTATATATGAACCTACGTGTATAACCTGCGTGTATACCCTACTTGGTATATAGTGAACCTGCGTATAACCTGTGTGTATACCCTACTTGGTATATAGTGAACCTGCGTATATACTCTGAGCCTGCATATATACTCTTCTTCTTCATTCTTTGTAGTCTGATCATCAATTCTTTGCTACTGACCTACTGCACTATGATCTGTCATCTGTGTGATTTTCCATCAAGGACAACACTTGTCTCATAATGCCAACAATCTCCCCCTTTGGACTTGATGGCAAAGCTAACTTGTCACACTTAGAACTATCATCTAATTCCTTTGAGCTGTCCTGCATCCCATGCATTCAGTCACATCTGATATCTCTTCTGAAGATTCATCTACTTATAAATAAGTGAGATGTTCTTCTATGAGTGGGTTGCCATCAAGTACAACACATGCATCATAATGCCAACACATTTAGACATCCACCCTTGTGAATTATGGCATAGAAGGTATTGTCACTTCCATTATATTATATAGCGATAATTAAGTCATATGGTTACTAGTAGACCTAAATTGAAAGAAGAGAACGAAGGAGTCTGTAAGGGATGTGCCCTTAAAAATAATGTAAAGAAACCATTTACTAGCAATGACACTAGATCCAAGGAAATTTTGGATCTCATACACTCTAATGTTTGTGAACTTATGGAAGAAAAGTCACTTGGTAGTCATAAATACTATGTAACATTTATTGATGATCATTCTAGAAAGACTTGGATATCCCTCCTAAAGTATAAGGATGAAATATATAGAAATTTCAAGAGTTCAAGGCAGAAGTAGAAAATTTGCTAGAAAGGAAGATCAAAACCCTAGTATGAGATAATGGTGGAGAATATACTTCCAGATAACTTGTATCTTTTTGTAAAGAAGCAAGAATTAAGAGAGAGTTGATAGGTTCATACAATGCTTAATAGAATGATGTCGTTGAAATGAAGAATCAATCTATTAAAGAATGTGTTAGAGTCATGATACATGGCCAACACCTTCCTAAGTTATTATGGTGAGAAAGGAAGAATTGATCCATTAAATAATGTATTAGAGACATGCTACATGAGCAAGACTTTCCCAAGTTCTTATGGGTAGAAGCTTCTGTAACAATTGTATAAATTCAAAATCAAAGTCCTCATAGAATTCTTAATGACATGAACCTGGAAGAAGCATTCACAAAAAATAATCCAAGTGTAGATCACATCTAAATTTTTAGATTTCTATAAGAAGATAATTTGTTTTTGGTTTTCCCCCTCATGGGGTTTTCCCCTAGGCTACTTGGAGCCTACATATTGTGTTCTTTTTATTTTGTGATCTTCATGCAGTTTATGTTTTTGGTAATTGCTTAATGACAAATACATCTACAATGACTAAGAATCTAGATTTAAAAAACAAACCCATGTAAGAATTTCTCAGCCCTACACTACTTCAAAATGTACCTATATTCAAAAAAACCAATAAGTGTATGGATTTCATAAGCATAACATAAACGAAATCATATAAAAGTCACAGTAGTGTTTTCAGCAATGTGAATCAGACATGTTCATACAATATGAAGATGTTGCAGATGCAGTTCCTACAATGATTTCTAAACCAAGTGCAAAATGAAATATCATCTCTATAATCCTCAACCTCCTATTAATCACAAGGATGACATTATTGTCATGAGGAGGAATGAGGGAAATCCTAGAAAAGCTGCTAGTTGGCCCTTTAGTATCCTTTCCCCATTTCATTACTACATTATGTCTCTCCTTCAACACAATATACCAATTCTCGGTAAACTTATATATGTTAGGAACTACCAATAGTAAATATCATAGATTCATTTATCCTAGGTATTAGAACAGTTTCTCCCCAGTACACCTCAACTGAATGTAGGATAGCAACTTTTGCATCTTGCCTCTTCAAACTCCAAAATTTAGCTTTTATATTTCCAAAATAAAACAATGAATGAAATGACGGATTTAGGTTTTAGATCAATCCAACTAGAAAATAATAAATTTTAATATCCTTTAGCCCATGCCTAAAAAAGAAGTGGTTGGACATGATGAGACTTGATAATTAATTGCCATTAAAACCAAACCTAGTACCTGAGATTGTAGATGTCATAACATGATATCTTTAAATGTTAGTCATTTTGGGATTCTAACCAAGGCTAATAACCATTCATGGTGGTTGTAATTTGATAAAATTTTGGATATACAAGACATCTTGGTGAAAATGAAGACCACCTATCTACATGCATGAAATCAACAAGTCGGTTGTTATCACAAATCGATTCTCCATTCATTATTCATAATTTCATATCCCTCGTAGGCTAGCCTTACCTTTGTTGGCGCTTCTAACTTAAGATGGGTACCATAGATTTCGATGAGTTGAATATGAAATTGGCCATCAAAATGATAGGTTGTCGATCTATAAGACACATCAGATTTGACGTGGAAAAATTTCCACCAGCTATCAAATACGTTATGGAATACAAAATACGTCCTATAGGATGTCAAATTCTAAGCCTACACATAATTGATACACGAAGTGATATTGTCCATAAAATGATGTACTTTTCCTTTGATCAATTAATTGACACTAAACTAGTGCCACATGTTCGTACAACACATGAGTTTCCATACAATCACATGAAGATCGATGCGACATTTTTCTTTATTTTGAGAATGGCATGGTAAATTGGTTAATTGTAGTTTTGGAAATTTAATATAGTGCCAACTCTTAGTCATTTGATTCATTTTAATGATACAAATATATAATACATGATAGAAACCACCTCAATTGCACTCACCTCAACACCTCACCAACAAATAAAGTAGGAAGAGGAAAAAGAGGAATCTAGAAATACACTTAGAATAAAACTATATTTTGATATGTGAAATATACAAAGGTGGTGCACTAGGATCATGATTTTATAGAAGTTAAATGCTAACATTCCCATCCTCCCTCCACCGCCCTCCATGCTATCATAATTCTGAATAATAATACCATTTATGCAGCACAAATTGGTATCATCTCCAAGTCTTCATGTTGAAACGCATGAGATGACAATCAATGAATATTTTCCTTAAAAAACACCAAAACATAGATTTTTAACTTTAATTTAATGAGAGGAAACCAAGGGAAGTGAATCAACTCCAATTCTAACACATCCTTGAAAAATACTTGTGACAACCCAATCAAATACCAAGGTACAATGTAAAAGGATGCATCTATCGTCTCTTGAGCCAAATGAACAAAATATCCACAATAATTCTCTCAAAATAAGTGTCTCAATCATATATCCTATGTGTGATTCAATTACAAGCCATTTAATCATAATTGTTGAGTAGTAAAGTAAGTGTCCCTCTAGAACTACATAGATCTTGAATCTCACAATCTACCATCTACAGACTTTTGATGTCTATTTGGAAATTTTTTTGTTTCCCAACTAGAAATTTGTGCCTATTTGACAATTTGTCTCTTGATAATTTAATATTTTGATTCATATTTGGCACATTGTTTGTTTTTGTGTTAAAAAAATTGAGTTTGGAAACCATCATCAATTATCCCCTTTCTCATCTAAAAGGAGAGACCACTAGTAGCTTTTGGTTAACCATGAACCATCTTCATAGGATTTTATGAACTGCCCCACTTCTGAGATAAGAGTTTCACTCTCAACTATAATATTTGTCTTTACACGAAATTGAATTCTTCGATAAGATTACAATAATTTGTTTATTTTGTTGATAAACACTACCAATGATAAATCTACTCATAGTGAATCTTTAATGTTTCCATTTTGTTTAGTTTGGATCATTTATTTATTACAATTATTGCCATCCTTTCCAACATTGTGAAAAGAATATTAAAGATTCACAATTATCTCCTTTCTTGTATTTGGATCTTTAATAATTATTCTTGTCACAATGTTGGCAAGGATGGAGATAAAAAAAATTATCTTTCATGTGACCAATACAATTAAACGTTGGCACTTTTGTTTATCCTCATTTATTTTTTATACGTATGTGACAAGAAATCCTCTACGCACAAACTTATGTGGTTTTGAGTAATCTAGGATATGAAACTTCTTGTTGTATTACTCATATTCTAAACCATGTTGATTTTGTTGCATTGAATTTCTTCCCATGGCCTCACAATTTTATAGGAATGTTCATATTGAACTTTATTATGTACAACTTCATTTTCATCTATCATTGAATTTTTCTTACTCAGTTGCTAATGAGTAAACTTTTGATTAGAAGAATCATAATCATAATGGAGATAGTTATTTTTAACAAGTACTAGTTCAAAATGCTTCATTAATTCTTGATTTTTATAATCCATCAACACATCATTCAAGAGTTGGGATTAAATTTGAAGTAAATGTATCTTTTGTTTGCATGACTTGCAAACACGTGATAATATTTCCCATTATTACATTGTTAAGTATGACGAAAATTTTGTTGGTTGTTTCCAATAAAGTTTCCCATAAGGAAACCAATTCCATTCTCCAAGGCATTGCTATTCACACTCATTAAAACTTTCTCACTTGAACTTTCTTGCTTGCACTTCATGCACTGACTTGTTTTAGTTTCTAGCAAGAGGACGGTGTTGGATACTATCAAAAATTCACCCAACTCATGGTTCTTCCAATGGTTTGAGTTTCAACCACTCGAACTTGTCAATTTTGTCTCAACTATTTCAATGCGGATTTAGAAATACAGTGTCTCAATTAATTTTTTGGTGTTAGCTTTGTCAAAGATAACTCCATAATTGGATGTCTTTCATTAGGCCTTTAACCATATTTAGTACAATAGATGAGTAAATTTTGGTTTCATCTTACATGAGGTTCATCTATCTTTTCATATTCCTAATATTTATAAATTTATAGTGATACAAAAATTTCGTAGGATTATGTGTCCAATATCCCCCCCCCCCGGCAGAAAAAGGGGTGTTTGTGATCCCAAACATCATTCTAAACTTTTCAAACTTTTCCCTTCCAAGTGTTATGGTGAAGATATCCGTAATTTTGTAACTTTTAAAATAATGTCTCAAATGAGTAGTCTTGGCCTCTACATGTTATCGAGTCAAATGATGCCTTCTGTTGTTGTGTTTAGTTTGATAATGGAATCTAGGATTCTATCCAACTTGATCACAAAAGTATTGACAGCTAGAAAATAAATTTAATTCACTTGTTTACTACAAATATTCAAGTATTTTCATAATCAACACAATCTCCTTTATTACTTCTATGACTTCCACATGTTTTGTCTTTGTTATGGAATCTACTGACACTGACTATTTGTGTGACATCTAGGAGATAGTTGCTAATCCAAGACTCATGATATACACTAAAGTTAACGCCCCATTTTCTTTGTCCCCATCATATTCTGAATAAAGAATATCCAATCAAGATGAAGCTATCCACCATAGAATACTTAATTCCAAAATCTTGAGTTCCCTTCAAGTATTTCAGTTTTCCTTTCACAGTGGAAAAATGTCCTTTATAAGTCTTTTGCATAAAGCTAGAAAGAATCCTAGAAACAAATGAAATATTTTCTATGGTGTTGGAAAGGTATATTAGATTTTCCACAAGCTATCTATACTTTGATGCATCCTTAAATTCATTCCTTCCTTTTGATGTGAGATTCAAATTTTGTTCCATTGGAATGAAAGAGGGTTACATTTAGCCATGCCAAACCTATATATGAATTCTCCAATTTAATTCTTTTGAGAGATGAATATATTATTTGTATGTTGAGTCACTTCAATGTCTAGTTAGTGTTGAAGATGTCCCAAATTTTTCATCCCAAAGCCCTTCTTTAACTCTTTATTTACAAATGCAATATAGCTCTCATTGTTCCCAATCATCAATAGATCATTTGCATACACTACAAGATATAGATCAGTTTCTCAACTTTCCTGATAAACAAAGTTGCATCATCAAAATTAACAATGTTTGAAACTCAATTTCAAAAGATGTTCAACTAACTTTTCATACTAGGCTCGTGATGCTTATTTCAATCTATATAAGGATTTGATTAGTTCACATACTTGCTATTCTTGTTTCTTCACAACAAAACCTTCTAGTTGACACATGAATGCATTCTCTTCCAAGTATCCATTCAAGAAATTAGTATGCACATCTATTGATGGGATTTCCATCCATTGTGTGCTACCAAGGAAAATATAATATGGATGGTGGACTGCTTTGTTGGCTGGAAAAAATATCATCATAATCCACACCTTCTTTATATGCAAATACTTTTGCCACAAGCCTTGATTTGTGCTTGTCAAGTGATCCATCTAATTTGTACTTGTTCTTATAGACCCACTTGTAGCTAACTGGTTTGGTTATGAATGTAGGGATCACCAACTTCCATGTCCCATCCTTGATGAGAGCATCATACTCCTATTGCATTACTTTTTTCCACTCATCATGAGAAGTGGCTTCTTCAAAGGAAGTTAGTTGAAAATTAGCATATAAATTCAATTCATAATCATATGAAACATCCATATAATATATGTCACCTAAATCAGAGTTATCTACATCTCCTCCATCTTATCTGATGGAACCTAAGTTCTTATTTTTTCAACATCATTACGATGAATACTTTCAAGTGTTTTGATGAGCCACTTCAATGGGCATTTTTTAGATGGTCTAGGTTTCTCCACTAATTAAGATGGTGCTACATCAAGGTTTAACCTTCCAATCCTCTGAATCACAGCGTTCAAAGGATATTCCTAATATGATGAAGTGGTTGGAAATTCATGAGGGAGAGATGGTGCTTCACAAGGAGATTGCGCAAATTAACCCAATATAGGGATCGCCCCCTTCAATATGTGGAATATCATTATTGAATTCATGATATGTCTTTAGACTAGTGAATCTATCCAAGCAATCAAGTTGTCACTCAACAATTTTGTCAGTCCTAGAAGATTCAATAAAAACTACATCCGTGGAAAGAATAAACTTATTATTTACCTCATCATTAAGACAATATGCCTTGGTAATATTTGAGTACCCCAATAATAAGCTCTTTCACTAAAGAATTACAGACATAAATGAATCTAATGGAAAGCCAACAATTCTGTTTCGATGCTAGCTCCATAGATGAAAACCTAAAAAGATGGTTTCAAACTATAAAAAGACCAAAGCTTAAATCACTTCTATACGGTGGCTTGGGAAATTTGCTTAGAAAGAAACATTCAATATTTGAAGACAAGACTCTAGTTTCTACCATAGCATCCATCAATTATTTGACCCTAGCTAGAGACTCTCAATAAGCTTCAAAGGAAAAACAACATCAATAGCTAGAAGAAGCCACTATGCAAAGCGATATCCGTTGGGCCTTTTTTGATGGTGTAGCTTAACGCTCTCCTTATAAAGGATGGTTTGGAGTAATTTTAAATCTAAACCACAACACTTCATTCTCCATCTTTGCAAATGTCGGCCCGGCTATAAATTATTTTGTGGAACTCTTTGTTCTAAAAATTATTTAGTAATTGATAAGAGAATAGGGGATCTTAAATATACACATATTTGGGGACTCTCAAATAGTTATAAAGTGGATGTTGGGAACAACACATTTAAAATAATATTTTCTATTATCATTGTTTCAAAAATTATGTCAACTAAGAGACACATTCACTTAGATCTCTTTTGACCATGTATACAAACACAGGAACACAAATGCAAATTCACTCTCCAAAGTTGGACTAAATATGGACAAAGGATCATGCAAGATCTCTAAAAAAGAGGCGAGATAGTTGCAATGATATCTTCTCAACCCTTGGAAATAACTCAAATCAGATCTAATCTAGCTTTTTTTTATTTGTTGTTTATAAACAATGATTTTTGATACAATCATAGAGAAGGAATATAACACAAAATTCCTTTTTGGATGAAATGTAACAAGTTTGTTATTGTATATGATGATAAATAGGTATATATAGGATATGGGAAGAGAGAGAGAGAGAGAGTTCTCAATTTTATGTTTTGATGACTAGAGAGAATCCACCTCTTTCAGGCTATAATCCATATTAATGTTGTAAGAATCTACCTATGCAGTTTTGTTTAACACTCATAAAAATAATTACGAACTTTTTCCCTTGGAAAAAAATGTAAATATATATTGTCAAAAGGTCATCAGATAAAAGCATTAAGGAAATTAAAAAAAAAATAGAAGAAGAGGAAAAGGAAAAGGTTTGATGCATAACCATACATCGTTTCATGAAACAAGATATTAAAATGTGGATAAAGAAATAATTATGGACATTAATAATACATTAATATACATATTACCCTACACATTAATAATATATTAATTTACACATCAACATATTGATAACATATTAACAATATATTAATATATACATTGACACATGTTAATTGTCGTTGGCTATGGTTAACATGGTCAAACATAGCCAACATGGACATCAAATTCAATCATAGTAAATATAGGTGCCATGGTAAACCATGGTCACCATGGGCACTATGGTCTATCTAGAGGTAAACACTTGACACATGAAATTCAACCATAATCAACTTGGTTGAGTGTGGTTTATTATGGTTCATTGTGGTTGGAATGGTCAACCATAGCCAACACTAGTCAACATGGGCACCATGTTCAACCATAGTCAACCATAGGCATCATGTACAACATGCCCATATTCAACCACAGGGATCATGCCTATACATGCCCATAGTCAACCATAGGCATCGTGACTATACTAAACATGGGCTTAGACATTACTACAGTCATTAAAGTTTAGAATTTTAACTTTAATAACTTTATATGATAAATTTAACACTTATATTTAGCATAATTTTAATATTATTTAATATTTATTTTTTCAATTCAATTTTTAATATAACTTTTATCATTTGTATGATAATATTAATAACTTTATAACATTAATCATTACATTATAACTTAGTAATATGAATTTAACTTTACATTGATCATAATATAACTTTACTCTTACTTTAACTTTATAGTGTTTGCAATATAACTTTAATATTATTCCTAATGTGACAAACAATAAATAGTGTCACAATTGGACCAAAAGATGATGTCACATAGTTGAAATTGTCAACCATAGTTAACATGGGTGCCATGGTGAACTATAGTCACCATGGGCATCATGGTAAACCATGTGGATGAACAAAATCATATGTAGGTAAACATTAACAAACAAAATAAATGCCATAAGAAACAACATCGTAGTTTGAAAAGAAATAGGCCACATTGCAATGTGAAAATATTGAAATGCAACAAATAATAAACAACATTGAAAAGTGACAAAGAACTAATGATATTAAGATGTGGAGAATAATAGACAATGTCGCAATTTGACAAACATTAAACATCATTACAATGTGACAAACAACAAATGATGCAACAATGTGACAAAAAAATGTATTATTAACAATTGTAAACCATGTTTAACTAAGCCAACCATGATCGTCCCTTGGCTTACCATCGCAAAATAAAATCAACCAAGACAAACATGGTCAAGATGGCCAACCATGTTCAACCAAGGTCAAACATGATCAAACCATGTAACAATGGTCTACATTCTCAACATGGTTGACTATGGTCAACCATGGTCAACATGGTTAAGATGGCCAACCATGGTCATCATTATCCAACCATGTTCACCGATGGTTAACATGGTTTCCCTTAGTTAACTATGGTTGAGTAATATTGACATGGTTGACTATGAATAAGCATGGTTTAACCATAGTGAACATGTTTACTATGTTTGGTCATGTTTGGTTATGGTTGATCATGTTGACATGGTTAACTATGATTGATCATGGTTGATGATGGTTGACTATTATTGATCATGGTTGATCATGATTGACTATGGTAGATCATGGTTGAAGATGGTTGATCATGGTTGACTATGGTTGATCATGGTTGACTATGGTTGATCATAGTTTACTATGGTTGATCATGGTTAACTATTGTTGATCATGGTTAACTATTGTTAATCATGGTTGATCATGGTTTACTATGGTTAATCATGGTTGACAGTTGACTATGATTGATCATGGTTTTCTATGGTTGAATAACTTTGATCATATTTGTCAACCAGAGTCAACAATGGTTAACCTTAATTGACCATGAGCAAGCATGTTCATCTTTGATCAACCATACTCAACTTGGCCAACCATTGTCAACCATGGTTAGCCATAATCAATGTGTTCAACCATTTTCCACTATGGTTGAGCATAGTCAACTATGGTGGACCATTTTTAACTATGGTTGCCGTGGTCAACCATAGTAGACTCTAGTCACCTTGGTTGGCCATAATCAACCATGGTCAACCTTATTCAACCATGGTCATCTTTGGTTAATCATAGTTACCATAATTAACCTTGGAAATACATGGTCAACCCATGCTCAACCCACGGGGCTTCGCTCAATGAACCGCTAACATGTCACGTGTGTTCGTGGCATACTAAATAATACCCTTAATTTGACTACATATTGGAAAATACCTCTAAAAGTCACATTATTTAACCCCATACCAATACAAACCCAATACACCTTACTAATATAAAAAACCCTACTTTCACTAGATATTGTAAGTATCCATTTTTTCATTAATATCTTTTACACCCCTTTATATTTTTTCATTAACTTTGAGCTCCATTGTCTATACGTGCCAATATAAAAACCCTTTACCCTCTATTATATGCTCAATATATTATGCCATTTTTTCCTCAATATATATCCCCCAATGTGAACACATGTGGTATGGTATTTCTCCCCTAGTGAAGCCCTCGTGGCTTAACCATGCTCAACATGACCAAACATGGTCAATGGAGGTCACCATGATCAAATATAGTTAACTATGAGCATCCATTACCAACATGGACAACCATAATTTATCATTAAAAAAGTATGGCCATATTGGTCAAATCATGTTCAGCTATGGTCAACATGGTCAAAACATGTTCATCCATGGTCAAACCATGTCTACACATAGTCAAACCATGGTTGATCATAGTTGACCAAAGTTAATGATGGTTTACTAAGGTTTTCCATAGTCAACCTTAGTCGACCATGGGTAAACATGGACATCCTCGATCACCCATGATCAATCATGGTTGACATGGTCAACCCATTGATAACCATGGTTAATTAAGGTCAACCTTGCTTTGCATGATCAAACACCCTCAAACATGGCTTGCAATGGTCAATCATGGTGAACCAAAGTAAAACATGGGAAAAATGGTCAAACCATGGTAAACCATGATCAAGATGGCCAACCATGGTCAACATGGCCAATTATAGTTAAACCATGGTCAACCATTTTCACCCATGCTCAACGTGATGAACCATAGCCAACCATAATCAACCATAGACAACATGGTCAACCATGGTCAATCATAGTCAATTATAATCTATCATAGATAACTTTGGTTTCACATGAACAACCATGGTCACCATAGTCCCTCATTTGTTAACCATAATCCACCCTTTTCAACCATAAATTTACCATATTTAGCCATGGTAAACCAAGGTCAACCATGGTCAACCATGATCGACCAATTATTCCTATGCACATCAGTCTTTAACTAACACAACCACATTAACAAAGTGGTTGATGTACGTCTAATATCGTCATTTTCCATCGTCCATACACCAATCAACAACATTAAAAGGTGGAAAATGACATCTATCAGTGTCTTTCAACCACTTTATTAATGTGCTTATTCTAGTATAAATCGAATTAAGACATTTTGACTAACGATGGATCATGGGAAGACTTATTTTGAAGGAATTAAACTATATTTTTGGTGATACATCAAGTATATGTAGAAATTGGACCAAGAATGACAATTTTCCATGTAATTTGATGAGAGTTACGAAGAATAATATTGAGAAATTCATGGAAATAATGGATCTTTCAATTAATAAGGCCAAAATATAAATTGGACAGACATTCTCACCACAAGTTATGACGAGTTTTTATTTGCACTATACTTGGCATAAGATGTTATGTTCATTTTTACTTATCATTTATTACATGAAATATATAGTCTCCTGCTTACAAGTCCATAAATATATCTATCTTTGCTAACTTCATAATACCTCAATTAATGAAAGAAGGGTATCATCAACGATAATTTATGTGTCATTTGAACTAAACTAACATTGTTTGAGGATATAAGAGGAGGTGTCATTATGATGATTTGGTTACATTGTAGTGAAACTAATATTGAACTTCTCATTCTAAAGTCCCAGTAACTTTTTAGTATTCTCAATACCTCAGTGCATGCACATATACGGATAAATTTTTTATTTAACAAATTTTAAAAATTAAATAAACAAATAATATATTAATTTTAAAATAATTAATATATAAGATAAATAACTAAATAAAACTATACTGGTCTTTTTCCTCAATAAATGTTGTTATTTTAATTAATGTTAATATTTGTTTAAACAACTTTCAAATTTTTACCTTCAAAGCTAACCCTAGTGAATAAATTATTAAGCATCTACATCCTAAGAAAACACAATCTAAAATATATATTTTTCAATAAAAGGAAGCATGGTACTTGATTCATACCAACATTCATATAATTATTGTACATTTGAACCCCGAATTGAAACGTTGTCCTCATGAATTGAAAATAAAGTGAGTGGCTGTCGTGATGATGTGGACTTCGAACTTGAAGTACCTGTGAATTAGATTAAACGTTACGTCAGATTGACCTGAAACAATGGTAATCGAAGCTTTTTAGCTCCCTCATATCCAAAGATCCGCGACACAATTTTTAATCTAATTACAATGTTAATAAAATAAAAAATCAGACCAACATTCACTAGATCCTCGTGTCGAACTCGCGAGCGCTAGTTTTATTTTAGTGTGTGAAACCAGTTACATTATTTTTATAAATTGCTTCATTTAGACTATTTGAAGTACATAGCAAAAGTTATTTTTGATAACGTTGCCCAAAAGAAACTTACATGATGTATATTATTTTTTAATATGGCTAATATAGAATTATTTGAGTTGGGGATTTATTAAATATTCATTAAACATATTATTTTTTAATATTGTTAATATAGAATTATTTTATTGGAGGATTTATTAAATATTGATTAAAAAATACATGAAACTTTTATTATTTTAAATAATTCAAATTAAATTAAAAAAATAATTAATTAAAATGGTAAAATATTAGAAATTCGAATACTATGTATAAAAGAAATTTGTTTAAATTTTAAATGTACTTGTTATTTGTAAAATAAAAAAAAAGGTAAAATATTTTTAATGTATAATTAAATTCGTTTTATATAATACAATTAGAAAAATAAAATTTCAAATAGGTTGAAGTTGTTTTAATTTTCAGTAATTTTGAATAAAAATATAATATAAATAAAATGAGATAATTTTGTTTTAATTTTTTCTCAAACAAAAAATCACATTTTTTACATTACAAAATAAAAATTGCATATTCTTAAGTGGAGATATAATATAAATTTAATGATTTAATTTAGTATTAGCTTCTTTTCAATAAAAAAAATTCACAATTTTATTTCAGTACAATTTTTTTATATATTTAATGTGTTTAAAGAACAATATAAAGAAAAGTAAGCATGTGTACGTCTATATATGGGACATATTAGAGTATAAGTATATAGTATAATTACATAATTAAAATTATATAATTAATGTATATGTCATTTCTTGGTTACCAAATATAACTATTTCATAAATATCACAAACAAGCCAATTACATGTTTTTGGAGACTTGAACCGAAGCTGAGTATAAGTACATAATATAGTTACATGATGAAAATTATATAACTGATGTACATGTCATTTCTTGGTTACCAAATTCAACCAATTACATGTTTTTGGAGACTTGAACCATTATATAATTAATGTATATGTCACTTCTTGGTTACCAATTATAACTATTTCATAAATATCACAAACGACTCAATTACATGTCTTTGGAGACTTGAACCCAAGTACGGGATTTACTAGAGTATAAGTACATAATATAGTTACATGATAAAAATTATATAACTGATGTACATGTCATTTCTTGGTTACCAAATACAACTATTTCATAAATATTAGAGAAAATTTTAGGAGTGAAGTTTCGCAATGGGCTACTTTTTGGACATTTTATGAAATAATTATTCACTAATTTGGTTGAAAATTGACCTATTTTTTACATATATATGATATAATTAAATGGATGATATTGGTAAAAAAATATCAATTTTAATACTAAATTACATTTTTTTATTTAATATTTGCCTACATTATAGGAAAAATATAGGAAAAACACTAAATCCTATTATATCCTTAAAAAATAGCGTGATAAATATCACAAACAAGCTAATTACTACATGTCTTTGGAGACTTAAACCTATGCAATTGGGGAAACAAATTGTTCACCAAACCACTCATGCTAAGATCCTTTAACAAGAATAAGATTCTTAAAACAAACCAATTCCTTATTTGAATTTGAAGTATTATTCCATGATGTTTTTTCATTCCTCTTAGAGGCACTTTAAATACCACTACCTCTCTTAATGAGAAAAACCTTGTATATATTTTGTGACATTTCATTAGACATTTATCTCAATTTGATCATTGTGGTTTATTGATTTACTTCATTTTAATCAATGTTAATAGTCGATTGTTAATTTAGCTCATTTTGATCAATGTCAATAATCAATTGTTGAAAACATCATTTTGATCAATGTTAATATTCAAACTTAATATCTCCAGAAAATTCTCTTGGTTAGTTTTGATTTGGCCATTTTTTCCCATAAAATAAGCTCAGACATGTTAATAAGTAAATTTTAATAATTCTTAAACATAATAAATCCTCAACATAAATGTCATATTCACATAATTCAAAACTCTTTTTATTTAATTTTTTGAGAATCATTTGTTTGGAATACCTTTACTTAATTCTATTTCAACATAAATTATGAATATATACATCAACGTGCAACAACTTCCTCAATATTTAATTTTATATAAAAAATATTAACAATTTGTTCACGAGCTAACCAACATTTATGACAAATTGAGAAGATAAAACCAAATTGATATTTTGTTAATGAACATAATGTTAAGACCAAAATCTATTAAATAGAAAATAAAAAAAAAATTATTTTTTCTTCCAAACTAAAGACCCTCCTCGAACCCCGTTAGAAAGTTATAAAAAAAAATATTCTTTTCTTCAAACCTAAAGACCCTCCTCAAACGCCGTTGTTGATAAGTAACATGAAAATATCTCACATTCTTTTTCAAAATTGTGTGAATGTATTGGAATACTTATGTAGAAGGTTAATGTCCATTACATATACACATAATAATATCTCCATTAAATATATAAATAATATTATCTTTTTCATATGATAAATATAGTTGTGTAGGCTTTGATGACGTAATCTCCACAATCGAAATCAAAGATATCAAATAGAGAGAACATTTCCTTTTCAATGTAACCTAAAAGACATCCCAATACCAATCACTTAACTACACAGCCCCAATATCAGAAAAAAAATGGAATCTTTGTAAATCTGATAATTAACTAATAACTGGAATCCCAAAATATATTCCAAAAATAACCCACACTCATAGGTTTTCCCCAAAAAAACTCGATTATAATAAGAAATTCATCGGACATTATTTCAACCTTCACCCTTCATAGTTATTATGTAATTTCATTTTTATGCTTATAATTTATTTTTATTTTTAAAAGTATTTATTAATATATCTATTTTCTTGTATCAATATATTATTATGGTTTATTTATGAAATAATTATTAATCATATATATGACATACAAAAACCTATTAACATTTTTTGGTTGATAATTCTGAATTTTATTTTATTATTAAAAAAATAGTTTAATATATAAATTATATTTACAAAGTTAGTTGATTTATTTTAAAATAATAGGATGTCTATCTTGGAAAAAGAACTAAATGAAAGAAATTGAATCAAAAAATCGAAAAAGTCTTATAAGCTTATCTATAGGGTAGCTAAGCAAGATAATATTTGTAAAAGTAATTCACTGACATATAAAACTTGTTGGAAAGGGATAGTTTAGCTAAAACAGAAACCAAAATGACCTAAATTTGAAAACTAGTGAACCCATGAAATCTAAGAAGAGAAATGTTGTAAAACACATATGAAACCTGTGATTACTATTCGGTTAAATAGGGTATTCCATACAAGATGAACATCTTTAGTAACCACTAACACAGTCATATCAAAATCACAACTCTAGTATTTTTACATGGTTAAAACCATTTAAGAGGGAAATAATCCATGACCCTAGCCAACGCGGCCAGTTGAAGAAATTTTATTAACACAAAACAACATTACATAAGAGAGTTCTCACAATTTATCATTGTCCATGACCCACCATTCCCTTTAAATAGAGGCCATGGACCAATAATATGTTAAGCAACAGATCAATAGTCATTAGTGTCGAGGAGAATATAAGCAGTTAGATAACTCTATGTCTAAAACATATCGTGACTATCGAATTAAAAAACAACTAATGTATACTAAAGAAACTCATTATGAAACATACTTTTACTTAATAGATACGCTAGACTAAGTCAAACTTAATTAAGTCCTAAGTGTCTAAATATCCTAACGCTCCCCTTTAAGAACAACATGGGATATGATCGAAGGATTTACAAAGGTGGCACAATAGGAGAAAGAATAAGGAATTGGAGCTTATCCCCCCTTAATGACAACTTCCTAAACTCCTAACATACATTGAAGTTTAGAAAACTTCACTTCTATAAGAGATTTTATGAAAATGTCCACCACTTGATCATTTGTAGGGAAAATGTGCACTTCAATAACTTAATCATGAATGAGTTTTTTGATAAAGTTCATTTGTAGTTCAATGTATTTGTTGCATTGATGCAAAATTGGATCTTCGGTGAACTTGATGGCACTCTAAATGTCGTACCATAGGGTGGTTGGATGTTGCTACTAGAGTCCAAATTCTGAAAGGATTTTTCAAAGCCATAAGACTTCTTGACTTGCACTAACCACTTCTCGGTACTCTACTTCTACTAAAGAAAGAGAAATATCATGTTGCTTCTTACAAGCCCAAGTGACAAGTTCAAAAGGAAGATAGAAAAAATAACTTCGAAGTAGAATTCTGATAATCAAGTTCGCCAGCATAACAACCTAGGGTTAAGGTTTCATGCAAAAATGATATTAAAGGAAAAATAAGACCAAGGTCATGGGACACATATTACAAGTTGAATGTTGGGAAAACACTTTAGTGGGCATCACTTTTGGTTCAATAATGGCTATGGAAATTGGTTCAATAATGGCATCACAACTTTTTGTCAGTTTTAACTTGGTTCAATTGAGAGAGAGAGAGAGAGATCCAAGAGGAGACAACAAACAAGAAAGTAGAGGAAAGAAAAGGTAAGATAAAAAAGGTAAGGGAGTGCAAGGAGAAGAATGGATCAACAACTTCAGCAGGAGGATTTTGCAGGTAATAGGTTGCATGTGTAATTTCCTAGATGAGGTGTGAATGCATGGTACATGCATTTTTTTTTGGTTCATTTGTTATCAATGGCATGGGTTTTTCCTATTTTGATAGTGGTTTGAACCTTTCATTGCCGTTTCCTAGATAGTCATGGTGTGATGGGATTCATTCTTGGTTGATATTTGGATTGTTAGAAGGTTTTGGAACTGGGTGAGGTGTTCTCAAGAATATCCAAAGGGTTTGGGGTGGAGATGGTTTTCTCTAGGAAGCCCTCGATAGGTGGGTGGAGATAGGAAAATTCCTCAAGGTATGGTGAAGGAATTCTAAGGCATCCAAGCTTGGTTTGGTTTTGTGATCTCAGGACCAATTTAGGTGAGATCATGGTATCTTGAGGGTGGAGGTAGTTTAACCTCTGGATTCCATGTTTTACTTTTCCTTGGTTTAACCCATCAGATCCCACATTCATTCTTGGAATATGGCATGGGGAGGATTGGCTCAAAGAAAGATTTGGTTCAACCTAATCTATGGTCGGGTGGTACGTGGAAGTCCCTGACTTGGTTGGCTTTTGCATAAGTAATGTTACTTATTATTGTAATATAATGAATAAGCACATGTACTGATATTATGTAGATTTTATGGTTGATATTTTGAAGGTTTATGTTTTGGTTATATGTTGGTTATAAGCATGGTTTTATGATGTGCTCTAGTTATGCCTTTTGTTCATGATTTGATAGTTTGTTGAATGGTTGATAAATGCATGGGATAACAAGTGTTGTTGTAGCTAGCTTGAGAGGGCATTGAGTCTTCTTGGTGACTCCCGGGTGAATTTTAGACCCTTATGAACAGATATGCATTCGTGACCTATAACTTTTTTGTTTACCATATGTTTGACGAAATGTCTATCCTGGATTAGGCATGACTAGGTCAAGTTCTGAATGATTAGCATTGTTAGCATCTTGTTTATGCTTTTGGAAAGTTACAGTAAATTCTAGGTAGTGGTCTGGAGGCTAGCCTAGAAAAGTGGCTCAGATCTTAGAACCCCTAGCAAAAAACTGGGGAATTTAGATCATAACCGCATGGAAGCAGGATTCCGAGTGTGGTTATAGCTTGATAATTGCATGCACGATCTTTCAAGGGTGTGGTTATGGAGTTAAGTCATTGAAAAAGGGTTCCAATGCAGGGATTAATCACCTGGGGTGGTTATCTAACGCCTGAGTGGCCTATAGTCCCTAATGGATGTCAAAAGTTTTCAATTTGTAGGCCCCACTTCCATCACCATAACTTGAAGGTCGGGTCATGTCATAGTAACAATCAACTAATGCTTACCCTGGGAGCTTGTAAAAGTAGGTAAACGCGGGAGGAGGAATTATAGGGTGGTATTGTAACAAGTTTTGTTCTCTTTAGGTGATATTTGATACCAAAGGGTGGTATAAGAGCTTCCAGTTTCAAACACTTGGACTGAATGGGATAAATTTGATTACAATGGCTATGGTTGTCATGCATGTATTCAGCGTTACAATTTGCGTTATCATGTATGATGTGAGATGTTGATATGTTAGCATGTTGATGTCATTATGTGTATATACATGTATATCGTGTTGATTTGGAATGATTTTTGTAGACAAGATAGCTTCGACTGAACTTTACAGAGGTATGATTTGGATTATGTCTATATTTGGTTTGTAGAAAGAGAGTTCATATTTCCCACAGTAGTATTCCAAACTACGCTTCAAATCCCAAAGAGTTTTGGCTTGATGATGGATCCTCTTTAGGATTTGAAACATCGACAAGTTTGACATATTACTGTGGGAAATTTGAACTTTCTTTCTACAAAAGAATACGAAAGAAGTTTGAAACCTAATATATTTGTTTTATCTTACATGGCATGTTTGTAGGACGAAGAAGATCAGAGATGACGAGTAGAATGGTGGATTAAAATTGATGCGACTCTCCTTATAGATCAATTGACCAACAAGGAGATGGGTATTCTAGCGACATAGAAGATGAATTGAGAAGTTTGAAGGCAGAAATTAGAAGTTGCAAGGTAGACAATAACAAGTTTATTGAGTCACAGGAAAGGCTTTCTAAAGCTTAGGAAAAGCAAGTTGAGGTCAATGCAGTGATCCTTCAGATCCTATCAGATTTTGAGAGACAAGGATACCTAAGGATTAATCATGGATAGGAGGAAATGACTAATGGGGCATATGGTAGCAGGTCTCGATGAGGATACAGGTTGGACATAGACGATACAGTTAGAGATGGCAGATGATTGGATACACGTAACAGGTGAGGTAGTGATAATGGGTTCTATTCTAGTTTTGGTCCATATAGACATCATCATCATTACCACCATCATTGTTATAGGAGGAGTGAGAAACTGTATTTTCCAAAGGAGTTCAAGAAAGTCAAGCCTTATACTTTTGATAGAGATATGAATAAATCATAAGATGTAGAAGAATGGTTGCTTGGTATGAATAAGTTATTCAAATTGCATGATTATACAAATAATATAAAGGCCAAGATAACGATATTTAACCTTAAAGAAAAAGCAGATATCTGGTGGGAAGATGTGAAGCATGTCAAAGGAATCAAGGTAGAAGAGTTGAGTTGGCATGAGTTTAAAGGACTCTTTAGGAAGAAGTACCTGTTAGATAGGTATTATGACATAAAGGCCAAGGCGTTGTATGAGTTCAAGATGAGTTCCATGACAGATGAAGAGTACACGACCAAGTTTCTAGAGCTATTGAGGTGTGTGTCTTACCTTAAGGATGAGAAGACAAAGCTTCAAAGGTTCATCAGTGGATTTCCATTAGGATTCAAGGATCATATTGAGTATGATAAGCCTCGATCAATGGAGGAAGTCATTGGGAAGCTGAATCATTTTTATGAGAAGCCGAAGCACAAGTTAGAGTGTAAGAAGGATTGGAACAGGAATGAAAAGGCTAAAGGAAAATGGCCTCAAAAGCGAGGAATACCTCGGGATGCAGGTGAGAAATAAAATGTGGCTCCTTACAAGAAGTTTAATGCAACTAAGAAGGGACCTGAAGCTCAGCCTCAAGAGCAGTAGAATAAAGGTAGTGGAAGAGAACTGTTGTAGTGTTGGTTTTGTGGCAAGGATCATTGCAAGAAGGATTTTCCATTGTTCCAACGTGGAAGGCCTCACATCTACAGTGACTAGGAGGATCAAACAATTGGGTATGTTTGTTAGATAATTCCTCGAATCTACGTAGCACTTGATAACAAGATGGTGAATCATTATACATCCACTCTTGAGATGGAAGGTAAGCTTTATGATCAAGTTGTTTCCATTTTGATTGATCCTAGATTTAAGTATAGTTATGGTTTTCCTAACCTAGTCAATAAGTATGGCTTGAGTAAATAAATGCATGTGGAGTCTTAGTTGGTGCAGTTGGTTACAAGGACTAAGAAAAGAGTTCATCATTGGGTGACAGCTTGTGCATTTTAGATGAATTGTATTCCTACATCAACACATCTAAATGTGCTTCCTTTGGGATCATAAAATATGATTTTGGGTATAGGTTAGTTGTCTACTCACAAGACCAAGGCACACTGCTATGAGAAGGCTATTGAGTTCCTCGATGATGATGAAGAGAAGAGAACCTTATAGGGAAAGAAGAACCCTACATAAGTGAGAATGGTTACAACCATGCAAGCTAAGTGCAGTTGTAGGAAAGGGTGTGTATTATTTGCTATGCATATTTTCAGTGACAAAGGAAAGGATTTTTAGTATGAGGAAGTCTTGAATAAGTATCATTTTTTGCAACATTTTCAGGATCTATTTCCAGTACAAATCTCATAGTTACTGCCTCATAAGGAAGTGGATTTCTCTATTGATTTGGTACCAGGAGAACCACCAACATTAAAGGCACCTTATAGGATGATCACTCTAGAGTTAGTGGAATTGAAGTTGTAGATAAACGAAATGCTTGATAAGGGATACATCAGGCCAAGTGTATCGCCTTGTGGTGCACCGATTTTGTTTGTAAAGAAGAAGGACGATAATCTCAGGTTGTGCACTGATTATAGGCAATTGAATAAGGTGACTATCAAGAAGGTACCCATTATCATGGATCAATGACTTGTTTGATTAGTTGAAGGGAGCAACAATGTTCTCAAATATTGATATGAGGTCATGATATCATCAGGTGTGCATCAAAGAAGAAGATATCTACAAGATTGCACTCCATACCAGGTATGGGCATTATAAGTTTGTGGTGGTTCCTTTTGGTAATACTAATGCTCCAACCACCTTTATGTTCTTGATGAACATCATGTCGTGTCCTTATATGGACAAGTTTGTGATAGTTTTCGTTGATGATATATTGATATATTCTAAGAATGAGGAAGAGAATGTAGAGAACCTATAATCAATATTGAGGTGGTTGAGAGAGAATTAGTTGTATGTCAAGCTTAACAAGTGTGGTTTCTTTCATACTTAAGTTCACTACTTAAGGCATGTTGTTTCCAAGGAAGGGATTGTAGTGCACCTGAAATAGATTAAATTTATCATGGAGTGGCCAACTCCTAGGAATGTGGATGAGGTCATATCATTCATGGGACTAACAGGTTATTACAAGAGGTTCACTAGGAACTTTTCACGGATTAACTATCTTATTACATATTTGTAGAGAAAAGGAAAGAAGTTTGAATGGACAGAGGAGTGTGCAATTATTTTTGAGAAGTTGAAGCATTTTCTTACAAATTCTCTAGTCTTGAAGATTGCAGATCCTCATAAAGAGTTTGTGGTATGTATAGTTGCTTGCAAGAAAAGACTTGGTGGAGTCCTGACGTCAGAAGGATAGGTGGTATGCTATGAATCAAGGAAGCTGAATGAGCATGATCATAACTATGTGACTCATGATTTTGAGTTGGAAGCTGTCATTCATGCCTTGAAGATGTGGAGGCAGTATCTTCTTAGCAAGATATTTATTCAGATGAGTGATCTTAGTGGACTGAGGTATTTTTTTTACCAACCCAATATGAATGCCAAGAAATCTAGATGGTTGGCTACCCTCGGTGAGTTTGATTTTGAGATCAGATACATCAAGGGAAAGGAGAATAGGGTTGCAAATGATTTCAGTAGGAGAGTGCAGTTAAATCATATTTCAGTTGTGAGCTATTATGGGACAAATTTGTAGGAGTCGATCTTGAAAGTAGGACAATATGATGATAGGTACCTACAACTAAAGCAGAGGCTACAACAACAAGGTGAAGGTGATAGGGATGAGGAATATCACCTCACGGTAGATGGTTTGGTTAGATTCAGGAACAATATTTATGCATCAGATAGTAGTGAGCTAAAGAATCTTATTTTGAGGGAGTTTCATGTCAAGTTTTATTCAAGTCACCCAGGATATCAGAAGACGTTGATAGTTATTAAGAAGTTCTATCAATGGTTGAACTTGATGAAAGAGGTGGTTGAATTTGTTGCTAGAATTTTGGACTCTCAACAGGTGAAAGTTGAGTGCAAGAACCTAGCTAGTCTATTACAACCTCTTCTGATTCTAGAGTGGAAATGGGAGGTCATTTCCATGGACTTTATTTTAGGTTTGCTGAGGACATCAAAGAAGCATGATTCCATCATGGTTGTGGTTGACAACTTAACTAAGGCATCTCATTTCATTGTTGTGAAGTCTACTAATTCATCTAGTGAGGTATCTCATATCCTGATCTAGGAGATCGTGAGGTTGCATGGTGTTCCCATGAAGATCATACCAGACAAAGATGCCAAGTTCACTCCCAAGTTTTGGAAGGAGTTGTTTACGGGCTTAGCGACAAATTTAACTTTCAACACTAGTTATCATCTGCATATAGATGGACAGAAAGAGAGGGTCAACATGATTCTTAAGGACATGTTTAGGATGCATGTCATGCATCAATAGAGGTGGGCAGAGTATCTTCCAATGGTAGAGTTTGCATATAATAATTGGTATCAGGAATGCTTGAAGATGAGTTCATTTGAGGGTCTTTATGAGTGGATTGTAATACTCTTATTGGCTGGAGTGATCTAGTGAATAGGGTGATGATTGGATCGAATATGTTGGCTTAGATGGGGTAGGAGATGGAAGTTATTGAAAGGAATTTGAAGGAAGCATAGGACAGGGAGAAGAGTTATTCAAATCAACACAGAGCATTCAATGAGTTTCAAGCCGGGGAGCATGTGTACTTTCACGTCAATCCCAAGAGCAGCACTTTCAGGATTGGGTCATGTTCCAAGTTGGCACCTTGGTATTGTGGGCCCTTTGAGATCCTTGAGAGGATTGGACCAACGACTTACAAACTTGCACTGCTGCCAACAGTGAAAGTCCATGATGTTTTCCATGTTTCATTTCTTAATAGATATGTGTAGGATGTTTATCATGTGATTGATTGGTATGTATTACAGGTGGAACCAAAGGGAGAGTTCCATCCAGAACCGTAGTGCACATTGCAGTGAAACAACTCATCCTCTGGAACTGAGCAATAGAGCAATTTAAAGTGTAATGGAAGAACTTTTGGCCCGATGAAGCTACATGGGAGATGGTTGATCAGATGCAACCTTTATATCCTTCATTATTTGTTAGTTCAAGAAAATGAGTTTTTTGTATATGTATATATAGATATGATTGTAAATATCGCAATTGGTTGTGTTATAAAGCTCCAACAAGCGGTATGTTTATTTTTCTTTCAGCAGGATATCATTGTAAATATTACATTCAGATATGTTATAAAGCTCCATGGATAGTATGTTTCTTGGTCATAGGTTCCATAGAACACTAAGGATGGTGTTCCCTCAAGGGGGAGAGTTGGATATTGGATAAACCAGCACTCCCTATGTGTTTCGTGACATCTGCTTAACCACCTCTCATGGATCTGTTAATTCTAGCGGTGCATCCATTTACTAACACTTTCGGGTTTTGGTGTAATGAAAATCATGATTCCAACAAGTGGTATCACAGCCAAAGGTCTCGAGTTCGAATCACATCCAACTCGCACTAGGGGGGAATTATTGGACATTGGATAAACCAATGCTCCCTGTGTGTTTCATGACATGTTCTTAACTGCTTCTCATGGATTCGTTAACTCTAGCAATGTGTCCGTTTCCTAACACCTACGATTTTTGGTGTAACGACAATCGTGATTCCAACAGGGAGGGGTTTGTAACAACCCCATGTTAAAGTTTCTTGTAAAATGGATATTAAAGGAAAAATAAGACCAAGGTCACAAAACACATATTCTAAGTTGAATGTTGGGAGAACACTTTAGTGGGCATCACTTGTGGTTAATTTTTTGAGGGAGGGCTGCCTGGCTGGAGTGCATAATTCTAGAGCTCAGCAAATAGCCCAGCAGGATTGTGTAATTTATGAAGGGAAACTTGGTTCCCCTCCAGAATTGTGCAATTTTCTGAGTGAACATCTCAGCTAGAAAATTACCTAAGTCCAAAATGGTAGCCTGTGATGGGAGACAAGCAAGCTAACATGCACAGGCTGGCAAGCCTCTGAAACTTAGTTGAATCCTATGTACTTGATAATGCAAGGCATGCTGCTAAGGATGGTTAGTAGGGAAGCTCCAAAACGAAGTTAAGGAAAAATTTTGGAGGGTGGTTGTAGCTGCTACAACAGATGGATATGAGATTTTAATGACAATGTTTGACTATATTACTTCATCATTACTCTTAATTACGTAGATAGCTAGTTTGTGATTTAAGTGTACTAATAGGAGGTCATACAAGCTTGATCCATATTTCATAGTTTGTTAAGCCTCCATACCAATGGAAATAGTACAACCTATTACAACTAAGCTCTAAGATTCCATATGTAAGTTATATCTTCTCCCTTACTTTCATAATCTATGCATACTAGATAATTATGCTTCACTACTATTGTAACCATATTTTATCACATAGGTAATGATTCCCTTTAATTACATAATAAAACTACCATTATTTTCTTGAATAGTACTTATCCAATTGCTTAAGTATCTACCTAATTAAAGTTGATCATTATATTAGGCCCTTTGAAGTATCATTAATATATTTATGTTATTACATGTATTGTTATTTATGATATAGAATACTTTAAGCTCGATATGAGCCTTATTAGTAACATTTGACTATCTTACTTCACCATTACTCTTAATTTTGTAGATAGCCAGCATGTGATCTGAGTGTGATACGAAACTATACAGGCTTGAACCATATTCCACATCATGTTAAGCCTCCATATTAATGGAAACAATACACTATATTACAATTAAGCTTTAATCCATTAGGGGAATTTTGATGTCTAAATTGAGCATCCTAAGGAAATTATAAAATAATAGTGAAAATAATAAAATAAGATTAGATTACATCATCAAAGTTTAAAGCGAAAAAGGAAAAAACAATCTTTTTGACTCATATTTTCAACTTATCTCCTTATGGGTTTGGTCAAATTTCAAGAAACAACACTCGTTGGATGCATTATTTAATTACTCATCCAAGGATTACCCATGTTATATACTTTTGATGGACCCTGCTATACGAAAAATGAGAAATACATGAAAAACATGATTGAAATCATGTTTTTTCATGTATTTCTCATTTTTCGTGTAGCAAGGTCCATCGAAAGTATGCAACATGGGTACTCCTTGAATGAAGAATTAAATTTTGCATCCAATGCGTACTCCCTCTCGAAATTTGAGTAAAACCTTTTGGAGATGAAATGAAAATATGATTTGAAAAAATAGTTTTATTAATTTTTAGTTTTTAATCTTTTTACTCTTTTACTCTAAAAATGGTGAATCATCCCCCATGGTTGACATCATCATGTTGAATCCTATTGGTTCTTATAAATTTTATTTTGGTTCTAAATTTTTCTTAGGAGGCTCATTTTAGACCTCAAAATTCCCCTAATGCTCCATATGTAAGTTATATGGATTACTGTTATTTCTGTAATCTATGTATACTAGCTAATTACACTTCGCTACAATTCTAACTAGCTTATATCACATAAGTAATGATTACCCTTATTTACATATTAAAACAACCATTAATTACTTGAATATTACTTACTTGCATGTGCTTCCATACCACTCACCTCGAATTCAACACTACTACCACTACAAATATCATGCACATGCTCGTTGAGTTCAAGATAATCATTATAAACATTGACATGAAGTTGTGGATCTTTGCAGAGATTTCTATTGACAAAGCCTTTTTCTTTTCATTTTCCTTTTCATATAATTTCTCTTCATGTGGTTTAATCATCATGCAAAAATTAATATAAGTCAAGTAAAGAATGAAAAGATATAATTTTTTGTCCAAAAGAACATTTTAAGGATGAAAATTACAAAACATTGGGATAGATAACTTACAACAATTATTATATTACCTCAAGTTCAACACCACTATGACTATGTTTCACATGCTTTTCTAGTTCATCATGATCACTATCAATATCAACAACTATGTTGACATCAAGGTGTTTTCATTTTTTTGGCTTTGACAAATATATAAAGCATTCAATAGTGAAGTAAAGAATGCAAGCTATAAATTTGTCCAAAAGAAAATTTTCTAGAGAACCCAATTGCATCTGCACTAAAATAAACGAAACATTAATACTTGCATTAATAGCAGGAGTTTCGAATTTGTTGATACAACATTTTTCAAGTCATAGAAAGGATGTTTTAGCTTGTATTGAGCTCTAGCTTCATTCAAGAAATATGGTGACAAAAATTGTTCCAATCATAATCATTGAAGCATCCAGAGAGGAGGAACAACAAAAGCTCCTAAACTTGCTCATCTATCAATACAATTTACTTTCCATAAACACCTATGCAATATGTGGTTCCTTCATCCATATACAGGGTGAATGTTGCTAGCGAGATAAGAAAAGGAGGAAGAGTTCAAACTTCAATGAATTATGCCCTAGATTAAGTGTAAAAAATAGATTAGAATGTTGATTGGAGTGAGGTTGTGCTCAACCCAATCTATGTTTTTATCCATTATGTTGTCTTCATTTAATCATCCAAAAGACAAAAGAATATCTCTAAAAATATCATAGCACAAAGGAGACAGGAATTCCAATCTTCACTACTATAAATTAGCCTACTATAAATTAGCTTGCTACGAGGAAATATTCCAATGATTTGTGGATAAGTACTTGTGATGTAGGAAATGTTCCCTCTGCGGACAAAGGCAACCCCTATAGCCCTAGAGTGGGTCTAGTCAAAGCAAGACAAAACAACAACTAATTTCCTTAAACAATCATTGTTGAAAGAGCCTACCTCAAACCGGTGTTCGATGGAGCTTTCATTGCGCCGCTTCAGCTATCATTTCCCTCTCTTCGATGAGCAATTTACCTAAAACAACATAAGAGAACAATAGAAAACGTAACAAAAAACAACAATGATCTATTTACTTACAGAGTCAAGGAACCATAAGCTATCAAGTATATTTTACACAAGACATAGGAAATCATCATTGATTTTATTAAAATGAATCAAAAGAAATCCTTACAACCAATCCTTGACGTCGCAAGCCTTCTCGAAGGGTCCAATCGGTATGTTTCTTCAAGAGTTCACTCTCAAAAGGATCTCCCAAATGGATGATAACTCTCTCTCTCACCCACAAACTCTAGTACAAAGCTAAGGCAATCCATAACCAATTGCTAAACTATCAGCAATTCACACTGCAAACTCACACCAAAAGCTAGCTAATTTGCTTCAATCCAAAAACCAAGAACTAGTTGATCATAGCAATAGGGATTGTTTTTATAGGAGGAGGAGCCTCCATGAAATGAGGGAGAGGGAGATTATCCTCAAGGGAGGTTTATCAAAAGGTGTTACTACCATCCCAGAGGAGGAAAGGTGAACTCCCTTGACCCAATAACTAGTTATACAATCACCCAGAAGGCCAACTGTTTAAACTAATTTTCCACATCTGGATCATCACAAGTCATACACTAGAGCTTAGCGACAACATCACAAGGAAGCAGTGTATTCAGACAAATCATCGCAAGAAATATTTTGAGGACTTGTGCCAAGCCCTAAAATCTGACCGTCGCAGGAAACAGATGTACCCCTGCAACGACGTCGCAACGATATAGTTCAACACAGAGAATCGTCGCAGGAAGAATGGGGTTCACTTGGGAAATGCAAAAACGTAGGTAAAAAGGGTCAATCTTGTGTATAAGAGAGCACTTGTTTAATCTTCTTGAATGAGTGGGAAGATATGGATATGTTTATTTGATGTATGACATAGAGAAGATGTCGCTCGGGGATTGACATGAGGTTGGTGACAAATTACTGTGTAACAGTACTATATGTGCTTTTTTGGATTTATCTATTGCTTAATATTTGGATAATGGAATCTGTCATTAATAAATTCAAGTTATATTTTTGTTAGTCCACATTGGCTCAAGTAATTGTATTATTATTTGACCATTTGTGTTGTCTAGACCATTCCAACAATAATGAAACTGGGTTGGGTTCTCCTATGCTTAGCCTTTCAATCTACATATTAAGAGGCATTTTTATACAAAATTTCCAAATAAGAAGAAATGATATCAATAGAGCCTGTTCCCTCACCTAAATCCATGGAATTATGCTCATTCCGGGCTGAAAGTATAGGCTTAACGAAGGTAACCAACTGCAAAATTGTCTCATTGAGACTATATATGTAACTCATTACATGTTGGTACCCTTCATTTGAGTTGACATGATCTAGAGAGCCTCATACTGGGATAATTCTAACAGATGGCTATGAAATCTACGTTGATGAACTATATTTCCACTTCATATTACTATTAGATTTACTAGAATCTAGTGCTACCATATGATAATTGACAATATCTTCTGCACCTGCTTATCTATTACTGTTTTCCACCTAAAATACAATGTAAATTTAAACCTATAATCAATTCTATAAAAAATTGAAATAAATAACACAATGTAAATTGAACCAAAAATCGATACACTTACTACAAATTTGCTCATTTTGGCCTGCAACTTGCCTCAACCAATTGTATATGCAACCCTCACATTACCTCTTTATCTCTTGCCTAACGATTCCTCGTAAAATATTCTTTGGAACAAATATTTTCTTTCAATACCACCCAACGATTTGGAGATAGATTAGATTATAGCCTCTGTTTTCCCTCCATGATTGTTTTTATGCAATTGTATCTAAAATTATTCATCAAAAGTATCATATTTTCTTGTAATTTTTTCTACATATTTTTCCACCAATAGTAGAAAAATATTTTCTATATTTTATATAATATTTTTCACACACTTTATAGATATTTCTCTACAAATCATGATATGGAAATATCGAAATGGGCCCTACATCTTACACCCAACTCAAAGGCCCACCTCGTAGCATTTTTCCCAATGGACTCACCATCTCTCTATACCTCAACCAAGAATTGCTTCTTTTCTTATAATTTTAATTCTTTTGCATTCCTATCTATAGATTTGTATCAATTTTGACTCCATATTTGTCTTTTGAAAAAAGTAGACACAGCGTCTAAACTACTACCAATATTTTTTGTTGGTCCACTAGTTTCATCAAAAGTTGTATATGTAATAGGTGTACTTTGAGGCACACCTAATGCAAATGGTATTTCTTCATGAATTTCATTGACTGAAAATGCATTCTCCTTTGCCACACCATGTGTTGCAGTAGGTAGATAATACTACTTAGTGGATTTACAACTTTTATGCTTGTTGAACCAATAGACGATAAACATTCATTATTCTTGGTCACATTTTCTCTATGAAAGCACTCATATTATGTCAATGTTTCAGCATTATTATCACTATTATCTAGTTTGTACCTTAAATTATTTTTCTTCATTTCCTAAAGTTCAAATAATCATTAATGTATAAATCAACAACTTTAATTAGTAGAATAGCAGTGGAATATGAGTTTAAATCCCATATTTTATTAGTACATGTGCTTAAAAATTAAGTGGGCTTGTGAAAGAAAAAATGCCACTTAAAACTGACCCTTGAAGTGTTGCTTATATATCTTGAAATTAATAGTAAATAAGTGTAATACAAACTCATATTTTGTACTAAAATCAGCAATGGTTAAATGATGACAATACTCTAGTAATTTCTCCAAGATCAAAACATGTAGTAAGATGATCAAATAGATTTATGATTAACTCTTAACAGTAAGTGAAATGAACTTGAAATTAGTAATGAACAACTCAAGTGTTGCATACAATGTACTAATAGAATAATGATGATCAGATGCAAAAATTTATGAGTAAAACAATAGTGAATAAGCACACTTATACTCAAGATATTTAATATAGTAAATTAACCATAAAACAATAGTAAATAAGTGAAAGACAAACTCAAATTTTGCACTCAAATAAAAAACAGTAAACTGATGACAATGCTAAGAATTTAATTCAATAATTTCTCCAAAAGACAAACATATAGTAAGAAGATCAAATGGGTTTATGATTATCCCTTAACACTAAGTAAAATATGCTTCAAATCAGTTGTGAACATCTAAATCTTTGTATACAATGCACCAACAAAGTAATGATGATTAGATTTAGAAATTTATCAGTAAAACAATAGTGAATATGCACACCTACGCCCAAATATTCAATTCATTCAATAATAAATTACACCAAAGAAATAATCAAATTTTAGGGAACAAACTAACAAGTTAAGGCGATAGGCTAGTTGAGGTGTCAAAACATCATCATAATCATCTACATTGCCACCAAGATCAAAATCTTGATAACTTGTGTCAGCATTTTCTTTATTTTCTTCCTCGTCCTCATCTATGACATGCAATGCATTCTCTCTCCCAGTCTCTTTGTTGGTAATCAAAATATATTACTCAAACACTCCATCGTCATCTTCAACCACTTCTTTGAATGTTTCTTGTAAATTAGCATATTTACAATCACCCCTTATATCGACAACTTCCAAGAATTTTTGTTTCAAACAAGACTCAATTTGAATGGAATACAACCATCCTGGGCTTCTTATATCATAAATTATAAATTATAAATTATTGGTTAATGAAGAGGGGAAACATATCCCTCATCCTTCCCTAATAAAGATTGGCATGTATTTGCACATACAAATCCATACTCATCAAGTTGTATTGAGGATGGAGGTATCCACTTGCATTTTAATAATATAGGACTATTTTCACCAAAATCGACTTGAATAATTTCTTGGATGAATCCAACATAAATTTTCTTCTAAATTTCGTGAATAAATTCAACGCTAACAATACAATCCTAATTTTTATTTCCTTTTCCTTTTTCTTCCACTCTTAAATTATGAATACCATAGGCCCACATTCCAATAAATGTGTAGCCCATAAATTTGGAGATTGTGAAATTTCACTTCCATCTGTTGTTATATCTTGAACTTTTTCTTTTGCATCACTGACTGCATTATTAATCCATTCTTCAATTTTTGGAAAAGAATCAACTCCAATCAAATAATGGTGTCTGCACTTTTTGAGGTCAATATTGCATCCATGTTTGATTCACTTCTTCATATTTTCTACATTGAATATTAATGTACAAATAGTAAGATTAATAATATAAATATGTAAATGTAGTTGAGTAAATAAATTATTGTCTTTTGAAGAACATAGGCATGTAACACACTTCTTTCTTGATGTGATATCTTGAAGCGACATCCATTGCCTTCTAATACTTGACCTACAACTCTCTCATCTTTGTCATCATCACATACATGTCGATTGACATTTTTAAAATTCTTCATAATATATTATGTGCAAAAATCCATGGCCTCTTGCATTGAATATCCCTCAGACATGGTGTCTATATATATATATATATATATATATATATATATAGATATATATATATATATATAGATATATATAGATATACATATACATATACATATACATATACATATACATATACATATATGTATATCTATATCTATATAATATATAATATATATATATATATATATATATATATATATATATATATATATATAATTTAGTCAGTTTTTATGATTTTTCTAATGTTAGCAACATGAGATGTGGCATGAAATATGTGTTTTGATGCTTATTGAGGATGGATTCCTATCAGTATTTACCAATCATTTAATTTATATAGTTGTGCTAAAAACATTTAAAATAGTAATATGTCGAATAATCTTCCATATTCTATTTGTAAAAAGGAAATTTTTTATTTTTTTGTTTATTATAATTTTACAAATTATACATTTCTACAAAAATTATAGTATCAATATAATGTAGAAAAAACTAATTTACAATTAATTTATATAAAATATTAGTTAATTAGAAATATATTTAAATACATTAATAATTAGCATATCCATATAAATTAAATGGTTGATAAATATCGATAAACATGAGAACACTTACCTCATAATATATTGCAAATTGCGAAAGAATAATAATAATAACAATTTTATTATTATTATAGAGAATTAATATATAAGTTAGAAACGCATACATTTAAAAAAACATGTAACAAGATTCTTAAAGATGGAGATTCATACTCATTTGTCATGCATATTCTTAATGTAACATCCCTTTTCGCTACACCCCATGTTTGTAAATATCCCTGTGTAAATTTTAGGGACAAGTGTAAACTTAAGAGAAAATTTAATCGATGGTTGAGCTAAAGGGGAGGGACACAGATCTAGAGATTTGAAGGGGAAGGTTGCATGGTTTGTTAGATTACTGGTAGAGTTTCATGAGAATGCCACACCTAACTCATTTATATTTTTCGCATATCACCCTGAAAATTGTGTTTCTTTCACTAACACGTATTGAAGTTTTGGTTTGGTAAATAAGCATGAAGGACAACTCCCATCCTAGTTCCTTCCTTGAGGATCATGGTAGGAACAATAGTCGAAAAAGGGAAAGGGGTCAATGGTAAGAGGGAGCATATTAGAACATAGAAGAGACAACATGAAAGTATTTGGTCAACCCATAAGAGGAAGAGGAAATTGTGTGAATAGAAATGTGATTAGCAACTGAGAAACTGGGGAACTAGACTCAGTAGAAAATGATTTGTTGGAAGACAATGAAGAAGGTTTTATTGGACTGGATTATCCCTAAGCTAGATCTATGATAATCGGCATGTCATTTCCTATGTTGTGGTGAGGAGACTTTGGATGATATGCTTAAACATGAATGGCATGTGGAATGCTCGGACGAGGACTAAACCATAATTTCTTACTAAGTAAGTCGATAAACCATTAATTGTTTGTTGAATAAGATGATAAGCCACTTATTGCTTTTTGAATAGGCTAATAAACCATTCAGGTTCTTGTTATAAGGCTGATAAACCACTTAGCAAGGTGAGTTGAACTATTATGGTGATTACCACCAAGGCTAATAAACAACGTGCACAGTGGGCTATAGGCTCCTACAATGCTTTTCTTGAAAGAATGACTAATAAACCACCTAGCCTAATGAATTTAGACTCCTAGAATTGATAAATACCCTAGTTGGGCCTTGGGTGAATCCTTGTGATTCATCTCAAAGAGAGTGAGTCATTGTGGTGCTTACTGAGAGAGAGCAATTGACAAACCACTTAGACAATGAACTCCATCTCTTAGGTATTTGACCAAGCTTTGGTGTGAATTTCCCTTGAGAAAGTATCCCCTCAGACTTTGGATTTGGCTTGAGGATGGTTAGCTGCAAGAGATATTGTAGTATAGTTGGCCTATGGTTGGGTCTAGAGTTGAAGTCCCTTTTTTAGTTGCCAGCCATTTCAAATTACTCAGATAAGTATTAAATGGTGTATGTAACACATATTTCATTAAAATTGGAAAAACATTACAACAAGGGCATCATTAGAAATGAGTTTTTTAGTTATATCTAAATTCTATATTCACTATTTAATTCCAAATTTAATGAAATATGTGTTATGTTTGGTTTTCAAGCTATGGTAGCATTATTCTAATGATAAATTCTAATAAGATCATCCATTTTCATGTGTGGACATTTGAATGTGGTTGATTACATGTAATGATAGTTATGACGAATATTGTGGTTTCAAGGATTAATGATATTGTGGAGTTGCTATCCTGTCATTATTTATCAATTATTGACATGCTTGAGCTAATTGTGTGTATGATGGTAATCATCATTTCTTATACTCTAGAAAATGGTTGAAAATTGTAAATCTCAACAATAGTTCCTTGTTGTTGTTGCTTCAATGATAACTCTGAATCAATCGCCCAAAATCCATAATATTGTGAAACTACATGATAATTCCTTAAGACTTGAGTTGCAAGTTTATTCTCGTGTTGGGGGCCATTGTTCAGGGCTTGGCCATCTCTTTCAAAATTTTTGGTGTAGTGGAAAGATACCATAGACTTAAGAAATCCCTGTAAATTTCCTTGATTTTCCACTTTCCCCTTCCTTCATGCTTATGCAAGAGATCCAGTGAATCTTGGTATCCAAACGAGCAAAAGCATAGCTCCTTTTCCATGGGTCGGATCAAGTGATTAAGTGTAGTTCATATCTGGTGATCCAGGGTGTAGCCAACATAGGAGGTTCTCTTATATGAGGATCAGATGCCATCTGAACCAGATTTCCCCTTATGAAGTAGTCACATCTAGTATTTGTGTGTGGCAAGGGCACAAAAATTTGCGAGGTGATAGATTTGCAATGAACTGGATATCATAATGTAGGACATACACCAGATTATGTTGTGGTTGAGTGGGTATCTAGAAATCTGGGTGGCCAGGTGCGTCAAGTGTACACACCTCTTTGGGGGCCCAAATATGCTATGACCTACTGTTGAAGCCTCAAAAATTGTTTCCTCAACATGGGGGAAAACCACCCTGTCCGGACCTTAAAGCAACTCCTTTTCCGTTTGGAATAGTGGCTCCAACTGTGGATAAAGGGACCAGTTTCCCAATCTGTTTAATGCATGTGCTAAATGGGGTGATGTGTGATGTGTTTGGAATAATGCTTTTAAGCTAACGGTAATCTATTCTAAACTAATCAATCACAAATGCATTTAACTTCTAATTTCTAAAAGCTATCTAATCATAATATACCCCGAATAAACTTGATGTATGTGATCTACAATAATTTCCAAAAGCAATTGGTAATAAAGATTAATCAATTACGATTAGAAGTGAATCCATTTTAACAATAATTGTTTCGTATAAAAAGTTAGCCGAAACAATTGTGAGAAATATATCACATAAGGAGCTATTCATATATTCAACATAAAATAAAGATCATCATCATACAGAAGTGCAATAATGATAATCGAAATTCGGAAATTTATACATAAATAATTCGAAAGGAAAAGATTGCTTAATACATAAGTAACAAGGATTACAAGATAAAAGTACCATTTATAATACGTCCTACTCATGTGTTTCAACAATATTGATCTATCTTCAATCCATTCAACATCATGTAAGAGTACAAAAGTGCAATTTCAGTAGAAGATGCTAATTCAGATAAAAAGAAATCTTGTTCCATATCTTTCACTAGAACTTCCTCAAAGGGATAGAATTGCATGTTTTGAAGAGAGTTTCTGATAAAATTATGGACCCTCTCTAAATGCATGAGAGGGGTTTAAATACTAAATTATAAGGCTAAAAATATATTATTACAAATATAGTTGAGGAGGTTTAAACGGCCTGCCTAAATTTATGTAAAAATAAGATCAAAATTAAAGTAAACAAGGTCACTAACTATGATGCATTCGATCCTTCAGATCGCATATATCCACCATAGGCTTCAGCTGTGTAGGTCAGCCGACTTCAGCTTCAACTGTCCATCGAATACGGCATCGGTTAGTGCTAGCACCATTTTCTCAACAGAGGTGGTTAGGCATTGCAGGATCATCCATTGGCTATGAGGCTTGACCAAATGTTGCCAATATGCTCCCAGTCTAGCCTAGTCATTTGCCTTATCACTTCTGCTTTATCTTCCGCTCCCTGCTTCGATTGTTGTTCGAGCTGTTTTGCATCTGGAAGGAACCCTGGAATGGACTCTACTACTAGATTGGCATCATGCAAATTCTCATTTATATTTTCTATGATAACATTTGTTTCTACCGCCACGTATGTTGTTGCCTTTTCGACTTCTTTTAGCTGAGAATCCCAGCTCGCAAACACAATTTCCTTATGTGATTCTTCTAGCTTGGGTGTTGTGGGGAAAAGTATCCGACTCGGAATGACCCTATCCCGACTCTAAGGGTGATAGTTCCTTAGCAACAACTGAAAGTAAAGCTTTGATATTCTCCTTTATGAAAGTACAGAGAAGGAAGAAAAGATTGACCAACCGATGTCTTTCGCTTTTGTCGATCCTGTCTTCTCTCTTTGCCTCTTGTTCCCAGCTCCTTGCTCCCTTTGCCGGCCCAGCTACACAAAGATCCTGCAAAAACAAGAGAGGGAAACTACAAGAAACATGTACTCATAACTGATGCATGGATTAGAATGAACCAAATATACAGATAAAAACAATACATCATTGCAATACAAGTATATAGGAGAACATCAAAGCTTTATTGATAGAAGAAAAAGGTTCTGAGAAGGTTACAACCATAAATGGCTCCAATCCAGCAGCACCTCCCCAGCAGCAAGAAATCTCCTCTTCTCCTCTATAAAAGCAATCACCCAATAGCTCTAACTGTAAACCAACAGCACTTCCTTGCTTTGCACAAAATTCCAGCCTCCCTAGACCTCATAGAAGAGCTCTATATATAGGAGATTTGGAGAAAGGATGAGTCAGCTTGAGGCTGGCATAAAGCTGACTAGTATCCTCTCCCACTTTAGTTAAACTTCAGTTCTTGAGTCCACTTGGAGATCCTTGCTTACACATGGAGATCAAGTACCTCTTACTCATCACAGGGCGAATCCCTTGAACCAAGTGTCAGTTTGGAAGCTTCCTGGGCAATTGACACCTTGCAGAATGACTGTGCCACTTGGCCAATCTCGCCCAGCGCAGGTAGCCTTCATTGGAGTTGACATTCAGCGCAGTTGCTCAGTGGAGCAGTTGACATGATCCAAAAATAGCCTATTTTTGAGTGTTTTCAGGTGGAGAACTGATGGGAAGTGCTGTGGTTTGCTGACCTTGTTCCTCTAGGGGTAAGAACAACATGTTTAGGGACTTTGGATCCCTGTAATTATCGACATTTCATGCTCCATGCTGCGAGGCACAAAAATGTCTATAACAGTTGCCCCCTAAAGTATGAGGCCGTTTATCGGGTGAAATGCTTTATCTAGAGGGTCCGAAGTTCATTCCAGTGCTGAGGAGGCGCCCTGTAATACAATACAATACAATACATTATTTTTCATTTTGTTTTTCATGATCTAGCTGAGGCGGGCATTCCCATGCTCAGCTTTATAAATACATTTTGGTACATAGAACAGACGATCGTCTGATGGTAGACTGATAATTCTCTGCTGAAATTATCATCCTTTGAGTAGGATGATCATCTGCTGCAATGATGTACATGACAAATGCTTTTATATTTCCTGAATATGTATCGCAGCCCGGATGGATGAAACTAGATCCGGGGTCTTCAAACTCGTTCGATCTTCACTCTAAGTACAAGTCGATCCATGTGAGAATTTCGCTGAAGTCGAACATGGAAAGACATCGCTTGATTACCGGTCAATGATGAAAACCGTTAACAAGCGCGAGAGGAATCACCGATAATGATAATGACCCTCAAGGTACTGCAGTACAATTCACGTGGCGTGAATAAAGGACTTGGCGTCGAACGCCACGCAAAATCTTCTGGTCGAAGGTCATTGATGTATACCTGTCGCCGGAAGTGAGAAACTTGCCATTGAGGCATGCAAGCTTCAAAGTACTGATGGGGTTGTTCCTAGATCAACTTCTTGGATAATGAGCTGAAGTCGACAAGAAGCGATCTGTCAAAGGAGGGCCTTAATGAATCCCACATCAATGACACGGAACGGAGCTAATGATTTTAGTGGAGGTGAAAACAAACTGTGACATATGATTCAGGGTGGCGATCATGAATGGATGAAGGATAACGTATGGCAGTGGATGGGACACGGTTGACACTTTCAGAATGACCTCTCTTGAACATATAACGACACTGATGCGATGGATCGGTAGCATTACCCCAAAATGTGGATGGTTTGGCGAAGACCATGGTGATGAGACCGGTGAATGAAACAACCCAACCCGATGTGGTACGGAAGAAAAGTGTCATGTTCAAGAGTGACTTGCTACCATTAAGCTTTGATGTTCTCCCAATTTTTCCCCAGTCATTTCTGACCAGTACCTCTTTATTTTTGTCAAGCTTGAGGAGGATAACATATGCTTGTTCTATAACCTGCCCTTCGGGCAAGCCCATCGCTATGATTTAACGAGCTTAGCGATAGGGAAACTCGTTCTCGTCTAAAGACAAGTTTGTCGCTATTTAATGAATTTAACGAGTCTAACGACAAGGATAACTCGGTCCTTTTCATTTTTAGAGAGTCTGAAAAGGTACATAAAGTCAACTCCAAAATTCCTTTTTCGTCATCTAATCCCTTAAGTCCAAAAAAGTATAAAACAATACAGAAGGGATGAATTTTCGATTGCTTTTAACGAGCCGAACAAAACAAGCGCTCGATCTTTTTGTGCAATAATCCCTCAGGTCCAAAAAGATTAAAATCTAGAGGAGGGATAGCTCTTCCGGTCGCTTTAACGAGCTAGAAGGCCAAAACTTGACAAACTTTTCATATTTTACGAGTCAGTGAAAAGAGCTCAAAGAAGACTCGTCTTTTGAGGAACGAGTGATAAACAGGGATAGCAGCAGATTCCAGGTACTGGTTGGAATTTTCCAATCACGGCAGTGTCACAAGGATGGCTAGGTGAAATCACTCTTCGCAGCTGTTTCTCAAAAGAGGTAAACACACAAATGGAGGTGAATGATCGGCCAAATGAACAGTGGAGGTGACGGTGCACAAACACGACCAAGGCTTTTATGGCTGATGAATTTACGATCTCAAAAGGTTATTTACCGGTTCATTTTTTCTGAATGAGCTTGAACTCTGAAGGGAAGCCTGCTCATAAACTTATGTTTATTTTTTAACGAGCATGAACTATGCGCTAAAACTGCTCGTATCTTGCGTTTATTTTTTAACGAGCATGAACTATGTGCTAAAACTGCTCGATATACCAGTCATAATAAGAACGCCTCCTGTGAGATAGCTATTTTTTAAGGAGCTTTATCTCACGAAGCTATGCTCCAATTTTGGCAAGTTTTTACCTTTGCCCCACAGGCTTTCTTCATGCAAGGTCGGAATCGACTAATCCTATGAGTTTAAAGGGTTAGACCTACAGGTTTAAAGGGAGGACCTAAAAATTTAAAAAAATAAATAGTCGTCCCTCGCTCACATTCCAAAAGTTCGCATGCCCCCAGACATAGGATAGAATTTCGAGGCTGCCCCTCCTCTCCCCTACCTCTGCTTTTCTTTGGGTGTTCACAGCTACTTGTCATCTTGCCAATCTAATGTTAACGATACTAGTCTTCTCGTTATTTTAATGGGTCTTACGCGGTACTCAGGCTTTCCGTCGGCCCAACTTTTAATGAACAGCTATTTGTGACAAGAGAAGAACACTACTCAAAGACAAAACATTGGTATTATTGAGGGAGGCTTGCCTCTTTCTTATTATCCGAAGAGGGTTCTATTTGCTGCCGCAAATCAATCTCTTTCTTCGGCGATGTCTATCATCAGGTTACTAAAGATGGCGACCACCTGTTGCAGCAATAGAATCTTTTTCTTTGGAGGCTGCCCCTACTTATCCTTCAAAACATATGTTTTAATGGGTGAGGCTTGTCTTCAAAGATGGTTACTACTTGCTACCGCAAATGGTCCCCTTCCTTGGTATCCTGATTATCTAGACAAGGGGAGCGAGAAGCTGATTATCTCACTCACATAACTTTGACAAAAGAATACTATTCTAGAACAACCCTCTCTTCCTTCTACGGACGGGGTACGGACTAGTCGTATTCTTCTGCGGAAATTCTACCTTATACCCAGGGTTTCTTCTGCCCGAAGCAGACCAGGGTGCATGCCCCCTGGGTTCCAGTCTTTCTTTCCGAATCACTCGCACTCATCGGGAAGGAGGACTGGGGTGGAGGCATATCTTGAGTGAACAGACCATTTAGGATTGGTATTTGACTATTTGCGATGCGAGATCCCGAAAATGAAAGTTGGTCTACGAGCTTGACCATCCTTCCTTCGTGTGGAAAACACATTACTCTAAAGAGTGAGGAGACTATCGCTCCCATGCAATAAATATAGTCACGTCCAAGGAGTAGGTTATAATCCAAGGGTCCTTGGATGACCATCACGTTCAAATCGATGGTCTTCCCTTTCAATGTAACAGGCACATTGGGGAGGATTCCTAATGGTCGACTGGTTCCTTTATCAAAACCTGAGAGATTTCTTAACTCAGGTAAAAGCGCCGGGGAACCCAGTGCTTTCCAAGCAACAGAGGAAAGGATACTCACAGACGCCCCCTCATCAATGATAGTACCAGCCATAATCATTCTATAGATCTGGACAATGATTCTGAACGGTATACTGACTGGTAACCGGGGTCTGTCTAGTTGATTCCAATCAAAGGATACAACCAGGTTGCTTGGTGGTGGGACCGAATATACGGCCGGGTATGACTCTGATGATGTTCCTTCCTGCGATAAAGGAATGGGCGCATTGCCCTGACGCTCATCAGAGTCGGTGCTGATGAAAAGAACCTGGATGGTGTCATCCTTATTCTCTTCAGTGAGGGTGTCGCATGAAGATGACTCTCCGGCGACGGTGTCATTTGAAGATGAAACTTCTGAAGGAAGAACCGGGTCAACTGCCGTTCCGACCTTTAGACTTTCGTCTGGTCTGGATTCAGTGGGTTCATTCTCAATGACCGACACTTCAGATGACCACTTGGGCGGGTCAGCTAGATTTTCAACTATCAAGGGATTAGGCGCGAGTTTTTGGTATCCAGGAGGAAGTCGTAACGGTGAAACCGGACGATCTTCCAAAACTCTCTTTGCCTCATCTAAGAATGGACATTTGTGGATGGCATGCTTGCCTTCACACAATACACAGGGTGATCTTGGTCTCCCTCTTCGTCCTTCACTCTCGCTAGTTGACGGACTGCAATCAACATGACTATCAGAGGTTGATGCTACTGGATTGTGCAACCTTGGGGACCAGTCTCTTAGTATCCGGGGAATACAAGGACAATCACGATGGAAGTGGGTCCCTTTGCAAATGACACATGGCGATTTAGGCCCGGTCGGTGCAGTGTGTGGGTTTTTGTCAGCTGTCTTCTGCTTGCCCCCATTCGCCTTCGCCATAGGCTCCTTCTGCTTCTTTTCTTTCTTCTTCTTTTCCTTCTTCTCCTTGGGAGGTTGACTTTTGCCAGCTCTACCTTGCGAAGATGAAGGATCAGAGGAAGTATTGTAAGAAGTGGAAGGCTGGTGGGTAGTTCTAGATTGTTCTGACTGTTGATTCGACTGCTTAGGATTAGTGGCGATCTGGACTACATTAGTTGAAAAGAGCCATACAGGGAGGCCGATTGTCAATCCTGGAAGTGACAATGTTGCCATATGAGGCGCACCAACATCTCCCCAAGAGGAGAAGGGATTTGGACTTCCGCCAAGGTTGCCTCCTTGGTTGGTGGGCTCCATACTTTTCAACTGAAAGATCAACGTGGGAATAACAGGTGATTTTGTTCTGCTTAAAATAAATTTTATTAACGACGCTTTTAGACACAAACTTGCTTTTTCATGTTTTAAGAGTCGAGAAAAAGCTAAAGATGACTCTAGTCACCTTCGATGTATTAATGAGCCCGAAGTGACAAATGCTCGGTTGGACCTTTTCAGTTATAGAGTTTGAAAAGGGCCAAAAGAAACTGCTCTGGAGATCTAGGCAGAGGGTGTGCCAAACCTTTCGCGAAACCACAGAATACGTTTTACGGTACGGGTGGTCGATCTTCGTGAATGCTGTGTTCACTGCATCGCGATCAGTAGGGCGGTCGACAGGGCTTCCTATGGATAAAGGATAATTGCCTATAGGGGTCTCCCAATATATACTCGACGGTACGTGGGAGCACAAGTCCGTATTAGTGCCACCGACTCTCAGGAGGAATCACCCACCTTCGTAGAGATCGACAGTCACTATGTTTAACGACGCCGGAACACGTCTCTACCTAGACCTCTAGATGTTTGCGTTATGTTACAAAGCGTTGTTATGTAAATTGGATTTATTTCAATGTTGATCTTGCTTAGCAGTTTGCCTTTAAGGATCACCACGAGATGTATATATACAACCTCCTAAATGCAATCTAAGATGAGAAGCAAAACTTTTCAATCTTTCAACTTTGAAAACCTTAATCTACTGAGGGAAAAGAAAGACATCAACTTTTCTCACAGATCACAGAACACACACTAAATGCACTTTTTCCTAAATCACATGCAAACTGTCAATAATGCACATGCACAATGCAGATATTTCTTTTCTTTTTCCTTAATGTTGATGTAAGACAAAAAGGAAACTGTTGTATAACTTTGAATCTAATTTCAAGCGAAAGTAAACAAGCTTGTCCAAAATCAAAAGACACCTTAAGATCGACTTGTTTAGACACTGGAAATGTATAGATTCAAACCACAAAATGAAAAACAAACAAACTCAAACAGCCATGAACAGTAATAAAAAAGCTCTTAAGATCACAAAGACACTTTTACAGTTCAGGATCTAAGAGGCCACAGCTATACTGGTTTGCTTTTCACAATGGGAAACTGTAACTGAAACAAGAAATACTGAAAGAACAATCACAGTTTCATCACACAACTGAGGCGGAATAATGTCAAGGAAAGTTGGTTTACAGCAAGTACAAATGACAAGCAATCAGCAGCAAATAACAGTGAAAACAGGGCCAAGACTCAGTGGGAAACCTCAGGAAGACATAGCCTAACTGGTTCAGCGCAGGCTCTAGTCTGTCAAACTGACTCTCAGCGCAGTTCTCGAAGGGAGTACCTGTGCTGAAATGCAGACTGCCTTTGACAGCCTGCACTGAGACACGAGAGTTGCGTTTACAAGGATTTCCGGGTCATAAAAAGCTCAAAAATTCACTGTTTTTGCTGAAATAAAAAGCTATAGGTCAAGTACAAGCTAAGGGATGATCAAGAGGATGAAAAGCTATCACAAAGAGTACAAGAGTCTTTTGTAGATCAGCTCTTCAAATCATGAATCTGCTCAGAAAATGAGCAAGAGAGCAGCCCCCTCTACTTCGCTTTTGATATAGTCAAAAGCTTTTCGATTTGGTACTCTTTTCTTCAGGAAATGAATAGCAAAGATACTACAAACACCAACAAGATACTAGGCTCCCCAACGGAGTCGCCAGTTTGTTGTGGGGAAAAGTATCCGACTCGGAATGACCCTATCCCGACTCTAAGGGTGATAGTTCCTTAGCAACAACTGAAAGTAAAGCTTTGATATTTTCCTTTATGAAAGTACAGAGAAGGAAGAAAAGATTGACCAACTGATGTCTTTCACTTTTGTCGATCCTGTCTTCTCTCTTTGCCTCTTGTTCCCAGCTCCTTGCTCCCTTTGCCGGCCCAGCTACACAAAGATCCTGCAAAAACAAGAGAGGGAAACTACAAGAAACATGTACTCATAACTGATGCATGGATTAGAATGAACCAAATATACAGATAAAAACAATACATCATTGCAATACAAGTATATAGGAAAACATCAAAGCTTTATTGATAGAAGAAAAAGGTTCTGAGAAGGTTACAACCATAATGGCTCCAATCCAGCAGCACCTCCCCAGCAGCAAGAAATCTCCTCTTCTCCTCTATAAAAGCAATCACCCAATAGCTCTAACTGTAAACCAACAGCACTTCCTTGCTTTGCACAAAATTCCAGCCTCCCTAGACCTCATAGAAGAGCTCTATATATAGGAGATTTGGAGAAAGGATGAGTCAGCTTGAGGACTGGCATAAAGCTGACTAGTGTCCTCTCCCACTTTAGTTAAACTTCAGTTCTTGAGTCCACTTGGAGATCCTTGCTTACACATGGAGATCAAGTACCTCTTACTCATCACAGGGCGAATCCCTTGAACCAAGTGTCAGTTTGGAAGCTTCCTGGGCAATTGACACCTTGCAGAATGACTGTGCCACTTGGCCAATCTCGCCCAGCGCAGGTAGCTTCATTGGAGTTGACTTTCAGCGCAGGTACAAGGAGGAGCAGTTGACATTCAGCGCAGTTGCTCAGTGGAGCAGTTGACATGATCCAAAAATAGCCTGTTTTTGAGTGTTTTCAGGTGGAGAACTGATGGGAAGTGCTGTGGTTTGCTGACCTTGTTCCTCTAGGGGTAAGAACAACATGTTTAGGGACTTTGGATCCCTATAATTATCGACATTTCATGCTCCATGCTGCGAGGCACAAAAATGTCTATAACATTGGGTAGGTCGGCTTTTCTTCCCTCCTTTGTATTTTGCCAGGAAATGTGATCAAAGACCTTTTTAAATATCTCATCATATTCAAGTCGCATTCCTATGACTTGACTTGTCAATTTATCACTTGTTTCGCAATAAGATTTCCAGTGTGAAATATTCTAGCACAATAATTCTTTCTGATGTGTCAACTGGGTATTAATTCTGAGTGCTTTGGTGATAAACTGATCAATTTTTGGATCGTATTTATGAAGATAAGTTATCGCTTGCACCTGTGCTTCCTTCTTGGCTAAGCTGATATGATGTTCTATTTGCATTTTTTCAAATTCCTGTTGAAGCTTGGCCAACTGCATCTCTCCCTACTGGTTGGTTTTGACTTGCTGTAACTGTTGCTTGAGCGACGTTATTTTATTTTCCTTTTCTCTAAGGAATGCTTGGACTTATATTTCTTTGTCTATGGTCATTGTAGCATAGGCGCCTACAAACTGTGAGAGTCTAGTTAAGTTGGCAGATGAATCAACAAGCAAGTCCTTCCATAAAACATCCATTACTTCATTTTCACGGGTAGTAACAGCGATAGAGTCCGATTTTCTTTTCTTTCTTACCTTTTCACCATGGTCGTATGACGTGGGCTATAGAATACATCTAGAGGGGCTATTTCTTCAATCTTCAGAATTATCTCAAAGGTGGGGGTAACAGGGTTATGCTCTACTTCTAGTTCATTTGCAGCTTGTTCCACTGTAATTTCCAGAGTTGTCTTGTGTTGTAGCGTTTGTAGCTCTGCCACCTGTTCCTCTATATGGAGACTTTTATTGAAATTATCCCACTCCTCCTCTAGGTCAATTATCATGGGTTTTATTGGTTGCACAGAGGTAGTAGGGATTTCAACCTGCCTACTAGCTGAAGCTTGTTCAACTATCTGTTGTGTAGATTGGGATGTATCCTCGATGCTTTTTCTTTTGCCATTCTATAATGAATCTCATGATTCCCTGATAGATTTTTCTTGAGACTCTACTCCTGAATTAGATTTGGAGTTTTCTTTGTAGTCACCTTCTATTGTCACATTAGGAGTAGGCTCCCTTATGGTTCAATTAACAATTGGTCCAATGGGAACGTTGCCAAGCTTCTTTCTCTGTAACTATAAAAATTTTCCAGATCTTCATGGTAAAAAAGTAGTTGGGCCATATGTTTCACCTCTGAAAATGTGTTTTTCTACAAAAATATATCATCAAAAGCATCCTCCTCATTATTGAATACTTTTATTTTCACCATGGTGGTGAAATTATTGACTGTGCCAAATGGATCATATTGTCGTCCAGGGAATTTGGGTAATTGCAGAGATAGCATTTTCTCTACTTATTTGAATGCATGTCACAGGTCGTGTAGTAAAAATGATCCACACTGTCAATGGAATGCAGCCAAATGGCCTTATTTGACTCTTTCAATGTATGGCTCATTCCTCCCTCACTAGCTATCTAGTAGGCTATCTCCCTAGCCATCAATTTATCTGGAACATAGTATGGGAGGATGTGGGGGGAGATGATGCTGCCAAAAACTCTAGTATATGTAAATGTCTCCTCCCTGAACCATCTGGCCACTGGGAGGATGTCAACTTCAACTTCTTGGGAAACTTTGTGGGGGCCTCGGTAATACAACCGCTTGTAAATAGGGAGCATAACTCCGTGGAAAATTTTGAAAAAATGTGCTTGAAAATTGGATTCCCACATGACCTTATGGTACACGTGAATGGGAAGTGAGTTCTGAACAGTCCATTTCCATCCCATGATGGGGAACTTTGAACTAAAACAAATAGCATCCATAACATAGGTGCTCATAAAAAAATGCAGGGTAAACCCTTGAAGGAATGCTTCTTCTCCTTCTATACTGGATAATTTTTTTTGCTAAATTATCTGACAAGATTTGGGCCCAATTCTTGATAGTTGAATTAACGACTACTTCATTTAACGACAACCAATATGAGGAGAACTTTCTACTATTAGGTCTACCAAACAGTCGACATAACATAGCCGCAACAAAACTATAAGGGGGACAAAAAGATGCAGTAGTGTACATACCATTTTTATCTTTCCTGATCTTCTCTTCATTATTCGACCAGGCACGGGTGCAATCCACTGCGTCGCGATCCTCTTTAAAAAACTTTTCTACGAATTGCCTATTGTAGATGACCTGTGGCTCTAGTAGGTGGTACATAAGCCATAAATTTTCCGGGGTAAAAGATCCGATGACCCCTTGGCTTCTCGTCCTGAATTGTTTGTCTGAAATATCTGCTTCATCGACAACCCATTTTACATATTGGTATAATGGATTATCTTTGGCCGTTCAACTATGTGGTGAAAAAATGAGCAAGTCTTCTCTAGCATGGAATCGTTTGAGGAATATCGGCCGTCAACTGTAACATTTCGTTCCATAATCCTTGGTTGTTCCTCCTCCAGTATGTTGTACATAGTTTCCCATGCAGCGGTTCCTCCCTTTCTGCTGCATGTGGTGTTTGTGAACACGGGAGGCATTTCTATCTTCTCAGAGGCTATAGCCTTGCCTTTATTCCCCATTGTTCTTAATGCTCTGCTCTGTGGGCTTTTCTTGAAATGAAGAATAAAAGCTATCAGACACTCAAAGATGAACATAAAAATGAAATAATGCAGATAGCTTGTAAATGTTGTAAAAGAAGCATTATTTGAACGCACGTAACAAGATATCGTATCAAGCTGGATGGATTTTCACACATAAATGTAGTTATCTGCCACTAATACCCACTAATGATTCGTTATCCCTTAACTTTATTGCTCATAAATGTTGGCGTAGAAAAACGGGATGGAAGCTCCTATGGTGGCAAGCCATTATATTGCGATGATAGCGATTATGCAATTTGTGAAGCAATATCGCAGAGTGCAATATCGCAAGATGTGCTTTTTAGCATTCTTACCTCCTGTTATGTGTCTGCAAGATGCGATATGCGAGATGTCCATTAGCTACTTCATGTATGGTTAATTACTAAGCTCATCCTAGGCAATAGACTTGACGGACTCGAAATATTTGCTTTTAATACTTTATGGTGTGGGTTCGGGCACGAGTCGCATATCGCAATATTGGCTTATGGTAAGTGCAAAGTGTTCACTTGAATACCCGAAATGTGATGTGATAAAGTCCAAAGTGCCATCACGATTTCGCAACTCGCAAACCTTGCTATATCGTATTTAAGAGAGAACTCTTTATGGGTCAAGTTATGCGATGCGAGACTTAAGCCTAAAAGTTTAGGGAATTCTGTTTTCATCAGATTTATGATAATTTAGATCATGGAGCCTTTATTTTAAACACTTTGCTTGACTTTTGGAGGTTTTTTAGAAAGGTCCTTTAGTGGTTTTTTAGACGCGCCATATATGAAAAGGTAAGTCTTTTAGTAGTTCCCAAAAAGGTTTTGATTGTTATTTTTCTTTATTTATTAAAAAAATTGACAAAATACTAAGTTTTGTTTTATAAATGAAAAATTTTAAAGGGTCCCCATTTAGTCAATATAACGTTAGCTACTATTATAACAAAATGGGGGCTTCTTGAATGCCACAACAATTGGAAATTCACTTGGAAGAACCAGTTATCTCTGAGAGTTTTTGAATTTTATAAAGCTTCCAAAATAAAGATAGTTTTGAAAATAAAAAAAAGTTATATGGAATATAAGGTAAGAATTATTGCCTTCGTAATAAAACAATAATTTGCCTAACTACCATTCTTTTGACCATTCCTTTCTTATAAAAAGTAACAGTGTTTATATCAGTCTTTAATTGGTTTTTTAAAGATAAAACCATGAGTCTCTCCCTGGATTGGTTTTTAGTTTACTCCGTTGCCATAGGTAGAGCCTCTACTGCCAGCGGGCGTTCATAGCCTCGACAAGGTTACATTTTAACCAACAATGACCCAATATTCCACTTAAATCGAGATGAAATTTTAAATATAATCTTGTAAGTATACTTATTGCTTTCTTTACTTTTTTGAGTAATTTATTTGTTTCTTTAGCTTTTCATCTGTATTTCCTGAAGGACAATGTCTTGGTTTGGTGACCAATATTGAAAATGCCATTCACTCGATTCTAACTTAATTGAACAAGTTGGCTCGTGATGAGACCCCTTGTCTTTTGATTATTATAATCATAAGCCATTACCCTGTTTTGATATTCATTTTTGGTAATGTCAATTCAGTTATAATCTTATGATCATGGTAAGTCAGCTCTTGATGAGACCTCTTATCCCTTAAATTTAGGTATATTTCAGAATTACACTCTAAAAATGAAAACTGACTAAGTGGGGAGGATCATTGGCCCCTTAAGAGGTTCTGGATGATAGTTGTAGAGTTTTTAGAGATGCCTTTCTGGAGAGAGACTTTGCTTTGTATAGATACTTTTCTAGACAATTATAAAGGAGTAGTTTCTCTTTCAAAGTTAAGTTTCATCAAAATCAGATAATTAAGGAGGAAGACAGTCAATTTAAAAGTAATCAAACTTAACTATACATTTCATATGTGAAGATTATTTTCATAAAAATATTTACTTATACAAGTGAAAAGTCAAAATTAAAAAGAGACTATCCTTTGTAAAACCAAAATTGAATGCTTTTGAATTGGTATTATGATTTCTAAAAAAAAAAAATTAACTATGGGAAATAATATACAATGAACAGAAGAGATCATCTTCTATGGAAAGTATTTCTTTAGGACCTGTCCATTAACAGGTAGAGATTCTCTCTTACCTGATAAATCCTGTAGCAAAAAAGTTGATGGGCCTAAATGTTCCACAATCTAAAATGGGGTCGAGCCACATTTGGTTGGAACTTGGTATGCTTACCATTTTCTTCATGCTTTATCCCATTTTAATATTAGGTCTTTGAGTATGGAAATATTTTGAAGCTGCAAAATTGAATTAAAGGAGGCTTTGACTAACTACTGATGATGTGAATGTGTGGTCCTAACTTTTTCCCTTTCCTTTTCGAGCTTA